>CAXKVI010000004.1:90299236-90429236 GCA_964058755.1 Campiglossa producta | reverse complement strand
CGGTACCAGTACTTGTGCTGTACCCATCGTGCCGAAACGACCCGGGTCGTTTTCTTATATCGACCCGGCCAAGAGCAATACACTCGGGGTGACCCTGTCTGACATTTAGACAGGGCTACACCTCGCTACAACAACAACAACAACAACAGGATTTTGATTTTAGGGTATGGATATTACCACCTTAACTTTAGTACGATCGGGTGCTAGGAAATTTTTTTGAGACGCCGCACAATGGGATCGCTCATATCGTCGCTCGCATGACCAACTAACGGAACTGATATTTTTGACCCTTTATTCCATTGTCCCTGTCGAAAGGTATGCATGATATTTTCAGTCTGCTTTTCTAATTATGTACTCTGACGTCTTTATAAAGTATAGCAGTAGGTATTGAATTGCAGCAACGTTAGTTAGTGAAACATTTGTTTGGTCCATCTGCAGATACGTTGAAAATGTTATGGCGTTTTCTGAGATAACGGTACTACATACAATCACATAATTTACACACAAGATGCGACATGCCTAAAGAAGTCCCATAGTAGTCCTAACTCAATTTCCGAAAAAATGTCAGTTCCGTTAGTTGGTCATGCGAGCGACGATATATGAGGCGCTCAGCGCCAAAACGGTCTAGCCTTCATCGCAAAAAAAATCAAAGACTTTGCTGATCTAACTGGAACCTTTTGAAATAAATACTTAGATTATAATACCTCCTAGTTTTTTGTTATATTTATTTCAAAAGGTTTCGGTTACATCGGCATAGTCAGTTTGATTTCTTTTGATTGAAGGTTAGGCCGTTTTGAAGCTGAGCGGCTCATATATGGCGGCACTCAAAATTCTTTAATTTTTTACATCAGAATCACTTTATCTAAACTGGTTCAGCTAATCTTTAGCGTCCTAACCCGTTAACGGTCATGGATTCACCCATTGGCGACCCTATTAACCCACTTCAAACCCATATTTTTCTACTTAATTCTAGAATCAAAATATTTAGGTACATCATATACTAAGGCAGTTACTCGTTATAATTTTAGCCCATTTACCGATATGAATTAATCCATTGGGACTACATTTTTTTTTAAAACCTGCAACCAAGTTATTTGAATCACCCTCGATATATCTACAGAAAAATAGTTAATGTGAAGTATTAACCCATTGGTGACACACGTTTTCTTCTTTTAATTCTGAAATCCAATTATTTGAATCAGAATTGTTATGCCAATACCTACTTAAATTGTAGATGTGTAACCCACTGACGGTAGATGTATAGCACATTAACCCATAAATGTTTTTTAATCAATTTATTTGCCACAGAATCGCTATATTACAATAAATTAGTAAAAGTTCTACATTATATTGTCACAAAATAGATCGTGTAATTAATAATAATACATGATAACCAAGGTATGAAACCGATTAAAATAACGGTCCGGTTTCGGTTTTGTAACGTGTTTCGGTTTCGGTTCCGGTTTCGTGCTTCAACATTTATTTCGTATTCGGTTACGGGCTCGTTCCGGTTTCGGTTTCCAAATAAAAAAACGAACGCAACAAGATTTTACTACCACAAAACTCAAGTATGTAGTTGAAAATAGGTCGGAATATTTATACCTCTTTTCCTGCGGACATGATAGTTTTTGCTCCAATATAATCTCTTCTTCTCTACATATATAATATTGTAGCAGGTTGATGTCTGTACATTGCAGATATTTAAAAAAAATGCAATCGTTATTAAGCCAATAGAATCCCAATCAACTAATGGCGGCGATATACCAACAGGTTATCATAACCTCTAACGAGATTTTTAGCCGAGCTTCTCTTTCCAACCTGTGGTGTGTTGCTTTTGAGTTTTTCCTACAAGTTGGCGGGACCTACAGTTTTTTGCCGACTCCGAACGGCACTTGCAAAGCAAATGAATTTTTTGCTGAGAAGCTTCTTATGGCAGAAATGCACCCGGAGAGTTTGCCAAACTACTGCCGAGGGGCGACACCGTCTACATAGAACAATTTTTTTCTAAATAATTTTTGATGTAACTTTTGCCGGGCATCGAACCGCCACGACTTGGTGTAGAGGGCCGAACACTTAACCGCTACACCACGGCGGCCACCAGTCCCAATCAACCGTTTTTATAATTTTTGTCTGTCTTTCTGCCTGTATGTTTATGGTAGTATTACTCGAAAGCTGATAAATGGAATTAAATGATATTTTCACCATTTGTAGACGTTCAAATAAAAATTTAAGATATCCCTTATTTCGATAGCTCGGCCGGTTTCAGAGCTATCGACCATTATGTGGACCAGGAGTGACCAAAAACGTGTAAGTAAAATTAAAAATCGACCTTATTTTTCTATTAGAAAAATATAAGAATGGAAACTTAATGAAGCAAATCATCAAAAACAAAAATATGAGAGGTGCTGTCTTAGACAACCCACTAAAAATTTTTTTTTCGGATCTCCTAAATTTTTTTCAATCGCTTGTTTTAACTATAGTACAATTTTTTTTTCAGGATTTTGATACTGAGGTCAAAACGTGTATTTTAAAATTTTGCTCGACAATCTTACATTGGATACCTTCTTGTAAAAAAAATATGTGCTCACTAAAAGATGTACATATGTAAGTCATTGAGAAATTCAAAACCGTTTGGAACCGGTTCCGCCTTTTGAAGCGGTTTCGGTTTCATTCTTTTTCAGATTAAAATAACAGTTACAGTTTCGGTTTTGAAAAATGAAACGGTTTTAATCGTTTACGGTTACAGTTTCGGTTTTGAAAAATGAAACAGTTTTAATCGGTTACGGTTACGCATTTGGTTTCGGTATTGAAAAATGAAACGGTTTTAATCGGTTACGGTTACGAATTTGGTTTCGGTTTTGAAAAATCAAACGGTTTTAATCGGTTACGGATTTGGTTTCGGTTTTGAAAAATGAATCGGTTTTAATCGGTCACGGTTACGGTTTCGGTTCCGGTTTGAGTCCTTGATCATCTCTACATATAATAAAATTGTAACAGGTCGATGTCTGTACATGGCAGATATCAACAAAAAATTTATTGGGGGAAGCATTATTAAGCGAGTAGAATCCAAATCAACCATTTTAAATTTTTTTGTGTGTGTGTCTGTCTGTCTGTCCGTATGTTTGTGGCCGTATCACTCTGAAAGTAATGAATGGTATTGAATGAAAGTTTTTTCGTTGGATTTCTCGACACTCAACTTAAAATTTAAGATATTACTTTTTTCGATATCTTAACCGGTTTGGAGTTACCGCCCAATATGTGGACCACTTCTCTCTGTATGTTTGTGGTCGTAATACTCTAAAAGTACTGAACGGAATTGAATCGTTAGATTGCTAGACACTCAACTTGAAGTTTAAGATATTATTTTTTGCGATAGTCAACGGGTTTTGGGGTTATCGCCCAAAATGTGGACCAGGGGTGACCAAAAATGTCTTAGTACAATATGGGTGTCAAACGAAAGGTGTCAATGAGTACTAAATATGCGATGTGATTCATTGAAATATCTGAAATGGTTTGGGAGATATCTTGAAATTTCGATAGCTCAACCGGTTTCGGAGGTATCGTCGAATATTTCCACAAAAATGTGTTAGTACATTATGGTACCCTTAAGTGCTGAACTTCAGTCTTTTTGTTGGATTTTATTCTTTGCTAACCCAGCTCCATAAAACAACAGAAATTATACGCATACGAAGTCGAGGGCACCAGCTAGTAACTAATAAAAAACTGCGTATTAACTCACTAGAGACATTTTTGTCTTTATTCTGAAATCGTACAAAGCCTCGGGTGAGTCAAATTATGGAGGTGCTTACAAATCGAGCCCTTATAGTTTTTCTAAATCTAAAAATTTGTTCAAAATCGTTTGGAGGGAAAAGGAAGAAATTTTTTCCAAGGGCGGTAAGGCGGTTTGTTGTGGATAACATATTATAGTTTTTAAATGTTTTTTTATTTGAATAAACTTAGTTTTTTTGTGGGAATATTGAAAATTTTTCCTGATTAGGCGTTAATGTGCTTCAGCAAGTTTTATTAAAAATTTTCAGACAACAAATGGCATCCGTCCCAAATGTTTATCTTCATTTTTCATTTCAAAAGTGAATGTTTGCTACAAATTATAGTTTAAGTTCTGTTTATAAGCACACCAATACAGCGCGACTCTCAATACGGCGCATGAAGCATGTCTCCTGTTAATAAACTCAAGAAACCTTGAATAGCTTTTCAAATGCACTTTCGATGTTTTTTGGCAAATTTCTGAGATGACAAAATAAATTATTTGAGCTCCCATTGAATAAAAGGTACAAATATCATCATACAAGCCATCATACTAAAACAGCTACCCCCGAAAAAAAATTTATTTTGATAACAGGATGTGATGGATGTGAAAAATTTACAAGCTTTTGCTTTATAGCCGCTCATAAAAAGTTGAAGCTAAAAATGTCAACACTTGATAAAGGCAACATATGGAAATGGTAGGGAATATTTTAAGATAAATGTGTGTTTTAGGATTTCGAACAGCTTTTTTAGCCAAACATGTCGGTAAAATTTTGTAGTCGACAAGAGCGTTGTATGAGTAATATTAATAACATATGATTTTTGTACAAAGTTCTAGCTCCCCTTACTAGAAGACTACTAACTAGTAGCTCGTGAAAGAAATTAAAAGTGTCAAAGCCCCGACAAACAATATACCCAATAAAATAAAAACAAAAAAATGTGAGTAAATAAAATAAGATCGTTCACACAAGGCAACATACTAGTAATTTGCAACTCTGAATGCCATACGAGTAGAGTTTGTAGAAAACATACGCTAAAAAATGCTTTCGTAAACAAACTTTACGCTTAAAAACGTCTGCTATCCGACCAAATGTCTGACTGTCAGGCAACCATTCAGTCAGATGGTGTCACTGTGCTGAAGTTATACAAACATAAGTCTGCCCATCATGTCCACTTCAAGTTTTGCTGATGCTGTCTACATGACACTCCTCATTCCGGGAACATGCACTTGTATGTGTGTGTGTGTGTGTGTGTTTGTGCATGTTTGCATTTATATTTATGTAGTGGTCACGTGAAGTGTTGTGCATTCATTTGCGCATGAATTGACTTTATTTGCTTTGAGTAAATTAAATAAACTACTCACACCTATGTAGCTTTGAAGATAAAAATAGTGAAAATAGAATTTTTTTTTTGTAACTTTAAGTAAATTTTACTTCCGGAGTTAAACTAACTAAGCTAATGTATACTTAAGATTTCAAGTTCTTTATTAAATCAATATTTCGGCCATTAGTCGCCACTAGCGACCGGTATGCCTACCTCGGGCATATTCTAAACCCATAACCCACAGGGTTTTCGATACCAAGTTACTTGGTGTAGTAGGCCAGGCACACTAACGCTACACCACGGCGACCGTCAATTTTGTTACATAAGACAAAAAATTCAAGCGATTATTTATAATTATAAGTTTCAGTTTTAGTTTACTTTTTTACATTTACATTTCATTTTATTTTATTTTATTTTTTTTGCCTTTTTGTATAATTCTGTGTTTTTTTTTATTTTAATTTATGTTGTTTTACTATATTTAATTTAATTTTTTTATTTTAGCTTATTTTTCTTTACTTTCTTTTCTTTTCTTTTCTTTTCTTTTCTTTTCTTTTCTTTTCTTTTCTTTTCTTTTCTTTTCTTTTCTTTTCTTTTCTTTTCTTTTCTTTTCTTTTCTTTTCTTTTCTTTTCTTTTCTTTTATTTTATTTTATTCCGTTTTATTTTATTTTATTTTTTAAATTTATTTTATTTTATTTTATTTCATTTTGCTATTTATTTTATTTGAATTTATTTTTATTTTATTTTATTTTATTTTATTTTATTTTATTTTAATTTGTTTTAATTTGTTTTATTTTATTTTATTTTATTTTATTTTATTTTATTTTATTTTATTTTATTTTATTTTATTTTATTTTATTTTATTTTATTTTATTTTATTTTATTTTATTTTATTTTATTTTATTTTATTTTATTTTATTTTATTTTATTTTATTTTATTTTATTTTATTTTATTTTATTTTATTTTATTTTATTTTATTTTATTTTATTTTATTTTATTTTATTTTATTTTATTTTATTTTATTTTATTTTATTTTATTTTATTTTATTTTATTTTATTTTATTTTATTTTATTTTATTTTATTTTATTTTATTTTATTTTATTTTATTTTATTTTATTTTATTTTATTTTATTTTATTTTATTTTATTTTATTTTATTTTATTTTATTTTATTTTATTTTATTTTATTTTATTTTATTTTATTTTATTTTATTTTATTTTATTTTATTTTATTTTATTTAATTTTATTTTATTTTTTTTTTTTATTTTTATTTTATTTAATTTTATTTCATTTCATTTTATTTTATTTTATTTTAATTTAATATTTTTATTTTATTTTATTTTATTCAGCTTTATTTTATTTTATATTATTTCATTTAATTAAAATTTATTTTTATTTTACTATTATTTAACTTTATTTTCTATATTATTTTTATTTTATTTTTTTTATTTTATTTTATTTTATTCTAATTTATTAATTTTTTTATTTTTAATTTTTTTGTTATTTTATTATATAATTTATTTTTTTAATGTTATTATATTTCATTTAATTTTTTTTGGTAAATTAAATTAATTCTAATTTCGTTTTATTTTATTATTTTTCAGTTAAATTTTGTTTTATTTTTTTTATTTTTATTATATTTTATTATTATTTCATTATTATTTTATTTTATTACATACATATTATTTAATTTTCGAATTTTCAGGAACTATCTCAATTTTATTGCGAACTTTAATTTCCAATTTTTTCTTTACCTAACTGTTGTTTAATTATTCATACTTTATGACAAAGTTTGTTTGCAGTTCATGGCATAAAATTATGCCGCACTGCAACCAATTGAATTTCATTGTACAACTTTAAATCTCATCTCTAAAAACTATATCTGGTACATAAATTTTCAATTGGCCTGCCACCTTCATACCACCGCTACACACACCACATGTAGGTAAGCACAATTCAATTCAATTTTGTAGTGGAACACGGGAAATTGAATTTGAGTAAATAAACCGTAATTATACATAATTTGCATGCAAATGCTGTAAATCGTATTAGGGATGACATAGGCTGTGAGTGCAACCAGCACAGTGCACAGCTACCAAACGGCAAGCAACACAGTAGTGCTACAACTGCAAACTTTTCAATGAAAAGCAAAATAGAAATTCAAATGCGTGTTGTAATAAGCAAAATTAAATCAAATATTTTTGCCAAACAAGTCCGCATAAATGCAAAGTTCACAAACACACAGAGACACATGCATAGAAAAGTTGAAACGTGCGTGAGTTGGGCTGATGATTGGTTGCGTGTTTTTTTCATATTCACCATGTGTTGGTTTGGTTTGCTGGCTTGTTTCTGCCTTGCGGAAGTGTGAGCGTGCTGCGGTTGCTACACAATTGCAAATTTGTGTGACACATTTTTTGTTTGTAATTTCAAAGCTTTTCGTGTGTGTGTAGCTGCACGTGCATATGCTGCAAGGCCGCAGTATTGATGTTAGAAATTTCTAATGCACAGCCAAAGTTGTGACACATTTGTTCAAATTTAATATCATTATGAGTTATATAGTGCTGCTGGTAGGTTTTGCTCACATTTAGTTGCACAACGCCACTTTCACTCTAAGAAAAGCACTTACGAGCTCATAATAGGCTGATAAAGGGCGAGAGCAGGTTGAGCGCGATTGGTGAGGGAGCATGAAATATTTACACTCGATGCTTATCCACAGCCCTTTATTTAGCATGTGTTCGCGTGCAACCACCCACCTCAGAGCTTTCAACAAAATTGATTTATAAATCACGTAACGCACAAAATGCGTTGACAAAGTAAGGCCACATAATGAGCACGTTGCGCCTTGTCAGCTTTGACGAAATTTCTTTTGCTTGTGTCTCAATGGAATGTAGTTACAGCTTCCCTCTTTTTGCTTTATCTTACGCATTAAGTGTGCTGAGTGTGCCAAAGACGTGGCAGTTGGTTAGGTTTAATGGTAGGTGTGCTGGATGACTTCACTCATCTATGAGGATTGCTAACCGAGGTATGCGTGCTTACATATTTACATACTTTGAGCCACTGTGTCATGTACCTACATATGACCTCAAAACAATATATTATTAAACACTTAGCACCAGCGAAATGCTTACTTTTGGCAGTGAATCGAGCACCATGGCGTATGAGTAACACTAACGTCGAAGGTGGAAATCTCCAAGGTTGGTCGTTCAAAGTGTTTCTTAAATTTTCTATTTTTTCTTTTAATTCATTTTATTTTATTTCGTTATATTTTCACTATTTTATTTTATTTTATTTGGTTTTATTTTGTTTTATTTTTATTTTATTTTATTTTATTTTATTTTATTTTATTTTATTTTATTTTATTTTATTTTATTTTATTTTATTTTATTTTATTTTATTCTATTTTATTTTATTTTATTTTATTTTATTTTATTCTATTCTATTCTATTTTATTTTATTTTATTTTATTTTATTTTATTCTATTCTATTTTATTTTATTTTATTTTATTTTATTTTATTTTATTTTATTTTATTTTATTTTATTTTATTTTATTTTATTTTATTTTATTTTATTTTATTTTATTTTATTTTATTTTATTTTATTTTATTTTATTTTATTTTATTTTATTTTATTTTATTTTATTTTATTTTATTTTATTTTATTTTATTTTATTTTATTTTATTTTATTTTATTTTATTTTATTTTATTTTATTTTATTTTATTTTATTTTATTTTATTTTATTTTATTTTATTTTATTTTATTTTATTTTATTTTATTTTATTTTATTTTATTTTATTTTATTTTATTTTATTTTATTTTATTTTATTTTATGTTATTTTATTTTGTTTTGTTTTATTTTATTTTATTTTATTTTATTTTATTTTATTTTATTTTATTTTATTTTATTTTATTTTGTTTTATTTTATTTTATTTTATTTTATTTTATTTTATTTTATTTTATTTTATTTTATTTTATTTTATTTTATTTTATTTTATTTTATTTTATTTTATTTTATTTTATTTTATTTTATTTTATTTTATTTTATTTTATTTTATTTTATTTTATTTTATTTTATTTTATTTTATTTTATTTTATTTTATTTTATTTTATTTTATTTTATTTTATTTTATTTTATTTTATTTTATTTTATTTTATTTTATTTTATTTTATTTTATTTTATTTTATTTTATTTTATTTTATTTTATTTTATTTTATTTTATTTTATTTTATTTTATTTTATTTTATTTTATTTTATTTTATTTTATTTTATTTTATTTTTATTTATTTTTTTTTATTTTGTTCTAATTTCAGCGTTAACACTGATAAGAAGGCATAAAATATTTTTTTTTTTTTTTTTGTTCTAATTTCAGCGTTAACACTGATAAGAAGGCATAAAATATTTGTTTTTTTTTTTGGATCTCCATAGAACTTTCCACCCACAAACACTAGCATCACATACAGATACACTTGTTAGTGAATGGTTCCCGCATACTCTGAGAATTGAAAAATAATATCAAGGTGCAAGACAGTAGCACTGCGTCTCATACCCAGATATATTTTGCACATTTACTACTTATATTTACTATTCTTGTTCTTTGTTTTTAATGCTCAAGTTATCGAAAATGACGGTGGGAGCCTAAAAGCACACTTTACGGCCATAACTTTTAGCAAAACATTTATGTTCATACATTGTCCTCGTCTAAAGCATGACATTGCATAAGCTATGAGACTATAAATACATGCGAAAAGTATTTTTTGGGTTTTTTGTGGTTTGCTATATTTTTACTTTTATGTTTTTCATAATATTTTGGATTTGTGGTTGCTTGTTTGTATCGCTTGGGACGCATTTTCATTAAAAATTTATGTAATTTCACTTCGAGTTTATTGCATTTATTTATTTTGTTTGTGTTCATTTTTTCTCAATGGTTTTGGTTTTAGTAAAGTTTTTTATTTTAGGTTATGTTTTTGTTTGTTGTCTTGTTCATAAATCTCTCGAGCTTATGTTAGCCTTGTCACCGTAAGCACATCTGAACTACCCTCACTCGCTCTGTTGCCTGCATTATTAACAACGCCTTGCTTTGTGGCTGCAACAGTTGCACGCTTTTAGGCGTATGAGCAGTCACAAGCGATTTGGTTTTTTTTTTTCAGCGCTCATATTTTGTATTCCCATCTTGTTTTTTTTTTTTGTGTTTAAAAAGTTTATGATTTTTTCGTTATTTTATACATAGCTTAGTGCTGATAACTCTCAGCTCGCTAAGCTCGTGGCACTAAACACAAACAGCAGTGCTAATAAAATGTACATTAGGGTGTGTTAGAAAAAGTGGTTTGCTTTTAGTTGGACTAAAGAAAAGTAATAAAATAAAAATAATAAAAAAACAAATTAGATAAAAAATAGAAATAAAAAAATTTTAGTTAAAAAAAATAACAAGAAAACAACAAAAAAATAAAAATAAATTATATTTATTTAAATTAAATTAAGTGGTTTAAATTTAAGGGGTTGACATTCCTAGTAACCATATAGGGTTGCAAAGTAACTGCAATATATTTATATTTTTGCATCTGTCGAAAAGTCTTATTTTTTTCGTGCCATCCTAATGCAGTGCATTTATCAATAATTAATTATGGTTTTATCTACTGTTTTATCTCGCTAAAGTCATATTTCACTTTGTGTTTTTCATTTAATATTTATACATAATTCTTTTGTCTATTAGCTAATATTGTTACGAGCCATATTTGCTAAATCATATTCATCAATTATTTTGTTATATTGAAAATGTCTTTTTTATTTTATTTTTATAAAAATACTTACATCACATTGCGAGGATGAAACATTTTTCAGGCTCAAACGAAATACGCGATCCCTGTGGGAGACATAAAAATCAGTTAATATCGATAAAAGCCAATAAATCGTCGTTGCTGTGGTCGCTATTGGTTTTTTTGTCAGATTTTTTTTTGGCTCAAGCGTCGGCCAAACTGTTGCTGCTAGATTTTCAATAAATAAAAACTTGTGACAAAAACTGAAAAGTTGTGAGTAAATCTATAGCAAGCACAGTAACTGCGATTTCATTGGACGTAGGGAGGGTAAATAAAAAAGGTTTTTCTTTTTTTTTTAGCTATTTCACTTACATGGCACCAACGTAAAGGGAGTCCCTTTCCTCATCCATGTGGAAAGTACGATAGTATAATTTGCCACAGTTGAATTCGCGCACATGATCTGCAACGAGCAAAAAAATTGTGATTTATTAAGAATTGAGTGTGGCATTTAAATGAACATGAAGTAAGTATTTATGAAGCTGCATAGTTTTGAAGGTGCTTTTTAATTAATACTAAAGATTGCCCAGTGGTTGAAATTCAACCACAAAACCTTATTTTATTTCTATACTTTTTTGAAGTTCAGTTTCCATAACTTTCACTTTTTTTGTTATTTTTTAAAATTTTCCTTACCTTTCCTTATTTTTTATATTTTCCGATTCAATAAATTCCTCTTCTTTTTGCCTTTCCCCCCTCTTTACACCATTCAGTAATACACTTTCTATGTTTATTATTAATTATTTTAGGTCGTTTTTATTCGTCTTTCTTTCCTTTCCTTTGCTTTCCTTTTCTTTCCTTTTCTTTACATTCCTTTCCTTTTCTTTCCTTTTCTTTCCTTTTCTTTCCTTTTCTTTCCTTTTCTTTCCTTTTCTTTCCTTTTCTTTCCTTTTCTTTCCTTCTCTTTCCTTTTCTTTCCTTCTCTTTCCTTTTCTTTCCTTTTCTTTCCTTTTCTTTCCTTTTCTCTCCTTTTATTTCCTTTTCTTTCCTTTTCTTTCCTTTTCTTTCCTTTTCTTTCCTTTTCTTTCCTTTTCTTTCCTTTTCTTTCCTTTTCTTTCCTTTTCTTTCCTTTTCTTTCCTTTTCTTTCCTTTTCTTTCCTTTTCTTTCCTTTTCTTTCCTTTTCTTTCCTTTTCTTTCCTTTTCTTTCCTTTTCTTTCCTTTTCTTTCCTTTTCTTTCCTTTTCTTTCCTTTTCTTTCCTTTTCTTTCCTTTTCTTTCCTTTTCTTTCCTTTTCTTTCCTTTTCTTTCCTTCCTTTCTTTTCCTTTCCCTTATTTTCCTTTCGTTTTCTATCTTTTAATTTCATTTGCTTTTCTTTACTTTCCTTTCGTCTCCTTTCCCTTTCTTTCCTTAGCTTTTCTTTCCTTTCTTTCCTTTCCCTTCTCTTTCCTTTCCTTTCCTTTCCTTTCCTTTCCTTCCTTTCTTTTCCTTTCCCTTTCTATCTTTTAATATCATTTTATTTTCTTTCTTTCCTTTCTTTTCTTTTTTATCTTTTCTTTTTCTTTCTTTTCCTTTATTTTCCTTACTTTTCCTTTATTTTCCTTTTTTTGCATTATTTTCCTTTTTTTGCTTTATTTTCCTTTCTTTTCCTTTTTAATTTTCTTATTTCCTTTCCTGTCCATTCCATTCTTTATTCCTTTTATTTCCTTTTTCTTGTCTTTCCTTTCGTTTCGTTTTATATCATTTACTTTAGTTTCGTTTCGTCTGCCTTCATTTTTTTTATTCTCTTTTCATTTCTTGTTTTTACTTTCTTACCGTTACTTTCCATTACATTCCTTTTTTCCTTAGCCTTCTTTTCCATTCCTTTCCTGTCATTTCCTTCCCTCACCTTTCCTTTGCTTACCTTTCTTTATGTTTCCTTATTTTCTTTCTTCTCCTTTTCGTTACTCCCTTAGTTTTATTTCATTTCCACTCATTTCCTTTAATTGTTTTTTTCCTTTCCATTCCCTTCCTTTCCTTTATTTTTCTTTCTTTTTATCTTCATTTCTTTTCCATACCTTCGTCTTCCCTACCTTTTATTTCCTTTCTTTATATTTTCTCCCCTTTCTTTATCGTTCTATATTTTCCTTTATTTTTCATTCCTTTACTTTCATTACCTTTCCTTTCTTTCCCTTCCTCTTTTCCTATCCATTCCTTTCCTTACCTCACCTTTCCTTTGTTATCCTAAAAAGAAAATAAAATAAAATAAAATAAAATAAATGGGAAATGAAACAAATTTAATTATTTTGTAATGGGGTCTATAGACAGTGCGTCTGATTCGCAAGTTGACTCGCCGTCATTCTACAAAATATCAAACTCATTTCGATTTTCTTTAGTCATGCTAGAGTCAATGTCGGTGTAACTGCTACATACCCATTTTCACTAATACAACTAAACTGACTCTTGACTCAAATGCATCGTGTATAGGGCCTATAAAAAATATTTTTATTTATCTAGAGTCGAGCTCATCTAAGTAACCTTCGTCAAAGCCCAAAATAGATGCTTGTTATCTTCGACAGGACTAGCTACAAGTTATCAAGTACGGCTCTACCCTACAAAATTTGAGACAGCAAATATATAAATATACTAAAAGCAGTACAAAAATGTCCAAGTAAAAAATATTTTCAACACCAAATGTCGCTCGCTCTGATCAAGATCTACTTCGAATATACAACAAAAATATTAACGAAAAAATTCCCATACAAATTTCAAACATCATAAACACTTAGTGCTTTGTTTTATTTTATTTTATCATTCAAGTTGTTGACATTTTGTTTACCGACGACAATAACGCGACATTGAAATGCAACTCAATAACTAAATGGAATGGTTGTAAGAAAGGTTTTAGATAAACAATGTATGTACCTTGTTTGAGTCCTTTGGTCATTCATTATTTGCCGACAACGAAATCGAAACCAAAAAATGTCAAGTTTTCACAAATGGAGTGAAGTGATGTAAGTGAAAAGGAATGGTAAAATGAAGAGTGACAGCGTTGACATGGCCAAGTATATTTTGTTTATTTTGTATCTAATAAAATATGTATGTTGTTAATCTAGCAGAAATTTTGTATGAGAAGTCTGTAGACATTGTGGCGAACATTGTTTCAGCAGTTGGGTTGGTACCACATCGTTGAACTAAGGTAGGAGTGCTGAGTACTTCATTCACCGACCTATACTTTATATCATTTTGCTTAGTAAAAAGAAGAACAGCTAAAAACATTGAGAGTTTCCGGGGTGGAACCCATATAAAAGTTTCGCCCAGGTTAAAAAGGCCCCATAAAATTAGAAAAAAAAAATCATTCAAGTACTATTTTAAGGTGCTACAAATTTACTTTAATTTACTTTTACTAATATAAAACAAACGTAAGTTTGTGAGTGACTGCGGATGTTTGCGGTTCTTTAACGACTGAAGCAATGCCCCGAACTTTACGAAATTTTGCAGACAAATTCTTAGGAGTATAGAATCGGTAAGAATCACTCTTGCCAACAAGTGTTACTTTGGACTAAGTAGGCAATTGAGAAGTAAAGTCCTCTCTCGACAAACAAAGATCACGCTCTATAGGTCCCTTATCATGCCAGTCCTGATGTACGGCTCAGAATCATGGACAGTGTCAAGAGAAGATGAGATGGCCCATGGAGTATTTGAGAGAAATTTTTTTGGAAGATCTCTGGTCCTTCCCGTGATGCCAACGGCGAGTATAAAAGGAGATTTAACGATGAGCTGTACGAGCTTTACGCAGACCTGACCATAGTCCAGCGGATTAAAGCCCAAAGGCTCCGCTTGTTAGGACATGTTATGCGAATGGACAAAGAAGCTCCAGCACAGAAGGTTTTCCTATCGACACCCGAATTCGGCAGCAGAGGAAGGGGGAGGCCTCCGCTGAGATGGAAAAAACAAGTGGAGGATGATTTGAACTCCCTTGGGGTTTCCAATTGACGCCAGTTATCGCTAATAAGGTATATTTCGATATATTTATCGATAACAGGAATTATCGGTCAAAATGTGGTTGCACGTAAACTTTGGAATATTTGCACAAAATTGGTATCAAAGGAAAGGGGGATGACCACAGCTTTCGTTTAGGCTTCGGTTCATTTCAACTTTGATTCATCTATGCTAACATCTGTTTTGAAAACGGGTGGACACAATAAAATTAAATTTGGAAGGTAGATTTTGTATCAGATCGAAATGGCTATACACTAAAAAATAAAGGCATTTTAAAAGGTTTTGAAGATATCGCTCAATATGTGGACCAGGGTAACCTTATTAAGTGTTCGTTCAATATGGGCATCAAATGAAAGGTATTGATAAGTATTTTAAAATGGTGCTTTCAGTCCAATAGGAGACCCCGTTTTCGAGATATTGATTAAAATGTCAACCAGGAGGGGCCCTCGCTGGTATTAGTGCGATATGAGTATCAAACGAAAGGTGGCAAGTGATTTAACATGTTTTAGTGTTTTTCCCATATAAGACCAAGATATTGATCAACACGTGGACCAGGAGTGGAGATAGAAGGCTTTAGTGGAAAATGGGTCTAAAATGAAAGATGTTTATGAGAGTTTTAAAAGGGAGTAATTTTAAGTCGTTTTGGGAGTGTGATTAAGAAAGGAATAGGGATATGGATGGCAATGAGAAAAACAAAATGAAAAGGGAAAGGCATTGGAAAGGATGAAGGTGGCGTGGACGGAAAGAAGGTTGTGGAGCAGAAATAAGGAGGGCGAGTCACATAAAACAAGTTAATGTTTGGGCAGGACAAAGTCTGCCGGGTCTGCTAGTTATGTCATAAAATTACAATATATCCCCCTTATTCATAAAAAGTATAAAAGGTTTATTAAGCTCTTATTATTCATAATTTGTATGAAAATGTCATTTTAAAAAACTTTGTAAACCAATTGTATTTTTTATGAATATTGGGGTAAGTATTTACGCCTTTATTTCAAACTATACATTTATTTTTTTCGTTTCCAAAAACTTGCAAGCTTGAATTTCCCTAAACCCCTATGCCATATCCTATAACTAAGCGTAGTATTAACAAAACGTTGTTTATAATATTTATTCACTTTTCGCTGAAAAAGTTCCAAAAAATATTACAACTCAACTTTTCAAAGTAACTTGATATATTTATTGCACTCAATATTGGATACATCCGAAATGAAAACAGGAAAAATACAAATGAAATCCTTTTAACAATAAATAAGTTAAGGATGAGCCAATAACGAATGGAGAAACAAAAACCTTACATAGGAATGCGATGGAATGTTAAATTCAGAAAGAATAAAAAAGCAAAATTTTCGTTGCAAAGCAATAAGAGCGATATTCAAAACTGACCATTGATTTCATGCAAAAGCGAAGAAATAAAAGTGATAGGTATACGAGGGTGGGTAATTTTGAAGCATAGTTTCCCATACTATGGAAAAGGCAAAACTTTGGTCAAAAAATTACCTCAAAATGTCAGTCCCTAATACATACATACATATATTTATACCCGAATATTTCTATTGACCCATGAACTTTTGGGACGTTTGCGGCTATTTGCTTGCAAAGCATATTGTATACAAATAGACATACTTTCATACATGTATATTTATCAAATATGTATAGCTTTGTAGTTACCGAAATGAAAAATTGATATGCTGCATACGTTTGGAAACAAAAAACCTCAGCCAATGTTTTTAGAATATTCGAAACGATATTTTATTTCAATACAAACGAGAAATTGCAAAAAAATCGTTGTGAAAAGAAATTGAAAATAGACCCGTTCACGGTTGTGTTCATTATTATATTCGCTAACAAAAATGGTGAAAGAAAAAACTATTATATTTGACCTATAGAGAAATAAAAAACAAATAAATTTTAACTATATGCCCCATACAAAATTGGGCGGAATGAAATTGAAATTCTAAACAATTGACAAATAGCCGAAAGCATTAATAGCGAAAAATTGATAACCTTTGTTAAATATTTGTGCACAAGTTTTTATTAAAAGGATACTATTTAATTTTCATTTTTGCATTTCGCAGGTTTTTGTTTATCTCTTTATATTAGTATGAGAGCACCCATGGGCATAGGTATATGTGTTGATTAATAACTAAGATGCCAAATTTTTTTTTATTTTCGAAAATTTTGGAAAGCGTGACCCTTAGGAGGCAGGGGGCGTGAAACACGTATATTTTTTTAAAACTTTTTTTGGAATATTTTAAACCTTAAACCTACAGAGATTTTCAATTTTTTTTCAACGAAGACTAACACGGTTCAGTTTTCTGCGTCGAAGACTATCACACTTCGTTCTCTGTGTGGAAGACCAACACACTTCAGCTTTCTGCATCTACTGTTCTTTTATTTTCTTTCCCTTTCTTGCCTTTACTTTCCTTTCCATTCCATTATATTCCTTTTATTCCTTTTCCTTGCCTTTCCTTTCGTTTCCTTTCATATTCTTTGCTTTAGTTTCGTTTCATTTCCTTTCCTTACCTTTCCTTTCCTTACGCTTACTTACTTTCCTTCTTTTCCTTTTCGTAACTCCTTCAGATTTCTCTTTCATCCATTCGTTCCCTTCCCTGGCTACCGCCGTGGTGTAGCGGTTAAGTGTTCGGCCTCTACACCAAGTCGTGGCGGTTCGATGCCCGGCAAAAGTAACATCAAAAATTATTTAGAAAAAGAATTGTTCTAAACGGTGTCGCCCCTCAGCAGTAGTTTGGCAAACTACCCGGGTGTATTTCTGCCATGAGAAGCTTCTCGGAAAAAAATTCGTTTACTTTGCAGTGCCGTTTGGAGTCGGCAAAAAACTGTAGGTCCCCCCAACTTGTAGGAAAAAACTCAAAAGCAACACAACACAAGTTGGAAAGAGAAGCTCAGCAAAAATCTCGTTAGAGGTTATGATAACCTGTTGGTATATCGCCGCCATTAGTTATTCCCTTCAATTATTTTTTCCCTTTCCATTCCCTTCCTTTCCTTTATTTCACCATTTCCATACCTTCCTCTTCCCTACCTTTTCTTTTCTTTCTTTTTCTTTTATTCCCTTTCTTTGTCTGTTTCTATTTTCCTTTCTTTTTCATTCCCTTACTTTTATTACCTTTCCTTTCTTTCCCTTCCTTTTTTTCATTCCTTTCCTTTCCCTACCTTTATTTGACTTTGATTTTTCTCACTTTTCCTTTACTTACTTCTCCTTTATTTTGCTCTTAATCCTTCCTTTTCTTTCTCAGCTCGGGTAGACATATCGATACATATCAAATTTTGTATACCTTAGAATTGTGTTTATTACAAAAAAGGGGAAACACTTTTTTTATGTTTTTTTTTTTTATACCTTTCATGAACATGAAATGGTATTATAACTTTGGTCCGATGTTTGTAAATATGAGAAGAAGAAGAGATACACCCATCAATAAGTATACCGAAATGATCAGGATGACGAAATGAGTTGATTTAGCCATGTCCGTCTGTCCGTCTGTCCGTCTGTCTGTTTGAACGCAAACTAGTCCCTCAATTTTTGGTATATCTGGCTGAAATTTTGTATGTGTCCACCATTTTGTAATATAGGAATCATTTGTCGGAACTGATAAGATCGGACCAGTATAACATATAGCCCCCATACAACCGATTGTTCAGATATAAGGTTTGTTGGCCAAAACTTCTGCAATTAAAAAGTTAGGACCGTAAAATTATGCAACTCGAGTACTTTCTGTTTATGTAGTGTATATAGTGAAAATCAACAAGATCGGGCAAATGTAACATATAGCCCCCATACAACCGATTGTTCAGATATAAGGTTTTTTGACCAAAACTTCTGCAATTAAAAAGTTAGGACCGTAAAATTTTGCAACTCGAGTACTTTCTGTTTATGTAGTGTATATAGTGAAAATCAACAAGATCGGGCAAATGTAACATATAGCCCCCATACAACCGATTGTTCAGATATAAGGTTTTTTGACCAAAACTTCTGCAATTAAAAAGTTAGGACGGTAAAATTTTGCAACTCGAGTACTTTCTATTTATGTAGTGTATATAGTGAAAATCAACGAGATCGGGCAAATGTAACATATAGCCCCCATACAACCGATTGTTCAGATATAAGGTTTTTTGGCCAAAACTTCTGCAATTAAAAAGTTAGGACCGTAAAATTATGCAACTCGAGTACTTTCTATTTATGTAGTGTATATAGTGAAAATCAACAAGATCGGGCAAATGTAACATATAGCCCCCATACAACCGATTGTTCAGATATAAGGTTTTTTGGCCAAAACTTCTGCAATTAAAAAGTTAGGAACATAAAATTTTGCAACTTGAGTACTTTCAATTTATGTAGTGTGTAGAGGAAAATCAAGAAGATCGGGTAAATATAACATATATTTAGCCCCATACAACCGGTTGTTCCGATATAAGGTTTTTTGGCCAATACTTCCGCATTTAAAAAGTTAGGAACGTAAAATATTTCACCTTTAGTACTTTCTACATATGTAATGTGTATAGTGTAAGTCAGTACAATTGAACACGTATAATATATAGCCTCCATACAATCGATTGTTCCGATAACTCGGATCCTATTATTTTGTAAGTTTTTTTAAATTATAACAAAGATGTGTAATGTGTATAGTAAATATAGTTAAATTGACACAGGCTGTACTGGGGATCGAACAGTGAAAATCGTGACGCTTATTCATGAAAGGTATATAGCCTTCGGCACAGCCGAAGACAGCTTTCCTAACTTGTTATTTTGATAGTTTATATTTATTTTATATTATTTCTATTTTAGTTTATTTAATTTAGTTTATATTTATTTTATTTTATTTTGTTTTATTTTATTTAATTTTATCTTAAATCATTTTATTTTATTATGTTGTATTTTATTTCAATAATTTCGGCACAACAAAGTTTTTAGATTTTATATAAACCACGCTTTGCTTCCAATTATTTAATGTTTTTTATGACTCTTGTCTACTAAGAAAAGCGTGTATGAAGTTTCTAACAAGTGAATTTAATTTCATATAGTTTTTGCATTTTGAATTTTTTTTTTTAATTTGTCCTGCTTTGTGCGGCAACGAAACGAATTCACAGCATTTTGGTTCACTCTCTGTTCTTAATTTGTCAGTCTGTCGTCAAGAAAGTGTCTGTTCTATGTTGTATAGATATCAACAATCTGGGTCATCAAAATAGGTTCCATATTTAATTTTTCTGAAATATGGTCAGTCGCAACATACATTTTTTAGTTTATCTTCTAACATTAGGTTTTAACTCAAAGTATTTGTAAAACAGCAAATTTTTTTTTGGCATCAAAACGAAAGCGATAATTTATTCGAAAAATTTAAATACTTTCGCATCTTCAGAAATCTTTGCTCCTATTCAGATGAACGACAGTGCAGACGTGGTTGTTGCTACACCAGTTAAAAATTTCACAAAAAAAGCATACGTTCAAAATTGAATTAGTGCAGATAGTAAAAAGCACGCAGTAGTTAATTGCAGCTGCACAAAATAAAGTGAGCCAAACAAAAGTAGAAGGCCAAAGAAAAACAATGACAACAGTTGCTTCAAAGATAAGACGTGTTTGTAAAATGCACAAATTGACGCTTGCCCGCACATTGATGCAGACAAATCTGTTATATTCTCACGAGGATAATTTTTGCGACTAACAGCAGAATATTGTATCCTACCTGCATGAAATTATCTAAAAGCAAACTGCTATACGCCTGCAAGTATGCAACATACACACAACAAGAACGCACAGTTAAATAGTTTAATTAAGAGTTCGTGTTTACACATTCGTAACTCTGCGTGCAAATGTACTGCAAGTTTGTCACTTTTTTTCTGCTGAAATTTTGTTTTCATAATTAAAAATACGTGCCCGACTGTAAGCATCCGTTTTTAGTGATTTTCGTGTGTTTTATATGCTACGCTTTTGACGTTTGTTTTATATCGAGTTTGCTTGAAGTTTCTCGGAAATAAGTATGTTTGATATTATTTTGTTTCTTTGAAATAGTGTTCGCAACAAGAAACTCTTTTACTTGTTCTTCTACTAGACATAAATAATGCAGGCCATATACCATCCTTTGTTCAAACAAATTTACATACATACTTTTTTACTAATACATTTCATAAGCAAGTAATACCATATTAAGATCCGCATTAGCACAACCATATTGTTTTCGAGTTTTTGAGGTTTGTGTAAATATTTTCTTAGGAAATGTGTTAACATAATATGAAGGGCTTACTACAAGGTTAGTCATAACCATTATGCCTGAATCATTGGTAATTAGCAAACATCGACCATATCAACCATAGCGGTATGGCCATGTCAACAACTTATTCAGTGTTGACGTACAGAAAACATAAATGAAAACTGAGCAACATAGGACATACATGTACAAACATAAATAACTAGACGTTGTTCTACCACAAATTTATTTTCCTACATGTTTCTCTAACCCAATCCCTATATCTATCCTATTCCCTATCCCTACCATCAGGTTCTGAAAGGCAATATGAAAAAACTGACGTGTGCTGTAATGCATGTCTTACAGAGTTTAATTAAAAAAAGTGCCTTGTGTCCTACTTGGCCGGATTATGATATTTTTAAATTTGAATAAAAGAAATCGGGCCAGTGGATCGGCTGTTTTAGTTTTTACAAAACTTCGAGTTAGAATTTTATATGTATATAGATATAGACATAGATATAGATATAGATATATAAGAAGAAGATAGATGAAATATTTTATTTGTATGGGAGGTGACACGCCCCCTTTTTCGTTGTCCCCAGTATCTTTGGAGGTGGTAGGGGTCGATCACATATAACCGCTCACCAAATTCTAGTGGTCTAACATAAATACTTTAAGAGATATGGACTATGAAATATTTCCTTCCTTTCGCTATCCCCAGTTTTTATGGAAGTAGTAGGGATTGGTCTTATTTAACTCCTCGCCAAATTTTAGTGGTCTAACCCTAATACTTCCAGAGATATGGGCTATGAAGTATTTCATTCGTATGGGAGGTGCCACGTCCCTTTTTCGCTATCCTCAGTATCTTTGGAGGTGGTAGGGAGCGATCGCATAAATATAACCCCTCACCAAATTTTAGTGGTCTAACATAAATACTTCCAGAGATATGGACTATGAAATATTTCCTTCCTTTCGTTATCCCCAGTTATTTTTGGAGGTGATAGGGGTTAGTCTTATATAACTCCGCACCAAATGTTAGGGGTCTAACCGTAATACCTATATATATCAAAATATATATATAGTAGGGTGATTCAAAAAAAAATGTCGACTAGGTCTTACCACCTAAAAAGTTAGGTAGTGATGAGAAAATAAGCCTTGCAAAAAATTAGCGCTCTAACTTAACCCTTAGGGGTGGCTATTTGTTTCGGCATTTTTTTTCAAAGTGAATTTTCTTTTAATTTTTGAAGTTTTTTGAAAATATTTTTACATATTCTTAAAATTAAAGCTTTGAAGCTTTCAAAATGGTAAGCTATGTGCGATTATCTTAACTATTAAGATAATTACAGCCATTTGAAAATGACTGAGTTTTGTACTATTGCACACACATACACAGTAACACGTATTATTTTTTGCCGTTAAGTAACGGTACTATGTGGACAAAATTATAATGACCTTGTACTAGTACTAGTACGCTGGGTATTAAAAACATTCATTTGGGGTGAACTGAATTTTAAGATTGCAAGTATGTGATTGATTGCATAATATCAATGGCGTAGTAAAATTATTATATAAAACAAAATATTTGACCTGTCTGATGTACATACAATAAGATCACGTAAATGTAAACACAAAAGTACTTAACAGCATTAGCATTAAGAAATTGCGGAAGTCATAATAAAGCAAATAAAGGCAGATACATGTGTAGGTACATATATTTAATTTTGTTGTATGGTTTCCCAATTCCTTAATTTCTTACTAGAACTTTCATATTAGCATGTAAATAAGAGGGACATTGGGAACTAACATGGCCTAGTATTAATTGTTTTGCTAACATTGTCATATTTAAGTGTGCGAGCTTTTTGCCGGATGCTTCGGTACAAAGAAATAAATTGACAAATTCATAATGCCTGCTCATTAGTCTGGGACGAACTGAATTTCAATATTATTTAAAAAGTTTTCGGGATCGTTTTCTAGACTTTTTCGTATAATTTCTGAGTTCTTACGGCATTGTTTTCGGGGTTGTTTTCATGATCATGTGGTTTCTCTTTCGGAATAATATCCAGAATGTTTTTGGTCCATTACGAGACTTGTTCGGAACAACTTATTTGAGGTAATTTTGTTTTATGGATTGTTACGGGATTTTTCCACAGATTTTTTTGGGAAATTTAGATATTGTTTTGGAAATCCCTTCAAGGCTTTTTTGGCATAATTTCGGGATTGTTTTCAAGTTTCTTTCCAAATCATTTCTGAAAGCATTTCCGAAATAGTCACAAAAACGGTCGCGATATAGTCACGAAAAGTGCTGAACCGGTCCCGAAAATTGTCGAAAAATTATCTTAAGAAGGTTTCCTCAGAGTTTCCAAACGTTTCCGAAAAAGCCAGCCGGAGCTTCATTGAAGAATGAACTTACGAACGAATTCTAGAGCGAATAAAAACACAAGTTTTATCAAATATCATTCGTGAACGTTTACGTGGACCTTTTTTAGACACTTTCGTTAAAGAATGTGATCGACGAATACTTTTTTTGGAAATGAAAGAACGTTGAATTATCCACTAGAGGTAAACTAAAAGTTTCCATCTAGCAATCGCAAACAAGTTAAAAATTCAAAAGCACGCTTGTCACTATGGCATGTGCACCTAAAAGTATGCCACGAACGTAAATCACTGCAATAAGTTGCACGCACCTAAGTGCTTCATTAATGCACTGGCAGCGAGGCGTGTATTGCCATGAAAGCCACCACATGTTACTAACTCAATGTTGCCTCATCATGATTCTCGATACACCAAAACTTAACTACTTTCGACAGCACCAACAAAAATGCGATTGTGTTAGGCGTCTAGAGAATTTTCATTTGCAGCGCTTGTTTTACAACATTGATGGCTGTTATTACGCTGCTAACGACGACGACAACGTCGAAGTTGATGACAGGTTTGTGCTTTGTATTCTAGAAAATGCCTTTTCATCAATGCAACTGTTGACGTTTTTTGGTGGTTGTTGTTGTTTGTTGCTTGTTTGTTTGCTTACTTACTTTTACTGCCACTAACGATGATGTTGTTGTTCTTATTGTTGACGATGTTGTAATTGTTGACAATGCGGTTAACGATGTTGTCGTGTGCTCTTTGTTGTCTTCAGTACTCAGTGTGCTTTGTGTGGCGCCCACTGATAAGGCTCTGAGAGAAACATTTTCTAGTTATTCTTCGATTGTGCTTCTAAGCAAAATGCAAATCTCTCGATAGATAGTAAAATGCAGACTAGCAAGCATGCCTGTGCTTCTATTTACAACCAATGAATGCAATGTGGGTTAGTCCTTGCTGTCAGTTATTTTGTTATCCATTCTTATTTGCGATAATGGTAGCTAAGTTGAACAAGTTGCTGAGGATGTAGGTATCTGTGTGCATTGTTTACGCAATGCCAAACAATGCGTTAATGATAATTACATAAAGGTGATCGAGCGTGTGTAGTTGCATACTTTTAGGCACTCAAGGCATGGCATATTTTCTTTGTCTTTTCTCAACACACTCATCTCTCAAGCTTCTCCCACCTCAGAACATATGCTCACTAAAGATATGAAGGGAAACAATTCCGAGAATGTTTAAAGACAAAACAAAACAATAAATAAACTAACTCATAGTAAAATCCATAATGCGCCTATAAATATGCTAACATGCATTGAAATTAAATACTACGGAAGTCTTGTAAAATTCAGTATAGAAATGAGGGTAAATTTGTATAGCAAAACATTAAGCATTAGTTAAGCTGAAAAAGTCGTGAACACATCCTGATACCAGTATCTTAACACAACCAAATTTTCTCGGCTCGCTTATTATGAATACTTATTAAACATATGTAATTGGCAATATTTCATTTATTTATTGCTTTTCCACAAAAATAAGTAGTAAGATATGCCAATAACTATATTTACATATAAAATATTGTAGTATAGTCTTTATAGCATACATTTAGTTGGAGGGAAAGTTGTGCAAGCAGTTAGTTATTTTGTGTCAGCTTTGTGATCACAGACTTCCGCTGATGCTTATATTTCGTTTCAGTATGATAGTATACACTAAACAGCATCTACATATCGCACATACCCCCATAACGGGGTTGAGTCAATAAAAATGTCATAAAACGACAAATGTTGCCAAATATTCATGAATAGGGTGTATCGAGAATCACGCATAAAATGCTTATTGAATAAGTAATTCAATATTTTTATTGCATATTTGTTTGGTTTTGTATGTACTAGATGAACAAATTAACATTAGCATGCCTTATCTTTTCAATGGCAAAAATATATATATATATATTGGTTCTAACGGATTCTAAATTTAGATGTATAGGCACTCATAAGGAAAGATAAGACGAAAATATTAAGAAGGTGGGACACCTCCCATACGAACTTGAATTTTCAAGCTGTATATCTCTTAAGGGATTCAAGGTAGATACCAGGAACTTTGTATCGAGGTATACGATATCAATACCATTCTCAAAAATAAAAGTGGGAGTTATCAGAGAAGGGGGCGTGGCACCTCCTATACCAACTTCTGATTTGAGGCTGAATATTTCTATGAGGGATCAAGATGCAGACCTGAGAATTGGTTACAGGACATACTATATCAATATCATATTCACAAAAAAATTAAGCTAAGGGAAAAGGGATGTGACACCTCCCATACATAAACAATTTTTAGCACTCAATATCTCTAAAAAAGTATAAAGCAGGGACATGGAAATTGGTATGGAGTTATACGATTGCAGTACCATTCCGCCAAAAAACAGTTATCCGAAGAGAGGCGTGGCATATTTCATTCAAACTTCATCAACTCAAAATCTATTTAGGTCAGAACGAAGTTTGTCGGATCAGATAGTATCAATTTAATTTTCAAAAAGCAAAAATACATTGTCCTGGTGAAGTCAGCCTAATATAAAGTGTAACTACTTTTGTTGGGTTTTTCCATAGGCTTATCTATTCTTTTGTGTATCGATGAATGGGGCTTTGAAAGTATTAACAACTACTAATAAAACGCTTTGTCCCTGTTAAAGGGATTAGCAAATACCAGAATATTTTTCTTATGTATGTGGTTATATGTCTACCCTGTAAGGAAACTTATAACTACCCTGCAGATATACATATATATCGAGACTAGCTCTCAACTAGAACTAAAGTATGAAATAGAAAAACGACTGCCAACCGAACTACATATCTATACATAAACAAAGACTAGCAGACCCTTCAGACATTATCCCACACAAAGATATATCTGCGCGAACCTCCCACAATTATGTTTTTCTGTCTTACATTTTAGGAGATATCTCAGAAACCAACTGAGATATTTAAATTAATTACATTGTTTGGTAGCACTAGTTAGCACCTTTCGTTCGGTACCCATATTGCATTAACACTTTTTTTGGTCACCCCTGGTCCACATATTGGTCGATAACTCTAAGACTAGCCGAGTTATCGAAATAAGATATGTCTTTAATTTGAAGTTGAAAATCTACCAATACAATGGTGAAAGTTTAAGTCAATTCCAAACACCAGTTTTTGACTGATACGACCACAAACATACATACAAACAGACAAGCTGGCTTCATAATGATTGACCATATACATTTTTTTTTAATATCTGCAATATAGAGACATCGACCTATAATAAATGCAACACTGAGGGAAATTTTCACTTCCTAGCACATAGTACTATCAGCTTTCTTTCAAAACTAAAAAATTTTCCAACAGGGTGTAATGAGCTATATGTAAGTATTTCTGCGAAAAGCAAGTCTTTTGAGGTAATGAAATCTCCAAATAAGTAAGAGACAATAATAATAATAAATATCAAATGAACCGGAAGCAGGCATATTGTTAGCAGCGGAAGTGGCTATGAGCCGTGAATTATGTTTTTGCTTCCTTGAACTTGTAACTTGTGCGTCGAATTTGGTTGTATTTAAAGAGACCGGAAAGTAAAATTGTCAACGTTCAACGATGCCTAAATTGAAGTCAAATGCTTACTACGACCACTTATTTGACATTGAAGAAAAAAGTGGCAGACAAGCAGGCTTAACGAGGCGTTTTGGGGTGTTGGGGCATATGTTCGCTGCTCAAAATGAAATAAAGAGATAAATGTGAGATAATTTGAGCAACAAATTTTTTCTTGAGTTTCTTTTTTTATTAGGAGTACCTCTGTTGGCCCAGCCTATTGTTTATATACATAATAGCTCTAAAGTCTTTTACAGTGGGTAATCCTTTTAAAGCTATTCCATTGATCCTGTTTGAAATAAATGGAACAAAAAATATCTGCATAAGACTTTAACTCCTTTTACGTCAACCGAATTAAAATTAGGTATTCTAAATCGATGTCTTTCTGATTTTTATAGACTTTCTATAACATCTATATCCGGCGCCACAAATAAAATTTAATACCAATAAAACTCCGAATTCGTCTGACGCCTACTTCACTAAATTGTAACTTGCAGACTTAGTAAAAGGCTCATTTTAATAAAAGTCTATTAAATCATAACTTTTGGTTTATTACGCTTAAATTTTATTACATAAACGCACTCTCCACTTACTCACGATTTCAACAAATTTCACCTCGTTTTCGTATACAACTTTGTTTATCATAAAAATTCTTCAGAAATCGTAGAAGTAATCAGTAGCAATAAAATAAAAAGTAAGTAAGCATAGATGTTGCATGTGGGAGTAAAGCGCCTTCCACATAAGTGGGCAGCAGTAATAAAATGTTTCACCTTTTATGATTGAATCATAAAATAGCTTGAAACATTAGGTTAGGTTGGCTTACGTGCATACGTACGTCGACCTCACGCAGCATTGATGGTAGGTCAAACCACCGCATGAGTAACTACTCCGTTACAAATATTGTATGCTTTTGGCATACAAATTTCGCTCCCTCTTCGGAGCATACTCCATAAATGTATGCGATTTGAAAGCCCTATAAATTTTAATGCAACATTTTTCGTAATTTTTGATTACTCCCTAGGATCTCTGCAATAGGGATGTTTAGAAAGAGAGTTTATCAGAAGTGGGATCGCAAGAGAATTTTTCAAGTTTTTTTAAAAGTACCAGAACCGAAGTCAGAGTCAAAAACTGGATACAAATATATACATATCTAGGCAAAGTGAGTTGGATTCGAAAAGATCTTAAAAGACTGTAAGAAGGGTTGATCTCATGGTAAATTTTCTACAAGTGAAATTATAGCATTTGAAATTGTGCCTTGAATTAATTAAAATAATTCTTTTCATATTCAAAGCTCTTTGGCGACTAATACCAAAAACCTAGAAAACAAGTAAGGAAAACTGTCTTCGGCTGTACCTTTCATGAATAAGTGTTATGATTTTCACTGTTCGATCCCCAGTACAGCCTGTGTGAATTTAACTTTAGCTCCTACCGAAATTATCGGAACTATCGATTATATGGGGGCGATGAGTTACATATATTGCTCCAATCTTATTGAGTTTTACATCGACATTCCACATTCTAAAAGAGCAAAAGTTACGAAATTTCACGTTCCTACCTATCTAATTACAAGAGTTATCTACCAAAATCCGTTTATCGGAACAATCGATTGTATGGGGGCTGTCTGAAATATTTATCCCATCACAATAATTTTCAACATCGTTATTGCACATACGATAATAGAAATACCTGCAAGTTTTAACGTTCCTACCTGTTTAATTATAGGAGTTATAGCCCAAAATCCGTTTATCGGAACAATCGATTGTTTGGAAGCTATATGTAATATCGGTCCGATCTTGCTGGTTCCGACAAATGATTTCTATATCCAAATATCTCAAAAACTGAGGGACTAGTTTGCGTTTAAACATACATATGTACAGACGGACATGGCTAAATCAACTCATCTCGTCATCCTGATCACTTCAGTATACTTATTGATGGGTCCATCTCTTGTGCTTCTCATGCTTACAAACATCGGAACAAAGTTATAATACCATTTCATCTCCATGAAAGGTATAATAAGTCGAATTAGGTAGTTCACCAACTCACCACAATTTTACTAACTAAAAATTTTCGAATGGTGAAATATTATCTTTAATCTCCCCTGTGGTTTGTGTCCAATATTTTACCACTATTTCTATGTTCATTGATAAATAAATCGAATCAAAGAAAATCTTTATTGAACTGCAAAATGTTCGCACCGAAATCAAACTGAAGTTCCGGCTCTCCGGAATCGAAACCGTAGCACCGCCACATCCCCAGTCGGTAGATACACATCCCCAATGATTTTTCGAAAATATGCAGAGCATGCTGTTAAGAACACGTTTTATAGCGGCTGATTCGCTTAACCATTGACTGTTTTTTTTTTGCTTTCTTTATGTGTACTTTGCAATTTAATTTCCCAATTTTTTATGTGTTTTTAATCTATTAAACTTCAATCAACATCAAATAGCATTTATTGACTACATTCCAAACCAATTCTCGTGAGCTCAAAAATTGTGCAATATGTTGACGAAAGGAAAATCAAAAAACGTTTGCGAATGTCAACATAGTAAAGAGTATCCTGTTGCCTATATCTGCTTGTGTATGTAAGTATGTATCTGTGTGTATGTATAAAATTACTTCAGTATACCATCATCATTCATCACTCATTGATGGGGGGAAATGCCAATAATTTTTATGAGGTCCATAAATGCGCACAGGCAATATGTTGCACAAATGTTAAACGGTAAACGGAAGTTTAAGTGTTGTTGTATGCGTGGACCACCGTCAAGATTCAAAGGACTCAAGCGTAACTTCATAAAAAAACTAATAAAATCTGGAATATGAATGTGATGTTCTTGTAACATAGTGCATACACAAAGGATCCCATGACGGTTGTCTTGAAGACATTCCTAGCTTTTAAACATTTTATAAAGTTCTGTTTAAAGAAGCAAAATGCAAACTTTTCTTTGCAGAATTATTTTTTTATTTTGGCAAGTAAGTGGTTGTATACCCTTTATATACAATCAGTACTTACAAAACAATAGCCTTCAGTAAAGAAATGATATAAAATTAAAACAAGTTTCCTTAGAGTACTACTTAATTTTTTGGCATGCCAGCAGGGGTTCTGCTATTTTATCTTAGCCTGTACTCCAAATTGTAAGATCTTGCAAATTTGGGCTAGGGTTCGCATACATTCACTCTCGTTCGTTCATTTTCGCTAACGTAAACAATAAAAAAATCATTTTCCATTTGTCTGAAAAAAATTTCCACATCTCCAAAATTCTGTGGCTGGGAGTTCTTAGTTTTATTCGGGACCACATATATGTATAGCGACCTTTTTAGGGGCCATTGTATGCATTTTTGGAGATAGTTTTGGGATAATTTCGGATCTTTTTCGGAACTTTTTTCCGATTATTTCGGTACTTCTTAGTAAATGTTTTTGGATAATTAATTTTTTTTATCTAAGTCTAATAAACATTAATAAATGTAAGAAATATGCAAAATCGTGTATGCAAATATGCTTAAGCTTATATATCAGTATGTGGTCTCCTCCTCCTGTCAACTGTCACTTGCACTCTTTGCTTTACAATAGTATTACCAAAAAGTATTCATCTTTATTTTACACAGGTGCGTGCTGTGCGAACTTTCTTCTTTCTTGACTTTCTTCATGTAATTATTCACGAGTAAAGGTATTCTCTGTTTGTGATCTTTTGATTGGTAAGCATTTTCTGCTCTGCCATTGTGTTTTTGAGTTGAAAATTTATTGCATTTATAAAACGATGCCTTTTTGAAAAGGATAAAAGTCATTTATGCAGACATATTAAGAACTCACACACATGCACTCTATTAAGCATATTTTTTATGATGTCCTTTATGTCAAAAGCCATAAAGCCACAGTATGACAATTTATTTGACAAAAATTTGATTTCGATTTGTGTTTTATAATCGAAATTTAAGTATCTGATTGTGGGTTAAGTGTACAAATATATGGTGGAATAAGCAGACATATGTATTTATGTATTTGCATAAAAAGTCATTAAATTTGTTTCTAAGATTGTAGATGCTGGAGATAATTGAGATTTCCTTTGTGGCATTCAATGAATTATAACTTAAGCTAATGAAGATACCCTGGCTCAGATGGGATATCTTTTGATCAGCTTTTTTTGGAAATTAATATGTATGTGAAAAGAGTCGAAATTGATTTTTTTTCGGGCTCAATTACACACAGACAAAAATGGCACTGGTAAAATCAATGTTATCCTGAAGTCGACCAAATCTTCTTGGGGGTTGTCACCTGTGGCGGTTTACAGGGTTGCCACCTATCTAATTTTTTTTGATTTTGTAGCAAAATATGCCAATATGGGTATTAAATGAAAGTATTTTCAGCGACATGCCAAATAAAATATTTTCAAGTAGGGTTGCCAAATGGAGGTGCCACCTTACCGCAGTATATTTGTACATCCGGAATATTTCGGGAACCGCTGACCGATTTGGATGAAATTTAGCATACAGATAGTATGACTGATTCTAAGACTACCCATTTGGGGGTTTCCAATTGGGGGTGTACAGGGTTGCCAACTATCTAAATTTCTTTTTAAATTATCGAGTTTGATATGCCAATATGGGTATCAAATGAAAGGTATTTTTGCCGATATACCAACTAAATTATTTTCAAGTAGAGTAGTCGCCCAGGGTGACCATTTTACCGTATTGAATTTGTATTGTATATTTTTGGGATCATATTTGGATTATTTTAGGATCATTTTGAGATCATTTAAGGGTCACTTTGGAATAATTTTCGGGCTATTTTGAGAACATTTTGGGTTCAATTTTAGATTAATTTGGGAGAATTTTGGGGTAATTTTCGGATCAGTTTGGGATCATTTTTAGATCATTTTTGGATCATTTTTGGGCCATTTCGGGGAAGATGGGAGGGCCTTTTTGGGATTATTTTAGGATTATTTTGGTAACATTTTTTGATAATTTGGGAACATTTAAGGGTGTTTTTGGGGTCATTTGGGAATCATGTTTGGATCATTTTGGGATCATTTTAGGATCATTTTGGGATCATTTTCGGATCATTTTTAGGTCGTTTTGGGCTCAACTTCGTATCATTTTGGGAACATTTAAGGGTCTTTTTGGGATTATTTTAGGATTATTTTTGAGTCTTTTTGGGATCATTTTGGGTAAGTAAAGTTAGCGCTAAATTGATAGCACCAAGAAAGCTCGGTCACCCAGGTACTTATGTTAAATTAATCAAATTTTGGTTATTGGAACAGACAATTGTTGATTCAACAGTCATAGATTTGTTAATTTTACAAAATTTGGGAAAACTGACAGAACTTTTGCTGGTGTTAAAATAACACTTATTTTAGTTAATATATAGAGAAACACCTTAAACAACAAAATTTTCTGTTAAAATAATAGTTAAGTTAAGGTTGACCCTGATTTAGGTTGAATCATATTTTGGTTGATATGACCAGCTCATTTTGCTCTGTGTATTAAAAAAAAACTGCAATATGTTTTCTGAAATAAACTCCGATTTTTTACATCGCCATTAATAACGATGTCTCAAAATAAAGAAAACCAAACATCAATTGGTAATATCTTAATAAAAGTTGCAAACTAATTTATCTCTTGCTGGTAACGGCTGATGCAATACAATTTCAATATTAATCACACACATACATACGTAGGTATGTATGCAACCGACATCATATTCGCGGTATGTCCATTAAAAAAATTGCAGCACCTGAGATGGTTGGGTCTCAACTCAAAATAGCCCAAACCAAAGAAAGAGGAAACCATGCACGACAAGCAACAACACTGCAGCGTTAATAATATTGTCCGCCATTCGCACCAATCTACCACAGCTATAATTTCAGTAAGCGAAGATGCGCAATCATAAAAGTGCAAGTGCGGCAACAGACAGAACATGTGCGAGAACGTTGTGGTGTGAGTTGCTATGAGAGGACGATATAATTTTTCTTTACCGTGAAATTTGTTGGTGTGATTGTGCGGCGACATGTCTTGGCTGCATCCTTGTGTACACTTAAAAAAGAATTAACAATAAAATACAGTAGTAAAGTGGAATGATGGCGAAAAATGCAGGACCAAAGCGAAAGAGGTGTATTATATTTGGAGAGCACTCGCAAGAAAATCCAATGGCCAATGCGGTTGATAGCATTATTAACCAGCTTTAAATACAAGTTTGAATTTTTTTTCTTTTTTCTTTTTAGCAGACGGTCGTCTTTACAAAAATTAGTAAAATCGAACTTTAGTTAGTCCTCACCATCAGCTATGTATAAAAGAGTTTTTGACTGTAGCAAAAATTGTATTACCTGAAAATAAATTCAACAAAACAAAGCGAAATAAACCAACTTGTATAAATAATAACTGAATATGAAAGTAACAAAAGCGCAGCGGCTGCTGAATGCATTGAAATTTATGACAATAATAAAAATTCGTTTTGTATAAAAATTGTTCTTGTATATTTTTGCAACACCTCACTTGACGTGTATGCATATGGCCAGGTATGTGTATGTTTGAATGTGTATGTGTTGGTTTTTATTTCTCCTGTCTCTTTTTTTTTTAATATTAAATGTGAGCGAAAGTGGTATTTCGGAAGTTCATTTTATGATTTACCCAAAGAAGTATCGAAACTACCAAAAAACAGGCGGAAAATAAAGTCAATAGCAACAAATGTGCTTACGATGCAAAGGTAGCAATAAACTTAATACACTGTTATAATTTAAACATACAAGTTATCGGTTTTTATTGCATACAAGCTATTGTTGTTCGACTGTACGTACAGTGGTGCTCACATAAAAAGCACATTTACGCACAGAAAAAGTTACACTGGTAAAATGAACAATCTCGTACTATTATCCTGAAGTAGAACCAACTCTGTAAAATTTAGCAATCTTTGGTTATTTGAATGGAATTTGTTGTTGAGGTAACTGCGTTCAATTGTTGATCGAACAGTCATAGATCTGTAAATTATCAAAATTTTGTAAAACTGACATAATTTTTGTTGCTCAAACTAAATTTTGTGTTAAACAACAACTTCCTCTAATTAATTCAACAGCAAAGGAACTTTATTTTAAATTTATTGCATCATCCAATTAAATTAGTAGAGCTGGTGGAGGTTTTGTTGATCAAACAAAATTTTGTGTTGAAACAACAAACTCTTACAGTTAATCCAATCGCGAAGATGTTATCATAGAGCAAAGCTGTAATTAGACGCTGGCAAGCATAAGTAAACGATTGCTTCATGGTAGACTCATGGGTGAAGTCAATATAAAAACTCTGAAAAATATTTCTTTTTCTTTTTTTCTTTGACTCCTTCTGGTCTAAGAATAACCTTATTTTTGTCTATACATAAGGCAACACCTAAAACAACAAACTTGTCTGTTAAAACAACAGTTAAATTAAGTTAAGTTGAATCAACAGTATTGAATAATGAATAATAATTGGACATGATTATGGTTGAGTCAACCTGTATTTTGGTTGAGATGACCAGCTCATTTCTTTGTGTGTAGTGACTGTCCTGATTTTGATTAGACAATGTGCCTTAGTAATAAAATTCAAAAATTCAATAAAAGTTTATCTCTAGATCAAATATATAGTCCTTAATCTGAAATATATAATATTTAATCTATAATCTCAAAACTGTAACGTAAACCATAATCTTTAAATAGTTTTGAGTTTCGTGAAAAAAGTCTGCTATTTATGTGAACGTCACTGTACACATAACCAGCAGCATCCAATGCAGCAACTCCCTTAAATGCAGCATTATTATACGGTTATAAAGTGCATTTTAGTGCGAGCGAGCTTTAGGGCGCACACTACATTGAATATGACCCACAACCACCCCCGACTAATGAACCAAAAAACTCGCTGCGCGCACACAATAAACATTAACTATAGTGACTACTGTAACATTTGTCTACCTTCGTGTTTTGTATTACTGTTTATGACAACTCGGGTGAATCGAAGAAATTTATTGGCGAATATTTTTGGTTTTATGTGCAATATAATGGAAACGTAGGTACAACATGCAGGCGCATTAGGTCACAGTTCAAATATGCCGCATGATGCAGTCAGTGAAGAAGTGCAATAAAGAGCGCACGAGCATATTCATTCTAGGCTCATAATGCATTCGTGTTCATAAATAAAAAGCCTTCTTACAATGACAAATAGTGATTGAATTTTAAAAATTCAAGATGATGAAAGAATTTAATCGAATTTAATAGAATTTAATCGGGAAATAGCCAGTGAATTTGGATGAAGTCGATGTGATCTCTGTCGAATCTATTACAATTATTCAAGCAGGGAACTGCGCCAGAATAGTTGTTTCTCAGGTAAAAGCTCATTATCAGAAAACCATGCCAATGTTTAAACCCTAATTACTCGAGGAAGATCCTCCTGAGGAAAATTTTCATTCGTACCCTCTCAGTGTTGTTGATTCAACTACATTGGAACTGTTAACATTAAGTTGACTGTTTTTTAAAATCAAATTTTGTTGTTAAAGGCGTTGATCTATATATAAACTTTATTACAAAATAAATGTCACTTCAACGCCAAGGGAAGTCAAAGTAAAAAAAAATATAAAAAAAAATATTTTTCAGAGTTCCTATATTACTTTCATCGATAATAGAATTCATGTGTCTTGAACGCTCAACCTATATATCTACCATGATGCCATCGTCTACTGAACGGAGGTGTCTATCGTGATGCCATCACGATGCATCGTGTACTTTAAACTAATTAAATTGTTTCCTGCAGGTTTTGCGGAGCGAGTCCAGGTCGTAGGTCCACCAATGTAGCCTATGATTACCGCGTGGGTTTGGCATTGGACAAGCTTCTTCTAGGGTATTCGAGAGCGCCGAAGTGTATGTCGTTACCATATCCCCCAGCTCCTCAACTGATGAGGGGGCTTGTGGCGGTAGTACTGGTAGGATTCTGGCTAATATTTCAATGTGTACACAGTTAAAAATATTGGAATATATTTTAAACCCTGCTTCGGTTTAAAGCAAATTTTAAACATTTAAGGGTTTAATTTTAATATTTTGTAAAGTCTACTGCAGAAAATATATTTTTACAGTATAAATTTTAAACTTTCCTAGTTCTAAATCAAAATTTATTCTCCACAGGTGTACTTTTTATACCTACTTTACTCTAACCAGCAAGGTTAACACTTTAAAGTAATAAAATTTAACTTATTTTGGATTAAAAATAAGATTTGACTCTTACAAGTATTAGTTTTTAGACTTTCTTGGTATAAAAGTAATATTCTGGTCTTTCAATTAGTCGCTGCTGACAGTTGGTTTTGAATTACTTTGTTTGTGTCATGCGTAGTGGGCTCTGATATTTTGCTACGCTGGCGTCTGTCATCGTGCCGATCAGAGATCTGCAGTTGCTACGTTGTTTTGCGCCACAACTGGTCACGGGTTAGCGACTGCGGTCAATATGATCATTTTGTTTGATACGCTTAAGTACTAAGTTAAGAACTTATATACACACTAAGCTGTTCGTTATATCAACTTTTTTGCAAATCTTAAGTTCGCCGGGCGGAATATGATAGATTTTCCTATAAAAATAAACTGTGCAGAATTTCATTCCAATTAGATAACTTTTATAACTTGAACGTTGCATTTGAAAATTTTGAAAATCATGTGCATTCAGGGTGCAGCAGATTATATAAAATAATTAATACCCGCAAACTTTATAGACATTTCTTACGTGGAAAAACATGCAGAATTCGATTCTGAAGACAAAATATGAAAATATGCTATAGGTTTTGAGATTCCGCGAAGTTATCGCTTTTTACAAAGTATCAAAGTTATAGCCGTTTTAGTATGACTATATAGCTGTATTTGGTATATCGATACACGTAATCGGAAAACTTATTTCAAAATTAACAAGTGTTTTTTATGTAAATTTCATACGAATACTCATGTGGGGTTTATGTATCAAGTTTTTGATTGCTTTGTTGTACAGTATCGATATGCTAAATGTAGCTGTAGCCCGATTCCCTAACTTTTAACCTCTCGTCAAGCGTTTAGGTTTTCGCCAGGGTTTGGCGTTTTCTCTTAACGAAACTGTGATTCTCTAACTTGCCTTTAACGCATTTCCATATTTTCAACATTTCGCACCAAATAAAAGGCCACAAACTCAAAAGACATTTTTATTTCAACTTAAATTTATTATTTTCTCTTAAACACTTTTAAACACCATCAAATTAATCCGCGATAACTAGCTACAATAAAAGTGTTAGCGAAAACAGCTGATCGAGCTTATCGACTTTTAGTGTGGTTAACACTTAGAGAATAGGGAAAAGCGATAAAAATGGCGTTAAACAGAATTAACGCTAACACTTGGCGATAAAATAGTTAGGGAATCGACCGTTTCTGTACAAAAATCGACAAAATTATCGATTTTAATGTCGTCACGCTCGATTCGATTCAAAATTGAAAGAAAAAAAAATTGTTACTACCTCAAAAGCAAGTGAGAAAATAAATCGACAAAATAAAATTTTTTACAGAAACAAAAAAAAATTATGTGACGTCATTATGACGTCAAATGGACTATTTCAGTCGAGACGATCGATCGAATTGAGTTACAGAAACGGGGTACTCGAATATTTTACTAAATTGACTAGGTATAACTTTGCTAAGATTTTAAGTAGAACGTGTTTAAGCAAGCGACTATGATTACGGGCCAGTATATTTAAAAAACTTCGCTTTGCGCTTACTCTTTTTTAAGAAACTTAATTAAGTAAATCGTTAATTACTTTCGTTTTCTTTGGACGCTCTTATTTAAATTATTATACTTTTTATTGACTAATAAAAATTAAAAAGTATTCCGAAATAATGTACCAAGATATTTGCAAATTACCAGTTTGTTACGCAAAAGTGGCAACGCTACTGGAATGATTTACATACACACCTTATTTCGTTCGCTTTTTGGCGTGCCCAAAATTACGCACTATACTGGTCTCTGATTTCAATAGCTGTCAGCTGTTCCGTTTTCTTTTCTTGGTAATTGCAAATGTTATATTTCTGAAGCTCTCGCGCAACATATAAAATATCATAAAATGGCTTCATTTATCAAAGTAAAAAGTGATAATATAATAAAATTTGTAAAAATTAGTCCAGTTATCGATGATAACACGGAAGAAATTACAAGTGATGATATTATATATTCGGGTAAGTTAAAAAAGTAGAAGAAAGTAAAAAAATACATATGTATGTACTTTTCTGTTTTCGTGAACCGTTTTTTGCAGTTGGATTGGCGTTTGAATTTCGCGAGAACGCGGTGCTTAAATTTTGCGATCGAGATGGAGCAAATATCGAAAACGACCACCTCGCACAAATAGTGAAGCAATACGGCAAATGCAGTTGTTTTTTACTTGTAGTTTGCATTGGCGGTAAGACATTTTTTATGCAGTAATCGTGAATTTGTGGTTGAATTCATGAAATTGCATTGTGATAATATATGCAGGTATGTACATTTATGGCTACTTTGATTTTTATGTTTTTAGATGAAGAAAGTATTTCTAAACCTTTTGAAAAAAAGTCAGCATTTCAAATCCACAGCGCTGGATTAGAGGCACATCTGCGAAGCGGAGATTATTCACACATTTTGCGAGAGTACAGTGCTAGTGGAACTCATACAGACTCTTCAAGAAGGCTGCTGGTTGGAGAGGCGGTATCTTTTATGAGACATCATTTTGGAAATTACCCTTCAAAAACGCAGAAAATAGCAACTGCAGAGGCTATTATTGCTCTTTTTCCAAATTACAAAGTTGAAGGAAGCGCATATGGTGGAATTGTAAGTATTTTTTTTTTGTGAATTTGGGATATGATGCAGTGAAATATGAAAGCACCAGACTTGTTTGCTTTCATGAAGCAGCAACAGAGTTGTTTGGTTTCATTTTCAACATGCGTCATATTTAATTCTTTAATTTAAACTTTCAGGAGCTTTTCTACAATCCTATCGATAACACTGGGTATTTAGCCTCAAAACTAAAAAATTTTAATTCGAAAAGGCGTAAAACTGAGGGAAAGTCAGAATATATTGAAGAAGCCGTTTACGCAAGCAACGAACAAAACCTTTCCAATGAAGACATCGAATTTTTCAAAAATTGCATTGTTAGCGAACAGAGAGATACTATAAAAGAAAGACTTGCCAAGACAATAAAAGGTCGTCAAAAATTTTGTGCGGCGGGTACAGACATTTTTTCAACGTTTAGATTTTTTCTGTTTGATGCAACATTGGTAATTATTGACAATGTATTAACTTTTGAATTTATTCGTTGCATCCCGTGAAAGTGTTAATTAATGCAAGTGTGATTTCTTGTTATTATTGGTGTAATACAAATGTAAATGCAACGAAAACCAGAAAGAGTGAATGCATGTACATTAGGGTATCCATTATTTCTAAAATGGGGATTTTTTCTGCAAACTCCCCCCAAATTTTTATTTTATGTTGGAAATATTTATTCTAATATTTTTAGCTACTTTGATTTCAGAGAAAAAAAGTTGAATGCAAAAAGTGTGAAATTCCCATGTATATTTGTATCGGAAATGTATTATGATTCGGGCACGGGTTAATGTGACTTGTAAGGACTCAGGGTCTGATGTATTTTTTTAGGACATAAACTAAAAATTTGGTGGACGTTCGCAGAAAAGAAAACCTACTTTGTAATTAACGGACACCCTAATGTACACATATGTGTATGCCTTCTTTTCTCAATAAGTAATATCATTGTTACAGATTCCTTTTGATTTTGAGTTGCAATACGGAGAAAATAGCAAATATTTATTGCAGAACTGGGAAAACTACTCAGCTTTCGCTAAGGAAATATATCAAGAATCCTCTGGAGTTCAAGATCCAATAAATAATGGTAAAATTTATACATCTTTGATATTATTTAATACCAGGGGTAACGTGTCTTATATTTTAAGGTTGGAATTCCGAAGTACAACCCTTTCTGTATTTGCTAAAACTCCTACCTTCAACTGCAGCAAAGTGTAAGTTGGCGAAAAGGGTTTCATATAAAGTCTCTGAAAGCAATTTTATTTCATTTGCCAACCACAACTCGCCTTTAGAAGAAGTAGCCGCTGCAACACGTCACCCTTCTTTACTTGCTGTTGGGCCTAACAAATTAGCAATAACTCAGTATTTTGTAGTCGTTGATGGTAAGAAGCTATGTCTACCTACGTCGTTCAGTTTTGTTGAAGCATTTGATGTTTATTTCAAGGCATTTTACATATTCAGTATTAAATTTGATCCGACTCTAACGAGCTTTTTAAATTTTTTTGCTAAATACATTTACGAAATTGAAACAAGTTTTAAACCTAGTACGAGACAAATTGAAGTAAACTGTAAATTTATTAAAAAAATTGAAAATCTTAAAAAATACGAAAGAACTATATAAGTTTTGCTAAAATGTATTTCTGTTTTTTGTGCAACAAAGTATTTGACACTACTGCCTTTGTCATATTTCATTTGAAACATATTCATTTTTTATCGGAATCTAAAGGAATTGTATTAAACTGTATAAAATCAAAGAACTGTAACAAAACTTTTTGCACATTTAGCGGGCTTAAAAGACATGCTGAACATTGCTCTGCCGGTGTTAACCTAAGTGATGTATTTAATGTGACTTCAGATATCATACCAGCAGTAAATATCTTAGATGAAGAATTACCAAAAGAAGTTGATTTTGAGTCGAGCGATGTAAAGCATTGCTTAAAGAATTTGTGTAAGGATTTCAATTTTGAAGATTCAATACAAGCATCGTTTTCTAAATTTGCAAAACTCTTAATGGCATCTGGAATGGCAGAAAGTAACGTAAATGAAATTTTTGGTTCGGTTCAGGAAATTTTAGGTAATCTTTTCCAAACATTCGAAGCTTTTCTTAAAAATAGACATAGTGAAGTTAACTCTACTGTTTTAAAAGAAACATTTCATAGTTTTAGTTCATGTGTTACACACCATATAAAGAACTTTTCAAGTAACTACAAAAGAAGCGAAATGTACAAAAAAGATGAGTTCTATGTAGAACCAGTTTCAAAGCCTCTGGGTGGTAGGTGGGACATCAAGACAAATAGAAATAACAACGAATCTTACAAAGCCTACGTGGAATGCATCTTTCAATATGTACCAATTGTAGAAACTATAAAAGCTCTTTTTAAAAATGAGTCATTTAAAAACTTGTACAATAAAAAAAGCCATGTTTGCAAAGATAGTGTATATGTTAATTATTGTTGCGCGAAAAATTATAAGCAGTCTATGCTATTTCAAAGCAATGAAAATGCGGTACAAATCCAACTTTTTTACGATGAGTTCGAAGTAGTAAATCCTTTGGGAAGTAAGACTGGAATCCATAAAATCGGTGCAATTTATTTTTCAATAAGAAATTTGCCATACGAGTACTTTTCACAGTTAAGAAACATATATTTAGTCGCTCTTTTTTTTTGTGCTGATTTAAAAAACGAATGTACAGATTTTAATATGATATTGCAGCCTATTGTAACAGATCTTAAATATCTTGAAGAAGAAGGAATTAGCGTGGATGGCTACAATATAAAAGGCACATTAGTTAGTGTGGCGCACGACAATTTGGGAGCAAATACCTTATCTGGCTTCGCGTCGTCATTTAGAGCAACTTTTTATTGTAGAATTTGCACGATGAACCGCGATACTGCACAAAAAACTGTTATAGAACACTTAAGCCTATTAAGATTGCGGTCCGAGTATAACGACTTATTTAGTTTAAACAAAAACGAAGTTTTTAGTGACTTAAAAGAATCAAAAGGAATTAAACACTTTTGTAAATTAAATGAGTTAAACTATTTTCATATAATGGACAGCAATAACGTAGATTTGATGCATGACGTTCTTGAGGGAGCTGTTCCTTTTGTTCTAAAGCATTTTTTTAAAACAGCAATACATATGAAATATATTAACGCTGCAGAGATAAACAATAAAATCAGATTCTACAATTATGGGTTTCTTCAAAAAAAAAATATTTGCTCACAAATAAATGTTGACAAATCAGGTGCATCGCTCGGTCTCACGGCATCTCAAAACTTATGCCTTATATTACACTTCCCATTCATATTTTTTAACCTTCAAGAAAAGCTGCCACATTTGTGGGAGGGTATTACTTCTTTACTCCAAATAATCAGAACTACAATGTCGCCAGTTATTGAAGAAAAAGATATAGAGATTTTAAGTGAAACAATTAAATCTCATTTATCTTGCATTGTAGAACAATATAATTTAAGTCTTTTGCCAAAACACCATATGCTAACGCATTATCCCTCAGTGATTAGAAAGCTAGGCCCTGTTGTACATACTTGGACAATGAGGTACGAAGCTAAACATCGAGACTTCATCAAACAAGCGTCTGCAACGAACAATTATATAAATGTTTGTAAAACGTTAGCTTCTAGGTACCAAAAAAACTTTAGTTATTTTCTTGAGCAGATGACGACAGAAAAATCAGCTTCTTTTGGAAAACTAAAAATAAAAGCAACTTCTATTTTAGAACCTGAAATTAAAAATTACTTTATTGAAAATCAATATATCAATATCAAAATTTATACTACAAATAGTGTAGAGATTAAATATGGTTTTTCCTACCGATGTAACTTTTATGTATACATGGGAAAAGAAAATACCGATGTAAATAAATTTGGCCTTATAAAAAATATATATGTAGTCAATGGTGAAATGCATTTCTATTTAATGATTTATTTGTGTAAATATTTCAATCCCATTTTAAGTGCGTATGAAATATTTTGTACCGGAAATTCATGTATGCTCAAATTTAATTCATTAAAATTTAATCGGCCTTATGAAGCTTATGAACATAATGATAAGTTATATGTTATGATACCTCTACTGTTACCTGAATAAATGTAATAATTTTAATAAATAAATGAATAAAAATGAATTTGAATGAAAATCAAGTTTCTGTTTTTATACCAATATTGGGCTAAAATGTATACTTCTTTGGTTTAAATTTTAGCCATTAGAAGTGTAATTTTGAGATATATTTAGACTGAATGGTGAACCTCGTTGGTGTTAATTTTACCGAAATAAAATACTGTTTTTAAACCAATCCCAGGATCAGAATTAAACTTCATCGGCTTTGTTTTTATACATGTAAGGTCTAGAATTAATTATTTTCAGTTATAATATTAAGAATTATTATTTACAAAATTTAACCATAAACAGGCTTTAAAATTAAACTTCTCGAGGTCTAAAAAATGGTATGACTGTCGATTAAAATTTAAACCCAGAAAGGCTAAAAAAATTTTGAACTTTTCAAAGTTTAAACTTTAGTATTTTTTTGGTCGAGTCATATATACATACCAAAAAAGTTTAAATTTTAGCCCAAATTTTTTAACTGTGTAGCTGCCAATTGGTGTTGCGTGGATTGCGATTCATAATTGGTTGCTGTACACGAAAGTCTAAAGCAGTAGTCGGCACGGAGAGAGCGCTTGCTATGTTAAAGCATTGGAGTTTTCCTCCCTGGAAAGGAATTGCCGGCCTATGGTCTAAAGCTATTTCTATATACCGGTGGTCGGAGAATGAATGTTCTTCTAGAACACGCCATTTTCTAACCCACACATAAGCGCCTTCACTACAATAGTGAGATCTATGACCTCCCTACGGGTGTTAGTAATAAAAGTAGGCTCGTTACCCACGTTGCAAGCTACCAGGATGGTCGGTAATAGGTAGTCAAGCAGAGACCTGCCCCTGACATTGATATCGGAGCTTCCCCATTGGACGTGATGAGCATTAGCGTCCGCTCCTATAATAAGATGACCCGTACAAAAATTTGACACCACATCTCTCACCTCCGTTTGTGGTGGAAGTTCTGCGGCGTTGCAGGGCATATAGACCGACGCCATCGTCAGGCTGGTGCTGCCGATTGTTAAAGTGGCAGCGGTAATGTCACCATTGGTATAGTTAGGTAGAAGAAAGGTGTTGAGGTCAGACTTAACCAAAATACAGGTTTTGACTTCGCCCTCCTTGCTGGCTCGAATGAGCTAGAAACCCTTAGTCTCCAATCCGCAAATCCTCGAGCTGTTGACCCAGGGTTCTTGGATGAGGACCACATCCACGTCGCCTTTAGAAAGACGATTACTTAAAGCAGCCGAGGCGACTTTAGATTTGTGCAGGTTTATCTGAAGCGCCACCAACATGAGAGCGATCAGACTTCCCTGCCGTCCCCATTTCGTCGAGGTCTGCCCCGTCCCGAAGGCTGTCTCTCAACGACGAGTTCAGAGCAACTGCGCGATTTGGCGTAGCAGGAGCCAGTCGACAACCTCGAATTTTGCACCTTCGTACACTTCACCCAGTCTTGTAGCCGCTGCCTTGTACAGTGTAACAGTTGTTGCGTCGTCCCTGGTGCCAACCCGCATCCGTGACCGCCGCCGAACCACCTGGAGACTTCAATTAAACGTCGATGAGAGCGTTCCGGACGTGCCGCCACTGGTCCTTGGGGATGGCAAAACGGTCGTTGCCTCGGTCAAGAATGCCTATAAGGATCCTGTCCTTGGTTACATCAGCAAAGCTTGGTTTGCCCACTCCGTGGGTATTTTGATGCCGCTTGGTATGGGATTTTAACTCCACGTTCGATCTCTGGCGTTTGAAGGGGTTCCTTTACCCTCTTTGGCGCACAACTGCTTTGGAAATCCGATATCAGAGATTGTGCTAACTCCACACATTTCCTGGAACTTAGCGACAGCGTTTCCTGCGGAACTCCCTCATCTTTCTTCAGGATCCTAGCGGCCAATCGTTTTTCCAGGTACACAGAGCCAAAAATGCCTAATACAATTAATAAGATTGTCTTCATGATCAGCTTTTGGGCAAAGGGGTAGTCGCAACGGTGCAAACGAAGAAAAAACTGTAGGGAAATCTTTTTGGTTTTAAGAAGAAATTCTTATTAAAAAACTATACATTTAGTACAAAGGTGTAGTCAGACGCTGGCAATTATCAGTATACGATGGCCGGATGGTTAGCAGCTGGGTTTAGCAATCGAAAAATTGTAAGTTCGATTCTCTCTCTTTTTTTCCTAATTAGAAATGTTAAAAAGAAATCTTCTTAAATATATTTATGAGATTTTCCTTTGAAACATTAGGTTAGGTTCAAGTGGCTACCGTAGAGGCACACCTAGGCCAGTATTAAAAGGCCCGTTGTGATACCACCAACACTAGGAAAGTCAGTTCCGGGACCCTGCCATATGGAAAATCCCGGTATTAACGGAATTCTCCACATAGCAGAATCCCGGGACTGACGTTCCTACACCGACACCGTTACTCCTCCTCGAACCATTTAGATGACTTGATGAAGGCCATCAGGTCCTTTATGTCCAGCTCCGTGACCTGGCGTAGGCTAACCAGGAAGGGAACTCCCAAAAAGCGCATTCTCGCGCCACTTAAAGCCGGGCAGTTGCAGATGAGGTGCTCCACCGTTTCCTCCTCCTCATCATCCTTACAACTCCTACAGCATCGTCGGTAGGGCACACCAAGTCTTTCTGCGTGCCTACCAATGAGGCAGTGCCCAGTCAATACGCCTATTAATATGGAGATTTCTCTTCTCCTTAGGGCATAAATTTGTCTCGATCTTTTATGATCCCATTTCGGCCAGGTTTCTTTGGATATCCGGCATCCTGGAGATTGCAGCCATCTTTCGTTGGCTTGGCGGAGTGTGTACTCCTTCAGCATAAGCTTGCAAGTGGCAAACGGCATACCTAAGCGCTCTTTATCCCGAAGAACCTGCTTGGTCGTGCCCTGCCTCGCAAGTTCGTCTGCCCTACAATTTCCCTCAATGTCCCTATGCCCCGGGACCCATGTGAGGTTCACGCGATTCTGTTGGGCCATCTCCTGTAGAGATCGACGACAGCTGAGCGTCAGTTCAGAGTTGAACGAATAAGAGCCAAGGGATTTGATGGCCGCCTGGCTGTCGCTGAATATAAAAATGTCGTGTCCGATAGTGTGTTGGCCTATCCAAGCCGCGGCGTCCATGATTGCTGAAACTTCAGCCTGGAAGACACTGCAGTGATCAGGTAGTCTGAAGGAGAGCTCAAGGTTCAGATCCTTTGAATAAACCCCTCCTCCAACTCTGCCGTCTAACTTCGAGCCATCAGTATAAATGGAAGTGCCGCCATGAGTGGCGGGACTCCGATCCGTGCTCTCCCATTCTTCCCTGCTGGGAATGTTGATTTTAAAACAGCTATCTCCGACTGTTGTGGTCGCACAACGATCCGTGCTCAGCGGAAGAAAGCTATAGGATCCCAAAATACAGGCGTGTCCAGTAGTGCTTGCGCCCCAGCCGGACGTTTCCCTTAGACGTAGAGCCGATGCTGCTGCTACCCGGTGCCCTTCCAGATCGAGTGGCAAAATGCCAAGAATGGCCTGGAGTGCTTCATTGGGCGTTGTTCTTAACGCACCGCTTATACAGATCATGCAAGATCTGTGTACTTTACCTAGCAGATTAAGGTTTGTTGCCTTGCTCAGCGCAGGCCACCATACCACAACTCCATAGAGCATGATTGGTCGAATGATTGCGGTGTAGATCCATTTGCATATTTTGGGGCTGAGCCCCCATTTCTTTCCAATGGCTCTTTTGCATGTGTAGAGTGCAATACACGCTTTCTTCTGGCGCTGAAGAACATTCTCCTTCCAGGTTAGTTTCCTATCCAGAACTGTGCCTAAGAACTTGGCTTTGTCAGCCAGGTTCAGGTGCACGTCATTCAGTTTTGGTAGTGTTAGCGGTGGTATCTTATAGCGGTTGGTGAAAAGAACCAGTTCTACTTTTCCCGGGTTGATGCTCAGTCCGCAGCGCGAGCACCATGAGGAAACCTCTCGCAGTGCTGCTTGCATCAAGTCGCACAGGGTCTGTGGGAATTTGCCCCTATATACTATAGCTAAGTCGTCTGCATATGCCACTACCTTCCCGCCCCCCCAGCTTGTGTCTCGCAGCATCGAGTTGACAGTGAGGTTCCATAGAAGCGGGGAGAGAACACCACCCTGAGGCGTTCCCCTTGTGACATAGCGTGATAAGTCAACCGAGCCCAGTGATGAAACTATTCGTCTACCCCTTAGCAGTTGATCAATAAGTCCAATAAGAGACCTGCTTATGCCCAGACTTGTTAAAGCGGTGTTTATAGCATCAGGGCTTATGTTGTTGAAGGCTCCTTCAATATCTAAAAAGGCCGCAAGACAGTACTCCTTCTCATACAGCGATTTTTCAATAACAGAAACTAGGCTGTGAAGCGCAGTTTCTGTAGATTTCCCTTTGGTGTATGCATGCTGATAGCTACAGATCAGGTTGCTATCAATAGTAGAGGAGAGGTAGTCATTTATTATCCTCTCGAAGGTTTTGAGCACAAAGGATGAGAGACTGATCGGCCTGTAGTCCTTCGGCTCGTAATGAGACGCCTTCCCCGCCTTAGGAATAAACACTACCGTGGCACTTCTCCAGGAGCACGGAATGTAGCTAAGAGCCAGGCAGGCTGTATAGAGAAATACCAGCCATTTGGCTGATGTCTCCAGCGTGTTTATGAGTTGTGCGGGAATAATCCCGTCTGGCCCGGCAGCCTTGAACGGTTCGAAGCTCTTAACCGCCCACCTAACCTTTTCCTCCGTGATGGGTATGTATACAGCCAGGTTTGTTGTAGGTGCTACGGGTTCCTCATGCAAGTTCCCTGGGAAGTGCGTATTCAAGAGCAGCTCTAGGGTTTCCCTCTCCGTGCTGGTCCAGGATCCGTCAGGTTTGCGCAAATAGCTTGTGGCTGTTTGAGTTTTTGAGAGCACTCGTCTAAGTCTCGCTGTATCGTCGACATTTTCGACCCCAGTGCAGAAATTTCTCCACGATACTCTCTTCGCCTGCCTCAGAGCTTTTTTGTAGGCCCTGAGTCTAACTTTATATTCGAGCCATTGAGTCTCCGTGCCAAGGCTCTTGGCCTTATTAAATTGTGTCCTACATGATTTTCGGAGCGAGTCCAGGTCGTAGGACCACCAATGCGGCCTATGTTTACCACGTGGTTTTGGCACTGGGCAAGCCTGCTCTAAGGCATTCGAGAGCGCCGTTGTAAAGGTCTTTACCAGATCCTCCAACTCCCCTACTGATGAGGGGACTTGTGGGGGCAGTGCTGGTAAGTCCCTAGATATTATTTCATTGTGTAGCTGCCAGTTAGTGTTACGTGGGTTGCGTTTCATAACCGGCTGCTCAACAGAAAAGTCTAGAACTATTTCTACGTACCGGTGGTCGGAGAATGAGTGCTCATCGAGAACGCGCCATTTTCTGACCCACTCATAAGCGCCTTCGCTGCAAATCGTGAGATCTATTACCTCCCTACGGGTTTTAGTAATAAACGTAGGTTCGTTACCCACGTTGCAAACTACCAGGTTAGTTGTTAACAAATAGTCAAACAACGACTCTCCTCTAGCATTGATATCGGAGCTTCCCCACTGGACGTGATGAGCATTGGCGTCAGTTCCGATAAGAAGATGACCCATGGAAAAATTTGCCACCAGGTCTTTTACCTCCCTCTGTGGCGGAGGTTCTTCGGCGTCATAGGGCATATAGACCGACGCAATCGTCAGACTGGTACTGTCGACTGTTAAACTGGCAGCTGTAACGTCACCATTGGTATAGTTGGGCAAGAGAAATGCATTCAGCTCAGACTTAACTAAAATACAGGCTCTAACCCGGCCCCCTTCGCTGGCTCGAATAAGCTTATAACCCTTAGTCCCCAAACCGCAAATCCTTGAGCTGTTGACCCAGGGTTCTTGGATGAGGACCACATCTACGTCGCCTTTAGAGAGACGACTGATTAAAGCAGCCGAGGCTGCTTTAGATTTGTGCAGGTTTATCTGAATCACCACCAACATGAGAGTGCTCAGACTTCCCTGCCACCGCCGTATCGTCGAGTTCCACCTCGTCTGGAGGCTTATCTTTCAACGACGATTTCTTCAGACCACGGTTTGGCGTGGCAGAGATCCTCCTAACTGTGGCAGTGTCAACTGTGGTGCGCTCAGGACTAGCTGCTATCACTGTGACGTTGAGGTCCTCCCCGTCCAGCAGGCTGTCTCCCATCTCCGAGCTGTTCACTGCTCCTTCGCCATTTGACGTGGCAGATACCATACTTTCCGAGTCGGACATCTCCGACTCCCCTTCCGGCACTGCGATGTCCGAGTCCTCCGGTGCAGCCGAAATAGCAGCGCGCTGTGCATCGCCGCGGTATACGTGGATCACGATCTGACCCATGCCGTAGTGCACTCGTCCATTGCACCGTTTAAGGGGCTCGAGTGCCTCCTTATTCAAGGTGAAGACCACTTGCCTATCAGGCCCTACCGCGTCCTCGACCAGATTTACACCCCAGTCCTGCGTCGGGAGAGACGGGTTCATGATCCTCAGCATCCTGAGAATTCTCTCAGGTTCAGCAGGGATAGCAGGAATCCACGCTCTTGCCCTTGGCCGAGCCGGGATGTCCTTCCAGTCGACAACCTCGATTCTTGCCCCTTGGTAGATCTCACCTAGTCTTGCAGCTGCTGCCTTGTACAGTGCAACAGTTTTTGCATCCTCGCAAGCGAATACCTTGATTCGGCCCTGGTGCCATCCCGCATCAGAACCCATCGGAGTGGCACCCGGAGACTCATCCATAATGTCGAGAAGGGCATTACCGATAGCGTTCCGGACGAACCGCCACTGGTCTCTAGGGATGGCCCAGTTTTCATTACCTCGGTCAATGACGCCTATGAGGATCCTATCCTTAGTCACTTCAGCAAAGCTGAGTTTACCCATTATGGGGGCGTGTTGCTGCCGCTTCGGGTGAGGTTTTAAATCCACGTCCGATCTCTGGCGTTTGAAGGGATTTATATTAACCTTCTTTGGCGCGTAATCGCTTTGGAAGTTCGGTAAGATAGCTTCAGCCATCTCCACCGTCTTCCTAGCATTCGGCGATAGCGTCTCTTGTGAAATACCCTCGTATTTCTTCAGTATCCTCGCGGCCGCTCTTTTGTCCAAGTACTCAGAGCGACTGGGAGATGTCTTTTGGGGTAAATTTCGACCCGTAGTTGCCATCGCGGTCGTTCCCTTATTTGGATCTCCGGGGCCAGGTCGTGAGACCACTGCCACAGACGTTAAAGACTTGGTTTCGGTACCGGCACTTACTAGGGCTCTAGCATCAGCCGTTGTTGGCTTCACCGTGTTTGTACCGGTACTTACTTTGGGGATTGCCCCCTTATTATCCAGAGCTGATCGACTCGTAGTTGCCATCGCTGTCGACCTCTCGGCTGATGAAGAAATGGAGTTTGTCCTCCGACGTTGCGTTCTCGCTTGCTCCAGCATTTTCCTCCTCTGCTGGGCAGTATACATGGTTGTATCATTATTATTAAGGTTTTTATTACTTTTTTTCATCTTGTTCGTACGACCCCTTGCCGGGCAAGGCCAGTTTAGGGTCAAAGGAAGAGTATGGGGAATGTGTCGTCCGCCGCGGCAGAGCCCCATGCCGCGGTAAGGCCATAGTTACTCTCCGAGGCGGCCCGGTATCAGAGAGGCTCCGTTCGATTACAGCCACGATTTGCCTCCCGGCTGCAAACGTCCAATGGGCACGTGGTCGCATAACACCCTGGATTGGGAGGGGGAAGATCTTAGTCGTCGCGCCAGAGAGGCTTGGCTTCTCTCGTGATGTAGTACCGGCGGCACTATGATCACAAGGGCAGCGCAGCCCTGTGGCTATCGACTTAAGCCCTCGTACCGCGGCAAGGTGTCAACCCTTCACGAGGGTTTGAAACATTAACAACTCTACACATATCGGTAATTAGAAGCTGGCAATCAAAAGTGAGCGATGGCCTGATGGTTAACAGCTGGGTTTATCATTCCGAAAATTGTAAGTTCGATTCTCGGTGAGGGCGATATCATTTTATTTTTCATTTAAAATATTAAAAAGAAAATCTTCTTAATAAAATTAAAAAGACTGTCTCTACAATAATAAGAAGCACATCTTCTTGAAGAAAATCTATAGAGATATCTTATGACTTTTGTTCTATTTTATTAGGCATTGTTGGATCTCAGAGTGGCGGGGAGATGTCTCTTGGGAGTCCGGACCCATAGTGTTTTTCTCGGTCGCTCCTTTTGCTGACAGCCCATTTACTGCTTCTCTTTCCTTTGGATCTCTGAGGCCAAGTGGTGAGACCATTGCCACAGGCGTTGAGAGACTGTTTTTCATACCAGCGACTGATGGAAGTTCAGCATGCGCCGTTGTCCGATCTATCCCCCAAAAATGATAGTTCTTTCGCTATTTAATTAACTAGAGGAAGTCGTTGTTTTAACACAAAATTTAGTTTGATCAATAAAAAATTTGTCAGTTTTACAAAATATTGTTAATTAAAAACTTGCAGATCTTTGACTGTTCAATCAACAAAGAACTCCGTTCAAATAACTAACCAAAATTTGGTCAATTCAACAGAATTTGGTCAACTTCAGGATAACAGTACGAGATGGTCGATTTTACCAGTGTCATTTTTTTCTGTGTATATAGAAATAAAACTACAATATATAATTTTCAATTGTTTGCTCAAAAACTGTACATTCTTAATTTTTTATCAAAGCAAATAAAAAGCAAAACTAACTAAATAATTAATAATTCATATCTGCTAAGAACTTATTTAGCTTGAAAACTATTTCCGTTTGCTTATCTGCATATTAAAACATTATGCGGTTCATTATTAAGTGACGCATACATAAACTAACGGTTTACTTATGAATAGTACATATGACCACAAATAATATAACGTGCATATGTAAGTATGCGCGTATACTATTTGAAATGCTAGTGCTTTAAGCTTTAATTAAATTAAAATGTTTTAATGAAATTTCTACCAACATTCGTATTTAATTAATAAGCAAATATGCATGCACGTAAGTAAGTATGTTGATGCGAACGTTAGCACATTACGGAAGTACTTAAGTGCTCGAAGCATCTAATAAATATATATGTGGGTCCGCTACAAAAAATCGAGAGTTTAATCTCAAAAGAGAGTGGCCAGCGATTGATCCCTTTCGTCTGCAATGGGCAATAATTGATTTCAACTAGACCCTTATAGGCATAGTTCGGGTATGTAAACTATAATCTGTGTAGCATACTTAAAGGAGTAGAAAATGGTATAGTCCTTTTGTCCCTATTCGGGTACAATTGGTCTCTACATAGGAGTTGCTCAAATAATTGGTCCCTCCATAGGACTTGCTGAAACAAATGTGAACAGTTTAGCCCATACAAAGTTATCAGAACTGGCATTCTTCGCATCCTCTTTTTCGACTCATCTCGGATGCATACTAGACCAATTACATTTTTTTGCAGCGTATGTGTGTGGATTTTGTACGGAAATGTGTGCTGCAATTTTTCTGATATAAATTAAACTTGAATTTTATACAACGATACATATCTACATATTTGCGTATTATAAATTATTCATTGGCCATAATGCAGATACTCAGCAAAGTTGATATTCGCAAGCTCTTCAAAAAGCCTACGAATTGCACTTTCAATATGTCGAATTGCTATCCTTCTACATTAGGCTATGTATGTATGTCAGTGTGTTCTTTTAATGCGGTCTTGCCACCTAAGCATCTTCATATGTGCTCAGCCCCTCACATGTGAATGCAATATCGTAAAATTTAATATTGTCTGGTACCTACTTTTTAAACATTTCAACTTTTTTATACTATTGGCACACTCTTATCGTATTGACTTTTTATGAGCTTTAAATAAAAGTTATTGATCTGGTAAATATGCAGTTTCAAATGAGTAATTGAATATTCTCCAGAAGTGGCATACATGAACTCACACAGAGGGGATTTTAGTAGGGATGAGCCGAGACTGCAATAAAGCTGTGGATAGTGAATCCACAGAAACTTTATAGATTCGTTTCTTTCCTGCTAATCTATAAGTATAAAAATGAATGCCCATTTCCCTTGGTGATCACATCACGCCTGAACGGATGGACAGATTTCAGAAATTTTTTTTATTGTATTTATTTTGCCCGGAGAAGGTTTTTAAAAAAGAAATAGAAATTCAACAATAAGTATTCAAAACACATGTTACCGACACTTATGCGACACTGAGTAACTAAGTAACGGAATAACTCCCAAGTGACGCCAAGAAGTTAGATGCGCGATATTTATGTTTTTTTTGTTGTACAATGTAAAGCACCTTCTGGAAGTGACGCAAGCGTTACTTATGTGGCGTTACTTATGTTAGCAGGGAATGCAATCATTTCGTTAAATCACACTTTAAACTTCAGAAAAAGTGATTTTTCTATTATTCAATTGACATTACTTTTTTTATCTGAAAATCAGAAAACCTCAAATTCTGTTTGGTCATCTAATTAGAAACGACAGCGAAAATATAAAGAATATCTTTATAATCGTAATCAAAATTGCGCGCATTATAAAATTTTGTTCGCTGGACTACCTATGGTCAGATCTGCGTAGAGCTCGTGCAGCTCATCGTTAAATTTCCTTCGATACTCGCCGTTGGCATCACGGGAAGGACCATAAATCTTCCGGAGAACTTTTCTCTCAAATACTCCAAGGGCCATCTCATCTTCTCTTGACATTGTCCATGAATCTGAGCCATACATCAGGACAGGTATGATGAGAGACTTATAGAGCGTGATCTTTGTTCTTCGAGAGAGGACTTTACTTCTCAATTGCCTACTCAGTCCAAAGTAGCACTTGTTGGCAAGAGCGATTCTCCGCTCGATTTCTAGACTGATATTATTTTCGGTGTTGATACTAGTTCCCAAATAGACGAAGTCCCTCACAGTTTCAAATTTGTAACTATCAACAGTGACATGGCTGCCAAGGCGCAGGTGCGCCGATTCTTTCTTTGATGACAGCAAATACTTCGTCTTGTCCTCGTTCACGGCAAGACCCACTTTTTTCGCTTCCTTATCCAGTCCAGAGAAGGCAGCGCTTACGGCGCGGTTGTTAAGGCCAATGATATCAATATCATCGGCATACGCCAGCAATTGCACGCTCTTGTAAAAGATTGTACCATTGCGGTTTAGCTCTGCTGCTCGAATTATCTTCTCCAGCATCAGATTGAAGAAATCGCACGAAAGGGAGTCGCCCTGTCTGAAGCCTCGTTTGGTTTCAAATGGCTCAGAGAGGTCCTTCCCGATTCTGACGGAGCTGTTGGTATTGCTCAACGTCATTTGACAAAGCCGTATAAGCTTTGCAGGGAAGTCAAATTCAGACATGGCGGCATACAGGCAACTCCTTTTTTCGCTGTCAAAAGCGGCTTTAAAATCGGAAAAGAGATGGTGAGTGTCGATTCTCTTATCATGGGTCTTCCCCAGGATTTGGCGTATCGTGAAAATCTGGTCGATGGTAGACTTACCAGGTCTAAAGCTACACTGATAAGGTCCAATCAGTTTGTCTACGATGGGCTTCAGCCTTTCACACAACACGCTAGAAAGAACATTATATGCGATATTAAGAAGACTAATTCCGCGGTAGTTGGTGCGGTTAGCGGGATCGCCTTTCTTGTGGATTGGGCAAAGCACACTTAAATTCCAATCCGGAGGCATGCATTCGTCTGACCATATTCTGCATAAGAGCTGATGCATGCTTTTTACCAGCTCTTCGCCTCCGCGTTTGAACAGCTCGGCGGGTAGTCCGTCTTTTCCAGGCGCTTTGTTGTTTTTGAGCCGGGATATAGCTATCCTCACTTCATCATAGTCAGGTGGTGGGACGACTTTTCCATCGTCAGGGATTGGGGTATCGGGTTCGACGTCTCCCACGCAATTTAGCAGTGAGGAGAAGTGCTCCCTCCATAATTTAAGTACACTTTGTACGTCGGTTACCAGGTCACCATTATTGTCCTTACAGGAGCTTGCCCCGGTCTTAAAACCTTCCGTCATCCGCCGGATCTTTTCATAGAATTTTCGGGCATCATTCCAGCCAGCCAGCATCTCAAGCTCCTCACACTCACGCCTTTCGGCCTCACTTTTCTTTTTTCTGAAAAGGCGTCTCTCTTCCTTCTTTGCCTCACGATATTGTTGCCATACACTGCGGGTTGCGCCCGTTCGCAACGTCTCCTTATAGGCAGCGTCCTTTTTTTTCGAGGCAGTTTTGCATTCCTCATCGTACCAGTTGTTCTTGCGGGCTCGCTGGAACCCTATAGTGGCCTCAGCGGCGGTACGCAATGAGTGAGAGATATGCTTCCATTGCTCGGTTACATCGTTAGGTCGAGGATTGCCCTCTGCTAGCAGGTGTGAGAGTCGAGTTGTGAAATTATCAGCTATCTGTGTCATGCGCAGCTTCTCGACGTCAAACTTTCCTTCCGTTACTAAGCGCACTTTCTTTGCTACACAGAGGCGTGTGCGTATCTTGGCTGCGACAAGATAATGGTCAGAGTCAATATTGGGACCGCGCAGTGTACGCACGTCCAGAACGGTGGAGCTATGTCTGCCGTCAGTTAAGACATGATCAATCTGGTTTCTAGTTCTTTGATCAGGGGACAGCCATGTGGCTTGGTGTATTCGCTTATGCTGGAACCTGGTACTACTGATGACCATATTGCGAGCAGCGGCGAAGTCAATCAACCTAGTGCCGTTGGGAGATGTTATATCGTGGAGACTGAATTTTCCAACTGTGGGACCAAAGACTCCTTCCTTGCCCACCTTGGTATTAAAGTCGCCTAGCACGATTTTGATATCATGCTGGGGGCAGCGATCATAAGTCTGTTCAAGTTTATCGTAGAAGGAGTCCTTCTCTGCGTCGTCCGTCTCCTCAGTCGGCGCATAGGCGCAGATAAATGTTATGTTGAAAAACCTCGCCTTGATGCGGATCGCAGCGAGACGCTCGTTCACAGGAGTGAACGCTAATACCTGGCGGCGAAGTCTCTTTCCCACCACGAATCCTACACCACGCGCTTTGCCGCGTGTCTGGCCACTGTAGTATACATCACAAGGACCGATGGTCGTCTTTCCTTGCCCCGTCCATCGCATTTCCTGCAGGGCGGTGATGTCGGCCTTTGCGCCTACGAGGACATCAACCAGTCGGGCAGCGGTACCGTCCCTTGAAAGGGTCCGGACATTCCCGGTACATGCCCTAATATCCAAATCATTATGCCTTATTCGTTTTGCCGGGTCGTCAACATTAAAGGGGGTTCTCATCCGAGGCTTTGCATTTGTTTTCATTGGAATTAAGTTTTTTACGTGGCGGGTCCCAAACCCAGCGCACAACCCGTTTCGGGGTTTTGGAAAATATTTACACATTTATATAGCGAGCCGCTTGCTTCAAGACAGACGCCCGCTTGCAGCCGCACCTCATGGTGAACAGACGCTACGCAAAAACCTCGGTTTTCCTCAATACATTTGATAATACACATGTTAAGCATCTTCAGATTACTGAAATGTAACATAATTGTAATATCTCACTTATTAGCTATTTTGTGGTATTTAAAATTTTTTTTTTTCAGGTATAACAATATTTCAATCCACATTAGTGCTCGTAAAATGGTAACGTATTTAAAATATCCAAATAAGTTACGTGGTTTGCCTCTTAACACGCCTCGTAATAAAATTTCACTGTTGCATCACTAGACCAGTCGACCAGTCTAAACTTTGGGCGGAATAACATCTGAAATTTATGTACCGAACCTGACTCCTTGTTTTGAAATCCCAATACTTAACCGAATAATAAGTGCTACAGCACTTCCACATCACTACTTGCATATTGCAATAGCTGCATAATTGGGAGTAGTAAATATTAATCATCAGTTAAGTACTTATCTTCAGCTAATCGATATTAGAAAGCAATTGTCGACATTGCTAATTTAGTGGCTTCTATTCAAATTGAAACTTAATTGATGTTCATGCACCTCTAGACAAGGACCAGATGAGTTAACAAAGCAGCGTTAAGGCAAGAAAACAACAAACGACCGAATATCAAAGTGTAGTGCTTTCGAGTTCAATTGGTGAAACACTCAAACGCTATCCCGAGTTCCAGAGTGCATGCGTACCTTTGCAAATTAGTTAGATTCTAATCTGCTCTTAAATAGCATTTAGTACTCATAATTCACTTAATTATTTTAAATTTTTGGTATTCCTTACGCTCATATTTCTTAAGTATTTATCACATAATAATATCACTTAAAATTCAATTTTATATATAAATCAATTGAAGATATTCGTTTCCTTATTATTATAAATATTAATTCAATTTGAAACTCTTATCAAACTTGTTTAGTACTTGAATTTCAGTCATTTATAACGAGTTATGCAATAGTTTCATTTTCGCTTATCTACATACATACATATGTGGGTAATATGCACAGTTCAGTTTTGAGAAGGGTGCGATTTGTAAGCATCTGATCCCGAAAAATCAAAGAGAGTTTACATTGCAGCAATCGAAGTACTAACTCGCAATAAAATCCACAAGTCACTGACTGGCAATACCTGATATAATTATAAATAAACTTTGCTGGCAACTTCCAAGATAATCAAACAATACTATCACCCCCTCTGAAGAAACTTCATACTACGGCTCTGCAAAATTGTGGCAACATACATATATATATGCAAACTAAGAAACTGGCTTATCTACTTTCCTGACCTGCATTTGGCTGGCATAAGCGCCGAACTATGGGCGAGTCAGGTTTATTTCTGTTAAAAGTCATACAGTTTTCACGAGGTAAAAGTAATTCAAAACAAGTAAGGAAGTCTAAGTTTGGGTAAACCGGACATTAAATACCCAGCGGTAGTTTTCATATGATTTTCGAAATATTCCATTTCGGAAGTGGTTGGGAAGCGATTTCGTGCTCTTATATCAGGTATACACCCTATTATGCTTGTATACCTTGCACCAATTTCATCGTTCTACCGTAATCAGTTTAAAAGTAAGGCCCGTGAAATTTTCAAATATGCCCCCCTAAAAAGTGGGCGGTACCACGCCTAGTTTTAAAAATTTATCAAAAAATCATAATAGAATGACTAACTATATCATTTTAGCCATTTCCCTTACTGAATTATATCAATTTAGGTGATTTTCGAAGCTTTAGATATCGAAAGTGGCCGTGGTTGAAGGGCGATATTATCCAATTGCATCAGGTATACTCCCAACGATACTTGTATGCTTTGTGCCAAATTTCATGGTTCTACCCTAATCAGTTTAAAAGTTACGACCAGTCGATTATTAAAAAATGCCTCCCTTAAAAGTGGGCGTTGCAACGCCAGGGGATTCACCTATAAAATTATATCGTTTTAGCCATTCTAGCTACCGAGATATGTCAATTTATGTAATTTTCGAAATTTTAGATATCTAAAAAGGGGGCGTGGTTATCATCCGATTTCGCCCATTTTCAATAGCAACCTACCTTGGCCAGAAAGTAACCTGTATACAAAATTTCATGATAATATCTCAATTTTTACTCAGGTTATCGTGTACACGGACAAACGGACGGACAGACAGACGGACATGCCTTAATGAACTCTTCTTTTCAACCAAAGATCTTTCATATATGGAACTCTATATCTATCTCGATTATTTTGTGCCGTTATATAATGCCGTTATGTAGGTAAAATTATAATATCCTTGTACAAGTACTAGTACGACGTTTAAATACCATCTACCTTAAATAATTGATTTAAATAAAAAAAAAATTAAAAAAAAAAATGTTATTAAAAAAAGTCAATAAAATAAAACAAAATAAAATAATCTCTACATATAATAAAATTGTAACAGGTCGATGTCTGTACATGACAGATATCAACAAAAAATTTATTGGGGGAAGCATTATTAAGCGAGTAGAATCCAAATCAACCATTTTAAAAATTTGTGTGTGTCTGCCCGTCCGTATGTTTGTGGCCGTATCACTCTGTAAGTAATGAATGGAATTGAATTTTTCGTTGGATTGCTCGATGCTCAACTTAAAATTTAAGATATTACTTTTTTCGATACCTCAACCGGTTTTGGAGTTATCGCCCAATATGTGGACCATGTCTGTCTGTATGTTTGTGGTCGTAACACTCTAAAAGTACTCAATGGAATTGAATCGTTGGATTGCTAGACGATCAACTTAAAGTTTAAGATATTGTTTCTTGCGATATCTCAGCGGGTTTTGGGGTTATCACCCAATATGTGGACCAGGGGTGACCAAATATGTCTTAGTACAATATGGTTGTCAAACGAAAGGTGTCAATGAGTGCTATAATATGCGATGTGAATCATTTAAATATCTGAAATGGTTTGGGAGGTATCTTGAAATTTCGATAGCTCGACCGGTTTCGGAGGTATCGACGAATATCTCCACAAAAATGTGTTAGTACATTATGGTACCCTTAAGTGCTGCACTCCAGTCTTTTTGTTGGATTTTATTCTTTGCTAACCCAGCTGCAAAAAAAACAGAAACTATACGCATACGAAGTCGCGCGCACCAGCTAGTATAAAATAAAAGAGAACAAAATAAAATAAAATGAAATAGAATAAATCAAAGTAAAATATATTAAAAAAATAAAGATAAAAGAATTAAAACAAAAAAAAAAATAAAAATAAAATAAATAACATAAAAAAAATGAAAAAAAGTAAAATAAAAAATAATAATAATAATAAAATAAAATAAAATAAAATAAAATAAAATAAAATAAAATAAAATAAAATAAAATAAAATAAAATAAAATAAAATAAAATAAAATAAAATAAAATAAAATAAAATAAAATAAAATAAAATAAAATAAAATAAAATAAAATAAAATAAAATAAAATAAAATAAAATAAAATAAAAAAAATAAAATAAAATAAAATCATATCAAATCAAATCAAATCAAATCAAATCAAATCAAATCAAATCAAATGAAGTCAAATAAAATCAAATAATATAAAGCAAAATTAAACAAAATAAAATAAAATAAATTAAAACAAAAAAAAGTAAAGTAAAATAAAGTAAAAATAATATAAAAGAAAAGAAAAAATAAATAAAAAAATAACATTATATAATACATTAAAATAAAATAATATTAAACAAAATAATGTAGTTTGATTGAATAAAATAAAATTAAATTAAATTAAAAGAAATTAAAATTAAAAAAATAAAATAATATAATATAAATTAATAAAAACTGTTATTTAATAACAAAAAAAGGAACAAACAAGTAAGGAAGTCTAAGTTCGGGTGAAACCGAACATTACATACCCAGCTGTGCACATAAAGTGGGCGTGATCGTTCACCGATTTTTCTTATTTTCTGTGGTAGTACTCTACATAAACATAACATGCCTGGTACCTAGTTTCGTAAATCTATCTCACACCGTTCTGAAGTTGTTAGCAGTCGAATTTAAAAATTTTGAAAAAATTATGTAAAGAATATGAAAGTTGATGTATGTACCAAATTATATTATTATAGCGAAATCAGTTAATTAGATATGGACTTTTCAATATTTCCACCTCCTTTCAATATAACTTTTATGAAAAAGTAGGCGTGGTCGCGAAGCGATTTCGTTTATTTTCTATAGCTGAATTTACCACAACAATAGTATGTCCTCTACGAAATTTCGTTATACTAGCATAAACTGTTCTGAAGTTATTAAGAGTCAAAATTTTAAAATTTCTTCAAATATACGTGGGCGGTACCACGCCCCCTTTTCAAAAATTTTTATAAAATCGGCCTTAGAACATCTAAATCAATACATATTGCAAATTTTATCATTGTAGCTGCTTCTAATATTGAATTAACCCATTTTATACGTTTTTCGAAATTTTCGATATCGAAAAAGGGGCGTGGTTATGGTCCGATTTTACCCATTTTCAATAGCAATCTATTCTGAACCCAAATAAGTACGCATGCCAAATTTGGTGAAGATATCTCATTATTTGCTCAAGTTATCGTGTTAACGGACAGACGGACGGACGGACGGACGGACGGACGGACATGGCTCAATCAAATTTTTTTTCGATCCTGATCATATTGATATATGGAAGTCTATATCTATCTCGATTCCTTTATACCTGTACAACCAACCGTTATCCTAACAAAGTTATAATACCCTGTGTACAAGTACAGCTGGGTATAAAAACAATATTCTCAAGTTAAAAAAAGGGGTACACTGCTAGAAAAATATTCTGAACGCAGGAACTTAAACCTTTTCGTTGCAGCATCAATGCAGGCTAACTATTCAGCAAAATCGCCCTTGCTGTAACTTTCCAAATCATAATAGCACACACTTAACAGATCACATACATTTTTGGCGGTGTTAAACGATTTCGCCATAAATTATGAGAACGCTGCCCAAAAGTGGCTGCAAAGTGTTGCACTGCTAGCAAAAAACTTATTAGTTAAAACAAAAAGGTGTCGTTCGCATTTCATTATGTATGTATGTACCTATTCTTGCAACTTTCTTGTGCTGTTACTATTTCTCCAATAGCTTAAGCCGCTCAAAAGGTTTTCTCAACTAAAATGCAACTCTGAAGTATTTGTGGGAAAGTTTGCACAACCTGCCGTTTACTTGCATTATATACACAGCACCCGCTCTCTTTCAATCACCCCTTAGTGTGCTTACGAATTAAACTTACCCGCTTACTTTGGAAATTTTCAAATACAACACTTATACAATCCTTTGAAACTTTTTGTTCTTTCATCACTTTTTGCTACAATCTTGCGTTGGCACTTCTGACTTTTAGTTCGCTCCAATGCTATTGCAGCTTCATTTAAACTTTTTAAGCGCGAAAAGCTCATCTTGCGCGCAATAAAAAATAAGTTTACAAAATATATAAAAAAAATAATAGAAATAGTGAACAAAAAAAAACAACAACAATAGGCTAGCTGGAGTACATACGTAAAAGATGATAAAACAAAGTTTTGCCATAAGTCGTGAAATCGGCGAATACCTGCATCTTTGAAAACTTTTGTATTTTTGTACTGAAGCTGTATGTGAAGTTGTGTGTTCTGTGTGCACCTTAATGCTGGTACTTTGATGTCAGTATTATAAGACAAAAAGTTGAGCTTTAATACGAATTTTGATGTGCTGTTTAGTCTTTGTATCAAATGCGCTCTAAAATGATCACGTAATGATTCAAGCAATTGCAACAAATTGCTAGTTTATTGTTGTTGCAATGTTGCTTGTTGTCCTTCTTTTTATTGTGTCCTTGTATTCTATATGTACTGGGATGTGATCATTTTAATTTCAAATTAAATTCTATTTTCTCCAAACTTATGTCTTTTCGTTGGACTTTTCGTGTTGCAGCGCCACTTTACTTCTGTTTGTGCACCAAATAGATGAATGGCGTGCTTTCGCTACGTTTTATGTGCAAAATTTATGAGCTTTCAGCAAAAACTTCAAATTAAGTTTTAGCGCAATGAGATGAAATTTGAAAATTAGATTTTAAATTGAAATATTAAAGTAATATACGTATATTTACTTTGTGAAAGATAAGGGATGATGATATGAATGCTAAAAAAAAAAAAACAACAATAAAACAAAAAAAAAGATAAAATTAAATTGAAAAAAAAAAATTGAAAAAAAATAAAACAATATATGTAGAATAAAAGAAAGCTGAATTAAATAAAAAAAAATTGAAACAAAAAAGTAAACTAAAGAAAATAAAATAACAAAAAAAAATGAAATAAAATAAAACGAAGTGAAATAAAATAAGCTAAAGTAAATTCACAAAAAATATAAAAAAAAAAATAAAATAAAAAACTAAATAAATAAAATGAAATAATTTAAAAAGATACTCGTTTTATGCTACACAGAGAAAAATGACTTGGTCATATCAACGAAAATATGGATTGATATAGACTACAAAATCACGGTCAATTCTTATTCATTATTCATTATTCAATGATGCATTCAAACCGTTCACCTTAACTTAACTGTTCTTCTTATAGAAAATTTGTTTGTTTAAAATCTTGTTCTATATATAAACCAAAATAAGCGTCAAAAGTAATCAAAGTAAAAATACAAATTTTTTAAAATTATTTTTCAGAGTTCTTATATTGACTTCCTGGAGAATCGAACTCAGGTGCCTTGAACGCTCAACCCAGGTGTCTACCATGATGCCATATACCATGATGACGTATACTTATGCTTTTTTGGTAAACAAAAACTGTCAGTTTTACCCCATATGGTTAATTAAAAGTTGACATACATATCTGTGACTGTTCAATCAGCAATTGAATTCAGTTACTGCAACAAAAACTTCCGTTCAAATAACAAAAATTTGGTCAATTTAACAGAATTCGGTCAACTTCAGGATAACATTACGAGATTGTTGATTTAACCAGTGCCATTTTTTCTGTGTAAAAGGAACCTTCCCAGCATAATTATTTCAATTTGGAAAGGGGTCCATTCTAACTATCTGGTGGAAAATTGACTATGAACCCGAATCCCATTTAGTGTATAGTTTTCTCTTTCGGAATGTGTCCAATATGTTATTTCGGCTGTGCCGAAGGCTATACACATTTCATGATTAAGCGCCTCGATTTTTTCGATTCCCAGTACATCCTGTGTGAATTTAACTTTAGCTCATACCGAAATAATCAGAACTATCTATTATATGGGGGCTATGTGTTATATTGGTCCAATCTCATTAATTTTTAACATCGGCATTCCATTTCAAGTTCCTACCTATCTAATTACAAGAGTTACCTACCAAAATCCGTTTATGGGAACAATCGATTGTATGGGAGCTATATGTAATATCAGTCCGATCTTGCTGGTTCCGACAAATGATTTCTATATTAGAAAATGGTGGCCGCAAACCAAATTTCAGCCAAATATCGCCAAAACTGTGGGACTAGTTTGCGTTCAAACAGACAGACGGACAGTCAGACAGACCGACAGACAGACAGACGGTCATGGCTAAATCAACTCATCTCTTCATCCTGATCTTTTCGGCATACTTATTGATGGGTTAATCTCTTCTTCTTCTCATACTTACAAACATCGGACTAAAGTTATAATACCATTTCATCTTCATGAAAGCTATAAAAATAAATAAATTTGTATACCAACCATAAGTACAGCCATTCTGCTTATAGGTACTGTTATATAAACACACACCATCATTTGTAATACGAACATCCTTAACCTTTATTTACTCGCAATAAAGTTTCACGAACTTACCTGCAAGAAAATAAATTAGATAGAAAAAACAAATTAATAACGACTTCGAAAACGTGTTAAACATCTTTAGTAGAAGTAACTATCAATATATGTTGTTAGTGATTCATAAAATAGCGCTAAAAACTTGTCTTTATATCCCATCAACCAGAATGAGGGAAATGGTTGACTTGACTTGACTCCGGCAATCTTGAGTACAAACATGAAAAGGGCGTAACGAACGACGACCATCGAATAGTCAGCCACGACATTTGCACTCAAACCATTCAATAAAAACATGTACCTATGTAGAGAGTAGCAGTAGTGCTTACCAAAGATCTGGTGGAACATATGTGGATACGTATGTAGCAACAAAAAATACGATGCAGCACCGATTCTACGCTGTCATTATCACTTTTAGCACCTAGCAAAAGGCGAAAGGCAATCGCTGGATGGTTGAATGAATGAACAAGCAAAAATGTACAAACTTTGGTGTTCATACATATGTGGGGATGCAGCAGTTCGCCGTGCATGTGTGAATGAGTCAATAAAAAGGCGTTATTTACACCATATTTGTAAACCGTCAGCATAGTGACACACATTTTCATATGAAAACTGTCACATAAATGTAAACTGTTATGTACGTGTTTAACCCACTTGGCCACAGATCGAGGACGAATTCAAAGTGACCTCGTTTCGAATTTATTTTGATAAAATTGGCTGTGTAAATATGAAACGATATCACGAAAAAATCGCTTATATTCATGTAAAAGAACCTAGTGGGAACGTTAAACTTAAGAAGTCGCCTGTATGAAGTCTAAATATCCTTGCTATACAATTTTTTTCCACGAATAAGTTTCGATGCTTTTTTCTTAACTGTGTATATTATTATACTTTCCTTATTTGTTTTATTTAATTCAAGTACTTTGGTGACTGAACTTGCTCGGTACTATCAATTTAGCGCTAACTTTACTTACCCAAAATGATACAAAAATGACCTTAAAATAATCCCAAAATAATCCTAAAATTATCCCAAAACGACCTCATAAAGACCCTTAAATGCTCCCAAAATGATTCGAATTTGAACCCAAAACGACCCAAACATTATCCCAAAATGACCATAATATAATTCCCAAATGACACCAAAAACACCCTAAAATAACCCAAAATGACCCCAAAATGATCCAAAAACGATTACAAAATTACTCAAAAATTATCCAAAATTACCCCAAAATTAACCCAAAATGATCTCAAAATAGCGCCAAAATTATTCCAAAGTGACCCCTAAATGACCTCAAAATGATCCTAAAATAATCCAAATATGATCCCAAAAATATACAATGCAAAACAAATAAAAAATACAAATACGGCAAAATGGTAACCCTGGTCTGCAAACCGACTTGAAAATACTTTAGTTAGTATGTCGATGAAAATACCTTTCATTTGATACTCATATTGGCATATGTAACTTCATAATTTAAAAAAATTGGGATAGGTGGCAACCCAGTACACCCCCCAAGTGTATAGTCTTAGAATCAATCATACAGTCTATATTCAAAATTTCATACAAATCGGCCAAGTGGTTCCCGAGATAGCCTGGATATACAAATATACACAAGGTAAAATAAATAAAACGCGGTCAGACGGCAACTCTAGGGGTTACCCTGGTGGAAATTGTCATATTTGGAATGCGGTTGAAAATACCTTTAATTTGATACCCATATTGGCATATGTTGCTCCATAATTAAAAAAAAAAAAACGATAGGTGGCAACCCTGTAACCAACCCCAAGTGGCAACCTCCAAGTGGGTAGTCTAAGAATCAACCTACCATCTATATTCAAAATTTCATATCTAACTTCATAATTTAAAAAAATTGGGATAGGTGGCAACCCAGTTCATATTATTTTAATTTATTTTATTCAACTTTTATTTTATTTTATTATTTTAAATTTACTTTTATCTTATTAAATTTTTTATTTTTTTCTTTTCAAATATATTTTTTTTATTTTATTTTACTTTACTTTATTTTACTTTATATTAAGAACATTAATCTTATTTAATTTTTTTTTTTAATTTTTATAAATTTTGTTTCACTTTATTAAATTTTTTTTATTTTGTGTTTGTTTTATTTTAGGAAAACTTTTTCAGCGCTTCTTTTTTGCAAGCTGGGTAATTTCCTGTAATACATAAGCATGTTTTGTGCTTTTTGCGCCTGAGTATTGGGATCGCATCCTTGTTAAACACGGACTATCACCACAGTTGGTACGTGTTGCGGCAGAAAATGGAACATCAGCCAAGGTATAAAATCGTTATTGGCGCATAAGTAATTCGTTGGTACCATTTTGCATCATACATAAATATTCTTTTGGGTGTGTGTTAATGCTGGTTTATTCCATATTGCACGTCATCGGTAGCCCATCAATATCCTACTTTGACATAACATGGTCAATTCATTCAGTATTATATAGTCCCACGTTAACATTCGTTTATTGAGTAAATGTCAAAGGGAGCTCACTCACAACCATTTCGCCTTTTTTGTCGGTGTTTTTTTTAATATGAGAACATCATATCTCAGTTCAGTAGCAGGCGGATGTTGGCTTGTTACCACTTTATTGTGCGTACAATCAAGGTTTTTGGGTCACTTTGATGTGTGCGTGTGCTGTAAACATGCCCACAAATATACATGTGACTTGTGACATTCCTCCTTAACAATTTGTAACGCATTCTCACCAGCCATCGAGGACATCCAATAAATGAGTGCGTGTTAAATCCAACCAAATCCTCCTTTCGGCCAGTGATTGCGAATTTGTTGCGCTTGCAAAAAAATTTCATAGGGAAGTGATTATATAATTGGTGCGGCTCGGTGAAGTTCGTGAAATGAAAACGTGTCAGTGACATTTGTGCTACTTGTATTCTTTATGAGTTTCTTCATTTCTTTGGTACACGTATGCATTTGTGTTCAATTTTTATTGGATAGATGATATCATTTGAGTTTGAGCAGTTTTTCAGATACATCTTTTCGATATCTATAATGTTTAGTGTTACTCGTGACATTTTTTTTATTTAGTAAAAAAAATATCTTTTTTTTTTTAAATAATAGATGTCCAACCTAATGAGGCTTTACTGTATGAAAACTACCAATGAAGTTATTAGGTCGTTAGGGCTTCATCACCTGCTGCTAACACAAACATATAATCATAATAGAATATTAACTATAAACATAAAAACACTTAATTTGCTTGGCCTATGCACGTACGGGTTCGGACACAAACTCAATAATGGCTAACAGTGGAAAGTGAGGAACAGACGCACAAGCTGAATGGGCAGTTTACCTGCTAGCATCGCGAGCGAGACGAGTTGAGTGTGTTTTGATGTAGTCATTAACCAAGGTAAAAGCGTATTTTTGTTTCTGTTCTATTTTACTTTGTACCTAATATGGAAGATTTTTGTGTTTGTTCTTAGACCCATTCTGTGTTGTTTGTCTTTGAATTTAGCTGCTATCAAGGAACGCTGATATTTTCTGGGAAACAATTTTTTCCAAATACATAAATAAATCTTCAAGGCGAAAGGTGAAAGAAGACGAAAGTGATTTGTTCTCTATGAATGTTTAAATTCCCAAACCGTAACATCCGTAGTAGAGACTAACGCACGTATGCACTTAAAATGATCAAAGAATACTACTAAATGAAAATTTATGAAAGGGACATTAGAAACGAATTGTGGCAGATTAGTGGGCCTTGGAACAATTACTTTGAGTTCAAAACAACACGAAGGTGTCCGCCAGATTTTTTTTTTTTGAAAATAGGAACAAATAAAGCAATTTAATGCAGGTATTCACATACATACTTAAGTGAAGTGACACCTCAACTGCCATAATTTCTGAGTCTAACATCTAATCCGATGGCTAGTGCGATATTTTTCTTCAAGACTTCTTTATGGATCTCAATATTTCGTTTAAAGTGTGCTGGAGTGACGTACATCTTTGTGCTCTCGCTGTTCCATTCACATTTTATGAAACAGTACTTGGAACAATGCTGTTAATGCCAAAAAATTTCAGAGGGATTCTCATCGGTTCTAAAGGTTTTGGGTGTGCCGAATCCGAATCTGAAGTCGGATTTTTCGGGATACTCTAGGCTTCCTCTACCGATGGTAGTTTCTTCAGAGATGACATGATATAAATACTGCAGGTATAGCCCTTGTCATACTCATTTATTTTTTAATCATTTATTTTTTATTCCTAAAAAAGCGTTTTTTTTAACAAAAATAGGAGTGAATTCAGCATCTTTTTGACATTTAATTGAGAGAGAGAGCTGCAATTCGCTGCAAGTTACTGCTGGGAATTTTTCATCTAGCAGAAACTAGCAAGCATGATCAGCTGATCGTGACGTAGCAAAACAACAATAAAAAATTCGAATTCAAATGTTAGTCAACAAGAAACGTAACAGCTATTTTGTTTGCCAGTTTCTGCTGATTCCTGTTCGACGAAAAATTAGCAAATTTGAGATTTTGAGAGGTTTTTACAAGACTCTTTTTGCTGATAGTTCTTTGCTGGCCTTTGAAGAAACGGACCAATTATATTGCCTAAAAACTTCAAAATAAAATCAAAAGATAGAACGGTTATACCCGTAGTATTCATATCATGAGAGATGTGTTGTAGCAAACATTTCTTTTTATTAAAAAAAAAAAAAAATTTCCTAACAACTTATGGTTCCTTAACCTCAGAAAAGTTATTAAATTATTAAAAAAAAACAATTTTTTACAATCACCGATCTTTGCTTTTACCTGGGTTAGATCGAATTTCTTTTCCTTAGGTATATCACTTGTATACACTTGGACCCATGAAAGATTCAACCTTAGAACTCTGTTAAGTCACTCACAAGTATTCCTCGTTTCACTCAACAAAGAATGAGTCCTAAATGTCCGGCTCATCGAAAATTAATGAACATAATGAAAGCTAAACAAATTTGCTCGTCTGGGTGCAATATTCATCAGTTATGCAGCTTTATAGCAAGAAACTTAATGTTTCACATATCTGAACAAAAAGATAAGTATGATTTTGTTCTGGAATAGATATTTTTTAGTAAATGCGCCCAAATAAAATGTCGACCTTATATAAGACTTATTTCATTTGATCAAAAGACTTGTTACTTTGGAAGAACTAATCAAGTTTTCTTATAATGAACCGTATGCTGTTGTACTAATGTCATCAGATATGTATGTATGTTTTTACCTTGCTACAGTAGGATACGCTAGAATATGGACCATGTTATGTTCGGCTCTATTATCTTCCACAAAAATAATTTAAAAAACATCAAAAAATAAAATTAAAAAAAATAGAATCAAATAAAATAAGATGACATCATAGTAAGTTAAAAAAAAAATAAAAATAAAAACAAAATAAAATAAGATAAAAATAAAAGTAAAAAAAATGTGTTAAAGCTGCTAACTATATTTTATTAAAATTTTTTGTTGTTTATTGAACAAAATCCTAACCTAACCTCTTAATCCGAAACATGTGTACCTACCTACATAGTGTACTCAGGTCAGGTGGACGTGTTTGTTTCCTCGAGCAAATGGCGCGCTAACAACTTAAGCACTTTTCTAATCGCATCACGTTTCGACGAGTGCTTCAACAGGATATTGCAGTAGAGCAAGTGGTAATATTTTTAATGTTATTCTCACTGATATACGAGTATGTGTGTATGTTTTAGGGATGCTACATTTTTATGTATATTCTGCTAAGACGCATAAAAAACAAAAAAAAGTCTACAATCAACAACAACATATTTTGTAGTGTCAACTGTTGTACTTTTTGCTACTTTTTATTTTATTTTATTTTTTGGGTATTTCTGTCTGCTTTTGTATTATTTTATGCAGCAGGCATGTTGATGTCTTATTGTTATTGCATTCATTCTACTACAACTTGATGTTTGTAATGTTTCAAAAATTGCATGCATGCATGTATAGTAAAAAAAAGTGAAAAAACAATAAAAATAAAAAATGTATAAGAAAATATTGTCGACGAGTATAGAAATGTATATAGTGGGTAAATAAAAGTAAAACTTGACGTAGTGCATTTTTATATGGCTGACATAACATTTCAAGAAGATTGTCTCTAGAGCAAAAGTGTTGTAGCTACCACAAACGCTAGCAATACAGCCTCATACAAACGCACTCACCTATACGAATATGGCTCGAGACCTGTTAACATTTTATACGCCACAAAGCATCCTTGAACGTGAAGTCGTAAAACACGCAAACCGGACAGGAAGCAGCTACAGCGATGGCTACAGAAAGGGGCAAAACATTACCATCAACCATACCGTAGCTTAAGATGTTAGCTGCCAAAAGGAAAGCGCACTCTTACACAAAATTCTAGAATGCGATCTACAATTCAAAGTATTTAGAATGCTGCAAAAGCTTAAGAAGCAACCGCAAGCACGAGTAACCAGTAGAGAGCAGCAATGGCAAGGGGTACAGCATCAGCATGAACAACACACAGTAATGCCAACAACAATGGTACAAAGATACATGACTTGCATTAGCTTTCACGTATGAATGTACATATGTACCTAGTGCACGTCATAAGTACCCAGCAGGAAGTTGTGTCAAAATAGTACCAAAACGAAAATTCCTCCAAAATACTGACTCCTATTTTAGTACGTTTTTGTTGTGATGTCACCTTATGTGAGTTAATATTTTTTTATGGATAACCGGATACATTACTCATCTATACCAGGCCTCGCCAGCAAGTGGCTCTTTCGGCCCGCTGTAGCCCTACAAAAACAAACGAGATTCGTAAGAAATATACTAAAAACTTTTGCAATATTATTCTTGAAATACCTTTGGCGTCTCCAACAACACGCATACTCAAGTCATTTCGAAGTCAGAACTCATAACGGTACACACACGCTTTCATACCTACATATCGTTGGAAAAAGTACATACCCGCACATCGAAATTCTGCAAAACCGCACATATGTACATAGCTGCACAAATTTTATCTGAGACACTGAAAACTGATCAACTTTTGTACGAGCCACTGTGTGGTGGGTCAAATTCAAATGTCGTTTTTTGACATCTTTTTGCACAAACCCCTACTTTTGTGTTACTAATGAATGGATCCGGGTACCCAGAAGCCCTGGTAGGCAAATCTCATTTTTGACAGAAATGTCGAATGTGCGGTTTTGCAGAAGTGCGATGTGCGGTTTTGTACTTTTTCCACCGAAATGTATATACATACATACTCTTTGCGGCTATTGTTTGTTTTGCCTTAGTTCAATAAGAATTCTTTCGAATAATTTTTAGGGATTCCACGAAAGATGTTGTTGTAGAAAGTATGAGGTTGCTTTTGTAGGACCCAGTAGGTTGAAATACCTGGTGACCACTGATCCCTACAAACACATTTATATTGTACATTTTTCCGTAAACTCTGCCTTCATTCACCGCAATACAAATCCTTTGAATATTTTCGCACGCGATGTTTGCCAAAGCAATATACGCGAATAGTGTTTACCTAGCGTGAAATTCCGTATTAATGGTCCGATTTTATTCATATTACTCATGTATGTATGTTTTGTATGCAGTCAAGAACTTAGTTGTAAAAAAAATTAACCCCGCTAGGTGGCGCGGGATTCTGTTAGTTGAAGCAAGTAAAAATCATAGAAATATGTTTCGATTTAAAAAGAATCGAGTCAGCAGTCCAGAAAGCCTTACGAAGTTATATTCCTATCTATAAAACATATTGAATATAGTGTTTTATGTCCAAAAATATAAAAAACTAAAACTTTTTAAAAATTTTTGTTTTTAACTCCACGGCATGATATAACTTTTTCAGTGCTCAAAGTGGAGTAGCTTCGTGTCCGACTTATTTAACTCAACTTCCTAGTCTATTCAAATAAACAATATTTTTGGCTAAAACTAAAAAAATTTTCTCTAAAAACACCCTCTTGAAAATTAAAGAATATCTTTAGGTATAATAAAAAAAAATTTAGTTCCTTTGAAAACTGCGAGAGTTTTTGTTAATACTTTTTCAAGGTGTCGACAAAACGATAGTTAAGAACTAAAAATAGAAAAATATAGTAAAAATTACAAGAAAATATAGTATATTACGTGAAAAATAAAGTAAAAGTTACGTGACACCTAGAATTTGAAATTACTCATACCAAGAAATGCAGCTATATATTTTTTTAAAAACAATGTCCCCTCCTCTTTCTGAAATCCTGGATCCGCCACTGATAGCAACATTTAAAGAAACTAGAAATTTCCGTAGACTACAAATTCATAAATTATTCAGTGTACTACTAGCGCCCCGTACATATGTATGTATGTACTTGGTGTGTGTCTTTTTTGGGCTTTTTGTGCTACTGAAATAGTTTAAGAAAGAGAAAAACATAAGAAGAAATTGTATATCTATGTGTAAAACAAATCTGCATATGTACAAATGTATAAAGATATGCTTGGAGTACTGCTGTCAAGCAGCAAACGTGCAGCCGTCTCTTTTAAACAAGAATTTTTTGAAATTCGCTTAACTTGTCTTGAAAGTTTTGAAAAAGCATGAAAAGAATCAATAAAATTTAGGTATAAAATATTTATGCCTAGTCTACAGATTAAAAGAGTTGTGTGCACACGCTTTGTAAGCGTGTCTATTGCTTGTCAAAGTCAAACTAGTAATAGTACTTTAATAAAATATTAAAAGTTCATAGCACTGTGGAACGTTTTCGTAAGAAATTTTGTTATGTAATCTGTTTTTTTTTTTCGTCGCTATGTTGCTCAGGCAGCTTAAAGCTTGCTTAGTAATTGCTATGTGCGTAAAGAAATGCTTGTATTTTTTGTATTTCTTCAGCGCCATGTCGAATTTTGATTTATAGCCATTTTTTTGAAACAAAGCAGCTGCCGCATTTTTGTCGCCCCGCTGTTTTCTACTTCGGGTTATCTGGCCAACTATAAATAAAATAGTTTGTGGTCGGCATTATTGTAAAGTTTAAATACTAAATATTGTTGTCAAATAAGCTACCTAGCTGGTGAACGAAGTCTGACACGGGGTCGCCTTTCTATCATGCAATAGTGCGCAAGCAATTATGCTGGAGGTGTTGCTCTTGGTAGGTGGACGGTGTTGTAGAAGTTTGCGTTATTAAAGATCTGATACTAATTAAAAGGGATGTCTATTGCAATTTAAAAAAACACAAAAATCTTTCACAAATGAAAAAACGGCGTGTAGCTAGCACCTACACGTGAAAGAAGTAACTTCTTAAACTCAGAAAGAACGAAATATGAATAAGGTGTATTCGAGAATGGTTTAGATTCACAAATTCTTACTTCGGGGAAGTGGACCAGGGAACCGATCAATTCGATAATATCTTATACCTGGAACGCTTTTCTTCCAATTCGGTACGTTGTAGAATTATGCCTAAATTAACAGGGGCCAATACGAATGGGATATAGAGGAAGAGGGACGTGGTTGAAGGAAAGAGGGGAATGAAGAGAAAAAGGGAGGGAGATAGTGTGAAGGCGAAGAAAGATAGAAAGAAGAGTTATAAAAGGGGATGTAAAGTGCGGGTAAGGGGGCAACCCTAAGTGGAAAGCCTGCGCGAAATTGTCATATTTGGAATACGGCCGAAAATACCTTTCATTTGATACCTATGTATATTGGCATATCTAGCTCTATATTTAAAAATTGGGACAGGTGGCAACCCTCTAAACCGCCCTGTTGCCAACACCCATATTTATAATCTTATAATGAATCAAATTGTTTATGTGCCAAACTTTATCCAAATCGTTCAAGCAGTTCCCGAGATATACGAAAAAGTAAATAAATTGCGGTTAGGTGGCAACTCTGCTTGAAATTATCTTATTTGGAATACGGTCGAAAATACCTTTCATTCGATACCCTTATTGGCATATCTAGCTTTATATTAAAAAAAATGGGATAGGTGGCAACCCTGTGAACTGCCGTAAGTCGCAACACCCATGAATTCTGCTCGGCCTAACAATTACAATTTGTGCAATGTTATCTAGATCCCAGAATTTCACTTCCTATTTGATTTGACAGCTAAACATCGTGTTGAAAATCGCCTACGCCTGAAAGTCTGCAACATACGCCTGAAAGTCGGCTACAATTTCTATATTCGTTGCATAATTTCCATTGCATCATCAGCAATTTTCTCAAATTTTACTCTCAATCAAAATTTTCATATCGCCGCCTAAGAAGTTAACTTCAGAAATATACAACTGCGATGTGGTAACACATTTACATACATATTTAGTACAATTTAATTATTCATTTACCACATCCACAATTTTAATGTTTGCACTCAAACTGCAATAAATCCCAAATTGACTGCTATTAATTAATTTAAAATCTTCATTAATTCTCATATAAATTCAATGGATGCGGATGTTTAAACGAATTTTTGTCATTCATTATGGGCATTTAGGGTTTAATTTTCAATTTCAGTCATTAAACTCGCTTAAAATTGCAAGAGACAACGAAGAGCATGCGCAGCAGAACAGAGCAGTGTCGCAGCAACACAAATATTTACACAAAAACGCAGATATTGAGTGCAAATTAAAGTATAATGGAAATTAAAAAATGCAAATTTAATAATGAAAATTACAAACAAATGTGGGTGACATACTCGAGCATACATGCATATATGTACATATATATGTAGTTAATATGCAAAAGCAAAATAAACGTGTAATCGTATGTAAATTAATTTTAAATTTTCGTTCATCTATAAAAAGCGAAAAACCATTTGATTAACAGAGAAAATGCGCGCCCGCTTCGTATTTAAGCCCCAATGCATAATTAAAATGGTTCATAATATGCTGTGATTACACGCTAATGAATTTGGAGAGCGCGCAACAAAAAAAATTGGGTTTAAAAAGCAGCAACAAAACTAGCAAAAGCGCAAAGTGCAGGTGGTGCATCTGGAGTGAGTGTTGTTAAAGTTACGCATGTAAATGTGAGCATTTCGACCTCGAGGTCAGTGTCAGCGGTGTTTACCGTGTTTCAATTATCTATATATTATACAGCTCAGTAATAAGCGCGTATGTAGTTAAGGTAAGATTATGCAGCTCAGCTGAATGCTTTGATTGAATAGCAGCAAGGAGTATGAGATGCATGCATTATGCATATGTGACCCGAAAGGTCGAATGAGTATGCGAGTGTTGAAAAAAATTAAAAATGAATAAAATGGCAATTAAAATATTAAGTATGAATTAAGGGATAATAAGTGTAAGCGTAATCTAAAAAAGCTCATGCAGTAGATAGGAGGAGTAAAATAATACTAAAAAATGTATGTGTCAGATTAAAAGGTTATTCTTCTGCGATTATGTTTTGGAGTTGCCTGCAAACTCCAGGTGAGTTACTCCAGCAATTTGGGTGAATAGGTTATATACTGTTGTTGTTGTTGTAACAGTACCTACACCCCTTATCTTTATTATAGAACACCTCGTTCTGACATGTACTAAGCCCTAATGATATGTTATCTTAATTTTCATTTTTTGCCTATAGAATTCTGAATTGAAAACAGTAAATGTCTCTGCTCTAGACGTTTACTCTGATTTTCTATGGAATTCATATGGAATATTTTCTAAGGAAAGGAAGGGAAAAGGAGAGGAAAGGAAAAGAAGGGAAAAGTAATCACAGGGAATGAAGGCAAATGATAGGAAAGGAAAGGAACGGAAAGGAAAGGAAAGGAAAGGAAAGGAAAGGAAAGGAAAGGAAAGGAAAGGAAAGGAAAGGAAAGGAAGGAAAGGAAGTCTAAGTTCGGGTGAACGAGATAACAATGATATAGGCCCTACGAGGATTTACCTAAAGTTTTTATTATCTTAGCAATTTACCTTACCGAATTATGTCAATTTATGTGATTTTCGAAAATTTCCATATCGAAAGTGGGCGTGGTCGGGAAGCGATTTCATTAGGTATACTCCCAATGATGCTAGTATGCGTTGTACCAATTTTCATCGCTCTACCCTCATCGGTTTAAAAGTTACGACCAGTCGAATTTTAAAAAATGCCTACCTTCAAAGTGGGTGGTTCCACGCCCACTATAAAAAATTTATGGAAAAATCATAAGAAAATGACCAGGGGGATTCAACTAAAAAATTATATCATTCTAGCCATTTCAGCTAACGAGATATGTCAATTTGTGTGATTTTCGATATCGAAAAAGGGGGCGTGTTTATCATCCGATTTCGCCCGTTTTTACATACGTTGGCCAAAAAGTAACCTGTATATAAAATTTCATGCAAATATCTCAATTTTTACTCAAGTTATCATGTACACAGACGGACGGACGGACAGACGGACGGACATGTCTTAATGAACTCCTCTTTTCAACCTAAGAACTTTCATATATGGAACTCTATATCTATCTCGATTATTTTGTGCCGTTACGTACTACCGTTATGTGAACAAAATTAATATATCCTTGTACTAGTTGTAGTACGTTGGGTATACAAATCGCGTGATGGTAAACTATGCTATGTGTCCGTGCTTTTGGTAGTTTAAAATTTATGTAATTTTAAATTAATTTACATACATTCATCTTGTAAGATTGGGATTTTTTTCATTTTTTAGTTCAAAGGTGTCAAAAACCCAATTGGAAGTATGACACTCCGTCTGCAGTGTCATATGCTCAAGTAAAAAAATTATAACACTGCATGTGGGAGCAAAGGTACATATGTAAGGAAAGTTCCATGGTCACCCTACCAAAATTCGCCAGTTTACTTTAGCGACGTTATGTTGAGCATTTCCATCACTTCTGCTGCAAAGCGCAATCTGGTAAAGTGTGCTGGACGTAGAAAAGGCGGACTATTTCCAAACTCTCCAAATATAGATTGATTTAGGAATATTCGAGAGAAACAATTTATGGACCTCTACCTTTAACGACGTTGAAAATTAGTTGACCAAATAAGAAACCAACTGCTGATGTTTGAAAGAAGCACTGACCTTCTCTACTAACTAAGATTAAAGCGTTTTCACAAAAATGCGAACTTAAATTTTATTTTCCCCGGTAAAGAAAAAGCAGGGAAAAGTATTAGTTATGTATCAAACTCTCTGAACCGGTCTATCCTCTTACATGGCACACAAATATTACAAATAAATTAACAACACACAATTGCGAGTTAAGCACATTTTACAAATGGTATCAAAAAAAAAAAAATACAGTGTAAAAACAGGGCTGTAGCGAGAGGGTGCTTTAAAGATGTCAAAATTGTTATATACTAAGCTAGACAAAAAGTAAGTGGAACGCGAAAATAACAAATGTTCCACCTCTGTTTGACAAATCCTTACTCAACAATATCAGTGACGATCTTTACCTAGCCCGTGGGCGGCCGACTTTATTGCTCTCTCAAAGATTTGCTCACACGTACAAGTCAAGCGCTCTCTATACATTGTGGAAAATTAAAGTGCGTTTGCGAATCACTTGATCAACGACTGTTGACTGCTACGCATGAAAGTAGTTTTATTCTTAAAATATTTAGTTATTTACGTGTTTTTTATAATTTTAATTTCAAAAATGGCCAAATCTGTAACAGAAATAAATTAAAGTTAAAAAGCTTGTGCAAAGTGTTGTTCTCTACATTTTTTTCATAAATTTGTATTGAAAAAATGCATTTTGTTGCCTTACTACTTTACAAATACCCTTTTAATTTTTATTTATTTTTTTTTATACAAAATTTTTATTAATTGGGTTTTTGGCATTTTTTTTGGGTGTAGTAAGAAGCTCTCTCATACTTCAACACAATCGAACTGTTTGGTAGTGTGCGTTTGAGCATCGCTGAACTATATAAATCAGGCATATCCAGGAATAAAACTGTGTATGAGTTGGTAAGAATACTATGATCCTAATGATTTATTCGTGGTATTCAACGTCTGATCAGGATGTTTCGTTTTGACGAAAACCCCTATCTCTGCTCATATGAGGCTACGCCCCCATTTGAACTCATGCTAAAACACAAAGCTTAAAAAATAAGTAATACCTTCACCAAAATCAAACAAATATTATTTAAATGCATACATACATACATATGCATCTAGTTGGTTGATATCTTTTATTTTTTTACCTCGCTTATGTTTCGCATAATTCGTGACCTCGTTGCTGCAGCACGGCTGTTCGTAGTAAAAATTCCATGTATTTTCATAATCGCAGGATATATGCGGCACAAAGTGCAACAGCAACAAAGAAATAGCAGATATGAACAACATTGAATTGTGTGTGTTGTTATTTGTTGTTGGTTGGTTAAGTTAGTCGCCGCAATTGGATTGTTGTGGCAGGTTGGGGTTTGGGGTGTTCTATACACTGGCAACCGAAACTTTTTTCCACTGTAGATTTTTTTTTTAATCTTGCTTTTTTGTTTTGTTATTTCACACAGTTGCACTTTTTATGAGCACTTTTTCATATGCATTCGTATATTTATATTGTATTTTAATTTTTTAACACTTTTGTTTACGGTTTTTTTTAAGCTCGCATTGTTTTCGCGTTATTTATACAATATTACTATTTATGATATTTTTCAAACATTTACATATTTGTGTGCATACATATGTGGCATTATACGCACTTGTGTATTTGTATAGGTAAAAGTGTATATTTCTGATCCTTTTCACCTTGCGGCTGTTGCATACGTACGTGCCTTTTGACTGAAATGGGCTTTTTGTATAAATTATAGATATTTAATTTATTTGTTTACTATTTAAGATGAATAAACGACGTTGAATGATATTATTTATTGCATTATTATGTGCTTTGGTTGCTCCTGAGGCCTTTGTTTTTATTTGTTTATTTTATAATTTAATGCATAGGCCACACAGAAAAAATGGTAGATAATAAATATTTTTGTTACTTTGAACTTTTTTATGAACTTTAGTAATAATTTGTAATTTAAAGAATTTAAATTGATACTTAAATATTTAAATGGCATGAAAATGTTTTGTATTTACTTTTTTTGTTTTAAATAAATAAAGGCAAGAGAGATTGCAACGAAATTAGAATACAGGATATATATATACATTAGAGCGTATCACGGTGTATGGAAGAAAAAAAAGTTGATAATGTTCACCCCCCCCCCCTTATGAGGTTTTCAAAAAAAATTTTTTTAAATTTTTGTCACCCTGTAAAAACAGCGAAATTTGTTTTTTTCTATTATTTCTATATTTCTCATCTGTGCTTAGGTCACTCTTATCAAACGGCATTTTTTTAAATAATGTTAATAAGAGACTTTTATGAAATGAATAATGACACGTGAATGACATTTAAGTAGACACTTGCTTCACCACAAGTCATTTTTTTTTTAATACAGGGTGTTGGTTTTAGTATAAATGAAATAAAAACTGAACTTGGCATGAAGGGCTAAAAGTTTCTATTGATGAATGCCTTTCTAAAAATGTATCACTTTTGAAAATCGAACTAGAAATATAGAAGTTATAGAAAAAAAAACAAATTTCGCTGTTTTTACAGGGTGACAAAAAAATTAACTGGGGGGGAACATTTTCAACTTTTTTTGGTGATACGCTCTAGTATACATTTAAAAAAAAAAGTGGCGTTAGTTACTACTCTTTTCAATCAAGAACACCTGGATCAATTTCAATGATTGGAACTAATTCGAACTGATATCCAGTCCATAAGGAAGTTTATTCAACAAAGTTGACGAAAAGTAAGAATAAAGGGGCGTGGTACCTCACACATGAGCTTAATTTTTTAGGTTGAATATCTATCTATTTGAATATAATAAAAAAGGTTCATAGTAGGTACTTGTCGGGAAACTGGTTTAAAGATATACGATAACAATACCATACTCACGAAAAAAAAAAAAAAAGAAAACTAATGGCGGCGAAATACCAACAGGTTATCATAACCTCTAACGAGATTTTTAGCCGAGCTTCTCTTTCCAACTTGTGGTGTGTTGCTTTTGAGTTTTCCTACAAGTTGGCGGAACCTACAGTTTTTTGCCGACTCCGAACGGCACTTGCAAAGCAAATGAATTTTTTGCTGAGAAGCTTCTCATGTCAGAAATACACCCGGAGAGTTTGCCAAACTACTGCCGAGGGGCGACCCCGTTTAGAAAAATTATTTTTCTAAAAATTTTTGATGTTACTTTTGCCGGGCATCGAACCTCCACGACTTGGTTTAGAAGGCCGAACACTTAACCGCTGCACCACGGCGGCCGCCAATACTCACGGAAAACAATGCGATTTATTTTAAGGGTGTGACCCCTGAACTGAATACTTCAGGCTTCGCTAATAGGGTTTATGGTATTGACCTTGAATTTGGTGGTAAATATAAGATATCAACACCACACTCCCGTGGATGGCAGCTAACAGAAAGGAGGCTTGTCCTTGTCCATCCCTAATATAATCTTGGCTTGCGTCATTTATTGACGCTTAACCGCCTAGGCGTTTTTGGCCGTTTCGTGTCAAAGCGCGCCAGTCATTCCTTTTTAGCGATAACTGACGCCAATTCGAAACCCCAAGGGAGTTCAAGTCATCATCCACTTGTTGTTTCCATCTCACTCGAGGCCTCCCCCTTCCTCTGCTGCCGAAGTCGGGTTTCGATAGGAAAACCTTCTGTGCTTCGCTAGGAAAACCTTCTGTGCTTCGCTAGGAAAACCTTCTGTGCTTCGCTAGGAAAACCTTCTGTCCATTCGCATAACATGACCCAGCCAGCGAAGCCTTTGGGCTTTAATTCGCTTAACTATGGCCAGGTCTGCGTAAAGCTCGTACAGATCATCGTTAAATTTCCTTCGATACTCGCCGTTGGCATCACGAAAAGGACCATAAATCTTCCAGAGAACTTTTCTCTCAAATACTCCAAGGGTCATCTCATCTTCTCTTGCCACTGTCCATGATTCCGAGCCATACATCAGGACTGGTATGATGAGAGACTTATATAAGCGTGATTTTTGTTTGTGGAGAGAGGACTTTACTTCTCAATTGCCTACTTAGCCCAAAGTAACACATGTTGGCAAGAGTGATTCTCTGTTGGATTTCTAGTGTTAATTATGGTTCCCAAATAGACGAAGTCCCTTACCGTTTCAAATTTGTAGCTATCTTTTTTTCGCTTCCTTGTACAGTTCAGAGAAGGCAGCGCTTACGGCGCGGTTGTTAAGACCAATGATATCAATATCGGCATAAGCCAGCAATTGCACGCTCTTGTAAAATATTGTACCATTGCGGTTTAGTCCTGCTGCTTGCCCATCCCTGCAATAACTAATAAAATTTTAACGGGTCAATGTCTGCACATTACAGATATTCTAAAAAAATTTAATTCAACTTAAAGTTGCCCCTATTTCGATAGCTCGACTGGTTTCAGAGCTCACGACCAATATGTGGACCATGGGTGACAAAAATGTGTTAGTATAATATCGGTATCAAACGAAAGGTGCTAACGGGTGCTGTCATGACTTATGAGCAATGTGATTGATTTAAATATCTCAGCTAGTATCGGATATAACTCCTAATATGTGAGACAGAAAAGCAGAAGGGTGGGAGGTTCTTGTAGGTCTACCTTTGCGCTGGATAACAGCTGCCAGGTCTGCTAGTGAAAAAAAGACAAAAGACTGACTAGTTGCACCTGGTGCAAAAAATACTAGCAAAGTAGTTTTCAACTAGTTGCTTTTGCTACAGGCTATCTATGAGAGTATCTGTACAAAGTAGCGAACCATAGTGAGACGTTATTCTAAATCGCTACCAAATTCAACACTAAAATGGTTGTCTTGCATCTCCGATAATAAATTGACTTTTCTGATGGTTTACAGTTCACAGAAGTATCAAAAATTGAGGTAGGTTCTATTTCTGGATTTCAATTTCAGTATATTGTATAAATAGTACAACCATATGATCTTCATATCTCCTCTAATGCACAATTCTTCATTGATTCCAATTTCGTTACATTTCTCCAAGCATGCTGAGTATCTGCTGAATTTGTTTTGTTTTTAGATATTTTTATTTTCGGTGTAAAAGAAGTCAAAGAGCAAACCGCAATTTACGTACAACAAAGAAAAGGTAGATACAAAAAATAAAAACGCAGAGAAAACTGGTTTTAGACAATATTTATGTGTGCCTCCACAACAATTGACCGCAAACAAAAATGCAGTCGTAGGTATGTATATTTATTGGAAGGGGAACAACTGGGAATGGCTAAGTGGATACAGAGAATTAAGTATTGGAGAAACTGAGAGAGGGCCTCACGTGTATGTAAGTATATAAGTACATTAGACTGGACCAACCAAAAAAATTTGAAAATGGTTGTGATTGGAAGACATACTTAATGAAAATCCTAGTTTATCAGGGGAATTCTAAATATTTTTTCACCGAACTGTTTTACCTGTTCCTACATTTTTGCTCACAAATTAGGTATATGAGAAGGTGATATTTGTATGCTTTAGCACCCAACTGCTAAAAAAATAGCTAAAATTATGGGAGAGGGCTCAAAACAGTATTTTAGAGTCAGGATCACGAATCCGGAAGCGCTTTTTTAATTTTTTGTTTCTATGGAAAGTTATGACATGGATAACTTTTTGGTGGGAAATTTAGTTTTCACAGCTAAACTCAGATCAGTCCTAAAAATATGAACTGGCAATGACTTAGCAAATATAGAAAGTAATAGCAAGGTCGGAAACTTTTATAATTTTTGTTACATACAACCTTTTGAAAGATAGTATAAATATAAATAAAACGAAAAAAACGGGCCCAATCCAATGATAATATGTACATAAAAGTATACAAGCTTAAGGAATTCACTGGAAGTGGCAAATACCACCACAAAGCCAAGAAAAATGCAGGAATGAAATAACCATTATGTGTGTATGTATATTTTCGCAGATGTAGCAGATCGCCAAAAATTATTTAATTTTTCTTAAGATATTAATTTATTTTGTTTTAACTTTTACTTTAGCAAATTTGTTTAAAATCAGGTTTCACATTTCTTGTTTATTTTTGTAAATTTTTGTTTTAATAAAATGAGCCCATATAACCACATGCATCTATATATATATACATATATATATAGTTATAAGTAGGTACACACTTTTTAATACACAAATTGTACTTCTTTTTTTTTTGCTCACCAATTTATTTAATTTTTTTTTTTGTATAACTCTGCACTTCCACAAAACAGCACTAAATTACAATTGTAGTTGCATGTAAACTATATACATATCTACATACAAACACAAGTTTGTATATATTATTATTAAAAACCGCATGAAGCTCACTTAATCTATTCAGCCACATATAGAAATACATCCAATGCTCACCACGCCACAAAGATCACTGAACCGATTCTACAAATAAAAACTGTTGCACTACCTAAAAGTTGGGAGACGAAGTCTTTTGTGATCTTCAAGAAGTGTTTCGTTTCTCATTTCGTTTCTATGGTATTTACAGAAAATACAAAACAATTAAACTAGAGTTTGTTTTGGTTTTGTGCAGCACAAGATCATGGAAGGCGAGCATGAATGGAAAACTATGAAGATATCATACGCGATCAGATTCAGAGCAGGTAATTTTTATAAACAATGTTGCCACACTGTAATATTTTTAATGCCAAACATCCACGTATTTGCTCACGACCGAGATAGCTCCTCCACAATTTTATATTTACTTCAGGCCAAACTAGAATATTGTGACTTCGAACCTTTTATAAATCAAAGCAACAGTGGCTCATGGTAGGTATGTATATTTAAAAGCAACTTCTCTGCGAGCATTACCATTAAAAAAACCGATCAATATATAACAACAACCCCAGTGGCGGATCCAAGATTTTGGGAATGTGGGGTTCAAAATTTTTTTTTTTTAATGTCGTGGACATTTTTCATACCAGTTTCCGAAACTGCCTTTTATGCTCGTTTTTCAAAAAAAAAATAATAATTATACCTTTCATGAACATGAAATGGTATTATAACTTTGGCCCGATGTTTGTAAGAATGAGAAGAAGAAGAGATAGACCCACTAATAAGTATACCGTTATGATCAGGACGATGAGCTGATTCCATTTAGCCATGTCCGTCTGTCCGTCCGTCTGTTTGTACGCAAACTAGTTCCTCAATTTTAGAGATATTTCGATGAAATTTGGTGTGGAGGCTTTATTTTATATGCAAGATCGGACCAAAATTACTCATAGCTCCCATACAATCGATTGTTTCGATAAACGGATTTCGGGCTGTAACTTCTGCAATTAAATAGCTAGTAACGTGAAATTTTGCAACTATTGCTTTTTTTATATGTGAAATATCGATGTTGAAAATAATTGAGATGAGATAAATACAATCGATTCTTCCGATAAACGGATTTTGGGCTATAACTCCTGTAATTTCGTAACTATTACTCTGTTAGAATGTGGAATGTCGATGTTAAAAATCAATGAGATTGGACCAATAAAACACATCGCCCCCATATAATCGATAGTTCCGATAATTTCGGTATGAGCTAAAGTTAAATTCACACAGGCTGTACTGGGGATCAAATAGTGAAAATCGTGACGCTTTTTCATGAAAGGTATATAGCCTTCAGCACAGCCGAAGACAGCTTTCCTTACTTGTTTTTAGTATATTTTCGAGTAATTTTTTACTGTATTTTTTCCTTAATTTTCCCCATTTTTACTATCATTTTTGCGTTATTTTTCTATAATTTTTTAGTAGTTTTTATTATAATTTTGTGTAATTTTTATTTTTTTACTAACTTTTAATCATATTTTTTGGGTGTAATTTTTACTATTTTTTTGTGTAATTTTTTGACCATATTTTTTTTTAATTTTTATTATCTTTTTGTGTAACTTTTAGATACTATTAGGGCATTCACAGTCATCTGCTAAATTTAAAACGTTTTAAGTTTGCCACATTACCATTTGACGACTGTGAGCACCCCCTTTTATCTCCTGCATGGCCTTTGTTATTTCACGTCTGAAATCTGAAAATATTTATGTATAAACACATTTAAATTATTTAATTAAATTCCAAATATGAAAAAAACTTACTTTTTTCCTTTCAATTTATTTATTCATGACAAATTTTTGTTTGAAAACAAAGCAAAATGACAATTTTCAATTTTGCCACAAATTTAAACATAGGAACAAGCGCGGCAATATTGCCACAAAGTGGTATCTTCTATTTGCAGGCAAAACAAAAACAAAATATTTGACACCTGGTAAACTGTCAAAACATTGCCAGCTGGCAATATTAGCATGGCTGGTAATATGGGACTGTGAGTACCCTATATGTTTTCTCGTAATTTTTACAATATTTTTTTAGATAACTTTTACTCTATTTTTGTGTACTTTTTACAATATTTTTTGTGCAACTTTTACTAAAAATAAACCAGAATAAAATATAATAAAAAAAGTAGCTGAACAAACCAAAAAAATAAAATTAAAAAAATTAAAAAAAATATATAAATTAAAACAAAATACAATAACATAAAGCAAAATAAAAATAAAATAAAAAAATCATAAATAAAAAAGATTTATGGTGCTCCCTGTAGCCGAAGGCACTCTCTATGAACAAAGTCGCTCCGAGCAAGAAAGCTCCTATATCATTTAGGCTGGATGACTGACGCGCCTTGTTGTGGAACAATCAAAATATTTTGATTGCTAAGTACCAATTAACCCGCAAAACTCGTTTTTTATCTAGGGATGAATTGGTTGCTAATTTATGGCAAAATTTATATAGAGGCACCTAGTCCTATAATTTATTGTAATTGATGTTTTATTATTTTTTTTGCAGTAGCAGCTCGCACTTATTCAACCATGTTCAATGAATAATGCCACAAAAGTGAACACAATAAAGTCTTAAATTCCACACACTGCAGCACAGAATGCCTTCCATTCATCATGTATTGGCTAGTGAAACATATGCAGCAGATATATACCAGATATACACAATACCATCAGTATAAGTGCGACAATTGTGCCTGATCGCATAATCTCGGTTGCATCAATTGCAGCAACCAAAGTCGCGGTATACCCTCCGCTGGCACAGACAGTTCAAGTGAGCGTCACTAAAAGGCACAAGCAACCCACTAGCTACCCCTTCCCTTTAAAGTAATACATTCCATCATGCAAGGCAGACTACAACCTCTAAGCTTTGGCGGCGGCAGTGCAATCGTGCATGCATTTGTTGCAGTCAGTGTGTTGGCGTATGTGGGCTTGCTTTGCATATTGGTTTCTGTGCTGATTGTTTAAATAAAAAAAAATAAAAAAGAGCGGTCACATCTGCTACAGCAACAATAATTACGCTAAGTATCTGCGGGAAGCCGGCGATGTCTGTCATATTTGTTTCTGCATTTGTTTGCATTTGTTGTTGCTTTATTGACTTTTTTCCAGTTTTTTTTTTTAATTTTTTTTTGTTTGTATCTTTTTATTATCAGTTTACGGGTTGATTTGTTTTGCCTTTCTTTTCTCGATATTGTTTGTTTTTAATTTTTTGCTAGCATGAAACTTTTCAATTTCGATGCGTCAAACGAATATACAACCGCAAAACAAGCTGGCTCTTTCGGTGTAATTGTCTGGCTGCAGTTTTTTTTAGAGAATTTGTATGGGAAGCGTGTGAAATGGGCGTAAGGATCCATTCACATACGTATCTGTATGTTAGTAAATTCATCGCAAATATGTACTTATATCAACAGCAATTCGTATGAAGGTAGTTACAGCAGCGTACAGTGGGCCATTTTGAAATTAAAAAAATAAAAATAAAAAAAATAAAAAAAAAAAATAAAAAAAAAATAAAATAAAATAAAATAAAATCAAATAAAATAAAATAAAATAAAAAAATAAAATAAAATAAAAAAAGTAAAATAAAATAAAATAAAATAAAATAAAATAAAATAAAATAAAATAAAATAAAATAAAATAAAATAAAATAAAATAAAATAAAATAAAATAAAATAAAATAAAATAAAATAAAATAAAATAAAATAAAATAAAATAAAATAAAATAAAATAAAATAAAATAAAATAAAATAAAATAAAATAAAATAAAATAAAATAAAATAAAATAAAATAAAATAAAATAAAATAAAATAAAATAAAATAAAATAAAATAAAATAAAAAAATTAAAAAAATAAAAAAAAATTAAAAAAAATAAAACAAAATAAAACAAAATAAAATAAAATAAAATAAAATAAAATAAAATAAAATAAAATAAAATAAAATAAAATAAAATAAAATAAAATAAAATAAAATAAAATAAAACAAAACAAATCAAAATAAAATAAATTAAAGTAAATTAAATTAAAATAAAATGAAATAAAACAAAATATAATAAAGTAAAATAAAATAAAATAAAATAAAATAAAACAAAATAAAGTAAAATAAAATTAAACAAAACAAAATAATATAAAATACAATAAAGTAAAATATAATAAAATAAAATAAAATAAAAAAACAAACAAAATAAATTAAATTAAATTAAAATAAAATAAAATAAAATAAAATAAAATAAAATAAAATAAAATAAAATAAAATAAAATAAAATAAAATAAAATAAAATAAAATAAAATAAAATAAAATAAAATAAAATTAAATAAAATAAAAATATAATAAGATAAAACAAAATCAACTTAGGCTACAAAAAAAAAATGAAATAAAATAAATTTAATTAAATTAAATTAAAGTAAAAATAGATTAAAATAAATTGAATTAAATCAAATTAATTTGAAATTAAATTAAAAAAATTTAACTAAATTTAAAAAAAGTTATTTTTTGGAACCCCTGTTGCTCTATATTTTTACTTAGAAAATAGCTCACTGTGCATTGCAGCTACGACACAAACAATGCCTATGCCTAGCTATGTGTCTGCCAATGAGTGTGCCGAAGTGACTGGCTGCTGGTGAGAATTCAGAAAAAACACTCAAAGCTTTTTAATCCCGCATACAAAAAAATGGGAAAATAAAAATGATACAGTGTCAAGCCTGTGGTTGTGCAGACGATGCGATTAAAATTCAGACAATCAACACACACACTTATAAATATGCTCAAGACTTTCCCTGTGTGTTTAAATGTTTGTGTGCAGGGCACTTTACTTTGCATGTGAATATTCATATGAAGTGGTCTAGTCAAGGTTAAAGATAGTGAATTTTTCATAACATAAAAGCACTTTTGCTGTATTAAAGGCTGATTTGTCCTTGCAGACTTTCTCAATGGCGTGACTTTGTTGTTGAGATAATATAGTTGAACATCATTTTTTCTTTGGTAGCGATATAAATTTCACAACAAATTCATGAAATTAATAAGTTACTGCAGTGGAATAAATTTGAATTTTTTTTCTCATTTACTCACCTCTTGAAATGTATATAAATGGACCACAATTGATAGATGTTTTTGTGTTATTCAATTGACCAATTTTTAAATAATCGTTTGCTTACCTGAAAAAGAGTAAAAAAGGTAGGTAAGTATTTACAAATGACCAAGGCATAATAAACTGAGCTTAAGTTTCTAAATTGGTAACTAGAACTTATTGAAGGTGAGCAGAACTTTTTCATAATTGAGAAGCACAGCAAATTTGTTTGTATACGGTTTAATTCCTACAGCTATAATGTTCATATATGTATATCACCTCCCAAGTTTTGCTTGGTAAAAAATTTTTATAAATATTCTTAGCCAAGAAATGCTTGCCATCAGTTTTCGCCAGTGAACCCTTATTCTAATAACTTCCCATTTAACATTACTGGCATTTTTCCACACTAAAAATACTTTAGCTCAATTGCTTCCACCTTGGGATATTCAGCAATTAAAATTCGTCTCGCAATGCAAGAAATGTGTGCTATGTAGACAAATATGCTGACGGTGGACGACGTGGCCAAACATTGCCAAACGCCTGAAAGTATGCAGATATTTGGAAAAATTATAGAAACTTTTGCGGATACTATTCAAGTTAACAAAAAAAAAAAGCGAAAGAGGCGGAGATATTATCCGAGACAGAAACTCTTTATAGAACGAAGGCTGAAATGGGGCATATTTTTGTTTGCCCTTTTCTTTTTTATTTCATTTTATTTTATTCAAATTTTTTTTATTTTTGTTTCATTTTATTCAATTTAACTTAATTAAATTTTATATCATTTTATTTTATTTATTTTTATTTAATTTTTTATATTTATAATTTTTTATTTTTTTATTTTTACTTGTTTTATATATTTTTATATTACTTTATATTATTTTTTATATTATTTTATTTTATTTTTTTATATTTTTTAATATTTAATTTATTTTCTTTAATTTATATTTTATTATTTTATGCTTTGTTATTTCTATTCAAATGCGACCAGTTTACCTTACATACCAGCATATACACACCAAGCTCATCATCATCATCATTTATTGGCGCTTAACCGCCTAAGCGATTTTGGCCGTCGCCTATCAAAGCACGCCAGTCATTCCTTTTTAGCGATAACTGACGCCAATTGGAAACCCCAAGGGAGTTCAAGTCATCCTCCACCTGTTGTTTCCATCTCAGTCGAGGCCTCCCCCTTCCTCTGCTGCCGAATTCGGGTGACGATTGGAAAACCTTCTGGGCTGGAGCTTCTTTGTCCATTCGCATGACGTGACCCAGCCAGCGGAGCCTTTGGGCTTTAATTCGCTGGACTATGGTCAGATCTGCGTAAAGCTCGTACAGCTCATCGTTAAATCTCCTTCGATACTCGCCGTCGGCATCACGGGAAGGACCATAAATCTTCCGGAGAACTTTTCTCTCAAATACTCCAAGGGCCATCTCATCTTCTCTTGACATTGTCCATGAATCTGAGCCATACATCAGGACAGGTATGATGAGAGACTTATAGAGCGCGATCTTTGTTCTTCGAGAGAGGACTTTACTTCTCAATTGCCTACTCAGTCCAAAGTAGCACTTGTTCGCAAGAGTGATTCTCCGTTGGATTTCTAGACTGATATTATTTTCGGTGTTAATGCTGGTTCCCAAATAGACGAAGTCCCTCACAGTTTCAAATTTGTAACTATCAACAGTGACGTGGCTGCCAAGGCGCAGGTGCGCCGATTCTTTCTTTGATGACAGCAAATACTTCGTCTTGTCCTCGTTGACCGCAAGACCCACTTTTTTCGCTTCTTTATCCAGTCCAGAGAAGGCAGCGCTTACGGCGCGGTTGTTAAGGCCAATGATATCAATATCATCGGCATACGCCAGCATTTGCACGCTCTTGTAAAAGATTGTACCATTGCGGTTTAGCTCTGCTGCTCGAATTATCTTCTCCAGCATCAGGTTGAAGAAATCGCACGAAAGGGAGTCGCCCTGTCTGAAGCCTCGTTTGGTTTCAAATGGCTCAGAGAGGTCCTTCCCGACTCTGACGGAGCTGTTAGTATTGCTCAACGTCATTTGGCAGAGCCGTATAAGCTTTGCAGGGAAGTCAAATTCAGACAAGCTACAATGATTTTTTTTTTAATAAAATACTCTCAGGACACAAAAACACTAACGTTGAGCAGCTAATGACAGAGTGAGAAAAACATCTAAAACAATTCGTTTAGTGACGGCACATCAACTTTCAACAAAGGCCTTTAATTAAGCCCTTAATGACAGTTTAATTTACCAACACTTACTGCACTAACCACTAACACAAAAAATAATTTATAAAAACAGCAAAAACAACAACCAAAATCTGACATCGAGAACAGCAAAACATTTCCGCACAAATGCACAAGCAGACACAAACACATAAACTTCCATATAACGACTTGTGAGTAATCATGGGAGGGATATATAAAATCCTATACAAATTCTATAGTGGAGCAGCATCCTTTGGCAGGCATTTAGGTACACATACACACACTCATTCCCATGTATACTAACGACAAACTGTCATTTAGTGACAACAATAGTGCTAACGTTGCGCTTTAATTGTCATAATGAGTTGGCATTGGCATTGGCAATGGCATTGGTTTCTGGTTTTTGGTTTCCGACTTCGACTTTGACTCTGTCTCCTAATTGTTATATATTTTAGTTATATGGGTATGAGTAATTTGTCTGCTGCTTTGAGGCGTACACGATCCTGTAAGCATGTTTGTTTGAGCTATTGAAATTTAATTGACGTTAGCGTGAAATAACAGTTTTTTGTAGCACAGTTTTGGGTGCTTAATTGCTTTGAAGGGATAATGGGGGGGGAAAAAGTTAAAGCGGCTTAGATAGGAATTTACAAGTACTTTCAGTAACTATTTTTTCAATTAGCAATTAAATGATGTACCTGCACACATTTTGCGTTACGGATTTGAAGAATGGGTTAAGTAAAAACATTGAAGAAAAGTTTAAGTCAGAGACCATTCATTGTTATCAGTTTTCAGTACTAAACATTTTATTTAGATTTATTTAGTTTACTTTATCTTCATTTGAGTCCTTTATGTGATAAGCCTAGAAGATCAAATGGCTCATAATTAAATCTTATTCGGTCGAAGTTCTCATTTTTACAGGAATTTACCAAATGACGTTGCTCCTAATAGCTAGCATCTCAAGCTCTTCGATTTCACGCTTTTCCGCTTCCCTTTTCTGCGCCTCTTCATTTCGTGGTAGTGTTCGCACTCGCTCATCGTTGCATAGGCATAGTATTTTCTTTTCTTTGCGGCTTTGCGCCCTTCTTCATCGTACCAGCTGTTTTTTTTTTCACTTGCCGGGATCCAATTACTTCTTTGGCTGCGAGACGAAGTGCACTGGAGATATGTTCCTACTACTAATGCACTTTGCTGGGTTGAATTGTGCTCTCGGAGAGCAGGTGTGAGAAGCGTTTTGCGAAATCATTGCTTCCTATTGTGACTGCAGTTTTTCGACGTCCAGCTTTCCCTTAGTTTTTTGTTGCACCTGTTTTGTTGTACTTAAGCGGGTAGGAATCTTAGCTGCTACCAAGTAGTGATCGGAGTTGATGTTTCGACCCCGCGTCGTACGCCACCCTTGTCACAATGTGATCGATCTGGTAGCGTGTTTTCCGACCTGTATCGCGTAGAATGCATCTTTTTCAACTTCGTCCTTTTCTTCCGTTGGTGCGTGTGCGCAGATAAACTATATGGTGGTGGCTACAGATACGCTCATTCCACCACATGCACCTTTGTTGTTAATTGCTTGGGCCTTGGGTCATTTTTACTTCAATCAAAACCCAACTAAAGCCTTCAAGTATGCAGCAAAAACTGGTCCACGTGCTTATTCGCTCGAGTTTTTTTAAAGCCTATAATTTAACCAACCAAGAACGACCCAAAACAAAGCAACAATCAACAAATAATAATACATATGTAACAACAGCGAGCGCTCAGAAAATTTGTATGCAGCGGCAACACTGGCAAAAACTTGACTTTCATGCATCACTCAACAGTCTATGAACACACGACAAAGATTAATGTCGCCCAACATGACATTTGCCGCGTTCCTGTCGCCTAAAGACAACAAACATTAACACGACAGCAACAACACAACAAGGACGACATTGCACGCGACAAATGTTAGTAAAAGTCTATGAAAGAGACTAAAAAGTGTACCGAGTACAAACCCAAACGAAACACAAACAAAGCTAACAAATGCAATGTGTTTCAAAATCACTACAACTGTAAGCTTAGAAGGATTTTGTTGTGACCTGAGGGGAACGGTAAAAGTTGTCTAGCTGTCGTCTGTGTTTCACTGTGTTTGTGCTATTCGTATGCAGAGTTGTGGTGTAATAACAAAAGTTCTTACATTTGTGTAGAATGAAAATACGTGAAAAAACAAAAACGAACAAAAATAAACCAAAACGTCAACTTGAAAAGAATGAGCATGAAGCAGAGACAGTGAGTGAGTTCAACGGAATAGCAGTCAGTTGCAATTGATAGATGTCGTACTGAGTAAATGTGCAAATGCATTTTCTGTTTGTGTGCACGTTTGGATAATTAAAAAAGCATTTTGCATAGTCCGTTAGCTCCCCGAAAACCCCGTTGTCAACCCTGCTCTTGAGCGAGCAAAAATGTTGACGACAGCCATGTTGCTCTTGACTTTGTTCGTCGGTTGGACAAACAAAATAAATTAAATTAAATTAAAATAAAATAAAATAAAATAAAATAAAATAAAATAAAATAAAATAAAATAAAATAAAATAAAATAAAATAAAATAAAATAAAATAAAATAAAATAAAATAAAATAAAATTAAATAAAATAAAAATATAATAAGATAAAACAAAATCAACTTAGGCTACAAAAAAAAAATGAAATAAAATAAATTTAATTAAATTAAATTAAAGTAAAAATAGATTAAAATAAATTGAATTAAATCAAATTAATTTGAAATTAAATTAAAAAAATTTAACTAAATTTAAAAAAAGTTATTTTTTGGAACCCCTGTTGCTCTATATTTTTACTTAGAAAATAGCTCACTGTGCATTGCAGCTACGACACAAACAATGCCTATGCCTAGCTATGTGTCTGCCAATGAGTGTGCCGAAGTGACTGGCTGCTGGTGAGAATTCAGAAAAAACACTCAAAGCTTTTTAATCCCGCATACAAAAAAATGGGAAAATAAAAATGATACAGTGTCAAGCCTGTGGTTGTGCAGACGATGCGATTAAAATTCAGACAATCAACACACACACTTATAAATATGCTCAAGACTTTCCCTGTGTGTTTAAATGTTTGTGTGCAGGGCACTTTACTTTGCATGTGAATATTCATATGAAGTGGTCTAGTCAAGGTTAAAGATAGTGAATTTTTCATAACATAAAAGCACTTTTGCTGTATTAAAGGCTGATTTGTCCTTGCAGACTTTCTCAATGGCGTGACTTTGTTGTTGAGATAATATAGTTGAACATCATTTTTTCTTTGGTAGCGATATAAATTTCACAACAAATTCATGAAATTAATAAGTTACTGCAGTGGAATAAATTTGAATTTTTTTTCTCATTTACTCACCTCTTGAAATGTATATAAATGGACCACAATTGATAGATGTTTTTGTGTTATTCAATTGACCAATTTTTAAATAATCGTTTGCTTACCTGAAAAAGAGTAAAAAAGGTAGGTAAGTATTTACAAATGACCAAGGCATAATAAACTGAGCTTAAGTTTCTAAATTGGTAACTAGAACTTATTGAAGGTGAGCAGAACTTTTTCATAATTGAGAAGCACAGCAAATTTGTTTGTATACGGTTTAATTCCTACAGCTATAATGTTCATATATGTATATCACCTCCCAAGTTTTGCTTGGTAAAAAATTTTTATAAATATTCTTAGCCAAGAAATGCTTGCCATCAGTTTTCGCCAGTGAACCCTTATTCTAATAACTTCCCATTTAACATTACTGGCATTTTTCCACACTAAAAATACTTTAGCTCAATTGCTTCCACCTTGGGATATTCAGCAATTAAAATTCGTCTCGCAATGCAAGAAATGTGTGCTATGTAGACAAATATGCTGACGGTGGACGACGTGGCCAAACATTGCCAAACGCCTGAAAGTATGCAGATATTTGGAAAAATTATAGAAACTTTTGCGGATACTATTCAAGTTAACAAAAAAAAAAAGCGAAAGAGGCGGAGATATTATCCGAGACAGAAACTCTTTATAGAACGAAGGCTGAAATGGGGCATATTTTTGTTTGCCCTTTTCTTTTTTATTTCATTTTATTTTATTCAAATTTTTTTTATTTTTGTTTCATTTTATTCAATTTAACTTAATTAAATTTTATATCATTTTATTTTATTTATTTTTATTTAATTTTTTATATTTATAATTTTTTATTTTTTTATTTTTACTTGTTTTATATATTTTTATATTACTTTATATTATTTTTTATATTATTTTATTTTATTTTTTTATATTTTTTAATATTTAATTTATTTTCTTTAATTTATATTTTATTATTTTATGCTTTGTTATTTCTATTCAAATGCGACCAGTTTACCTTACATACCAGCATATACACACCAAGCTCATCATCATCATCATTTATTGGCGCTTAACCGCCTAAGCGATTTTGGCCGTCGCCTATCAAAGCACGCCAGTCATTCCTTTTTAGCGATAACTGACGCCAATTGGAAACCCCAAGGGAGTTCAAGTCATCCTCCACCTGTTGTTTCCATCTCAGTCGAGGCCTCCCCCTTCCTCTGCTGCCGAATTCGGGTGACGATTGGAAAACCTTCTGGGCTGGAGCTTCTTTGTCCATTCGCATGACGTGACCCAGCCAGCGGAGCCTTTGGGCTTTAATTCGCTGGACTATGGTCAGATCTGCGTAAAGCTCGTACAGCTCATCGTTAAATCTCCTTCGATACTCGCCGTCGGCATCACGGGAAGGACCATAAATCTTCCGGAGAACTTTTCTCTCAAATACTCCAAGGGCCATCTCATCTTCTCTTGACATTGTCCATGAATCTGAGCCATACATCAGGACAGGTATGATGAGAGACTTATAGAGCGCGATCTTTGTTCTTCGAGAGAGGACTTTACTTCTCAATTGCCTACTCAGTCCAAAGTAGCACTTGTTCGCAAGAGTGATTCTCCGTTGGATTTCTAGACTGATATTATTTTCGGTGTTAATGCTGGTTCCCAAATAGACGAAGTCCCTCACAGTTTCAAATTTGTAACTATCAACAGTGACGTGGCTGCCAAGGCGCAGGTGCGCCGATTCTTTCTTTGATGACAGCAAATACTTCGTCTTGTCCTCGTTGACCGCAAGACCCACTTTTTTCGCTTCTTTATCCAGTCCAGAGAAGGCAGCGCTTACGGCGCGGTTGTTAAGGCCAATGATATCAATATCATCGGCATACGCCAGCATTTGCACGCTCTTGTAAAAGATTGTACCATTGCGGTTTAGCTCTGCTGCTCGAATTATCTTCTCCAGCATCAGGTTGAAGAAATCGCACGAAAGGGAGTCGCCCTGTCTGAAGCCTCGTTTGGTTTCAAATGGCTCAGAGAGGTCCTTCCCGACTCTGACGGAGCTGTTAGTATTGCTCAACGTCATTTGGCAGAGCCGTATAAGCTTTGCAGGGAAGTCAAATTCAGACAAGCTACAATGATTTTTTTTTTAATAAAATACTCTCAGGACACAAAAACACTAACGTTGAGCAGCTAATGACAGAGTGAGAAAAACATCTAAAACAATTCGTTTAGTGACGGCACATCAACTTTCAACAAAGGCCTTTAATTAAGCCCTTAATGACAGTTTAATTTACCAACACTTACTGCACTAACCACTAACACAAAAAATAATTTATAAAAACAGCAAAAACAACAACCAAAATCTGACATCGAGAACAGCAAAACATTTCCGCACAAATGCACAAGCAGACACAAACACATAAACTTCCATATAACGACTTGTGAGTAATCATGGGAGGGATATATAAAATCCTATACAAATTCTATAGTGGAGCAGCATCCTTTGGCAGGCATTTAGGTACACATACACACACTCATTCCCATGTATACTAACGACAAACTGTCATTTAGTGACAACAATAGTGCTAACGTTGCGCTTTAATTGTCATAATGAGTTGGCATTGGCATTGGCAATGGCATTGGTTTCTGGTTTTTGGTTTCCGACTTCGACTTTGACTCTGTCTCCTAATTGTTATATATTTTAGTTATATGGGTATGAGTAATTTGTCTGCTGCTTTGAGGCGTACACGATCCTGTAAGCATGTTTGTTTGAGCTATTGAAATTTAATTGACGTTAGCGTGAAATAACAGTTTTTTGTAGCACAGTTTTGGGTGCTTAATTGCTTTGAAGGGATAATGGGGGGGGAAAAAGTTAAAGCGGCTTAGATAGGAATTTACAAGTACTTTCAGTAACTATTTTTTCAATTAGCAATTAAATGATGTACCTGCACACATTTTGCGTTACGGATTTGAAGAATGGGTTAAGTAAAAACATTGAAGAAAAGTTTAAGTCAGAGACCATTCATTGTTATCAGTTTTCAGTACTAAACATTTTATTTAGATTTATTTAGTTTACTTTATCTTCATTTGAGTCCTTTATGTGATAAGCCTAGAAGATCAAATGGCTCATAATTAAATCTTATTCGGTCGAAGTTCTCATTTTTACAGGAATTTACCAAATGACGTTGCTCCTAATAGCTAGCATCTCAAGCTCTTCGATTTCACGCTTTTCCGCTTCCCTTTTCTGCGCCTCTTCATTTCGTGGTAGTGTTCGCACTCGCTCATCGTTGCATAGGCATAGTATTTTCTTTTCTTTGCGGCTTTGCGCCCTTCTTCATCGTACCAGCTGTTTTTTTTTTCACTTGCCGGGATCCAATTACTTCTTTGGCTGCGAGACGAAGTGCACTGGAGATATGTTCCTACTACTAATGCACTTTGCTGGGTTGAATTGTGCTCTCGGAGAGCAGGTGTGAGAAGCGTTTTGCGAAATCATTGCTTCCTATTGTGACTGCAGTTTTTCGACGTCCAGCTTTCCCTTAGTTTTTTGTTGCACCTGTTTTGTTGTACTTAAGCGGGTAGGAATCTTAGCTGCTACCAAGTAGTGATCGGAGTTGATGTTTCGACCCCGCGTCGTACGCCACCCTTGTCACAATGTGATCGATCTGGTAGCGTGTTTTCCGACCTGTATCGCGTAGAATGCATCTTTTTCAACTTCGTCCTTTTCTTCCGTTGGTGCGTGTGCGCAGATAAACTATATGGTGGTGGCTACAGATACGCTCATTCCACCACATGCACCTTTGTTGTTAATTGCTTGGGCCTTGGGTCATTTTTACTTCAATCAAAACCCAACTAAAGCCTTCAAGTATGCAGCAAAAACTGGTCCACGTGCTTATTCGCTCGAGTTTTTTTAAAGCCTATAATTTAACCAACCAAGAACGACCCAAAACAAAGCAACAATCAACAAATAATAATACATATGTAACAACAGCGAGCGCTCAGAAAATTTGTATGCAGCGGCAACACTGGCAAAAACTTGACTTTCATGCATCACTCAACAGTCTATGAACACACGACAAAGATTAATGTCGCCCAACATGACATTTGCCGCGTTCCTGTCGCCTAAAGACAACAAACATTAACACGACAGCAACAACACAACAAGGACGACATTGCACGCGACAAATGTTAGTAAAAGTCTATGAAAGAGACTAAAAAGTGTACCGAGTACAAACCCAAACGAAACACAAACAAAGCTAACAAATGCAATGTGTTTCAAAATCACTACAACTGTAAGCTTAGAAGGATTTTGTTGTGACCTGAGGGGAACGGTAAAAGTTGTCTAGCTGTCGTCTGTGTTTCACTGTGTTTGTGCTATTCGTATGCAGAGTTGTGGTGTAATAACAAAAGTTCTTACATTTGTGTAGAATGAAAATACGTGAAAAAACAAAAACGAACAAAAATAAACCAAAACGTCAACTTGAAAAGAATGAGCATGAAGCAGAGACAGTGAGTGAGTTCAACGGAATAGCAGTCAGTTGCAATTGATAGATGTCGTACTGAGTAAATGTGCAAATGCATTTTCTGTTTGTGTGCACGTTTGGATAATTAAAAAAGCATTTTGCATAGTCCGTTAGCTCCCCGAAAACCCCGTTGTCAACCCTGCTCTTGAGCGAGCAAAAATGTTGACGACAGCCATGTTGCTCTTGACTTTGTTCGTCGGTTGGCCTTTGGTTCGGAGGATTTGCATTGAAGTTGACGCGTCGCCAAATGCAAATGCAGCAGACGGCACAAAATTCGTTGCATTTTAAATGTGCAATAATTGTTTTTGTGTGCCTGCTGTAGTTGTGTAGTTGTGATGTGTTCTTTGTTTTATGTTTTTTGTTTATTTATTTTTTTCGTTAAACAAAAAGTTCTTGAAAAGACGCAGCAGACTAGAAGTAGTCTGCTGCTTAAATTACTAAGTGTGCATTTTTATTGCAGAGAGTACCACCCACCAACTCGTCACTGCAATTATTGAATAAAAGCGATTTTAAATGCATACTTTTAGGCGCAGACACGCAACTGTTGTAAATAAATAAAAAGCTCGAGTAGTAGGCTATAGATGTATAGGGACCAGAACGATTTAGGTCTTTATTTTCAAGAATAATAATTTTTATAGATATCTAGTTGAGCTTAGCAACTATGTCAAATCAAGCACCTGAAAAAACTTTGTAAATTTATTTAAAAAAAGTAAGGAAGGCTAAGTTCGGGTAACCCGAACATTAAATACCCAGCGGTAGTTTTCATATGAGTTTCGAAGTTTTCTATTTCGGAAGTGGGCGTGGTTGGGAAGCGATTTCGTCCAATTCCATCAGGTATATTCCCTATTATGCTAGTATACCTTGTCCTAATTTCATCGTGCTACCGTAATTAGTTTAAAAGTTACGAACGGTCGAATTTTCAAAAATGCCTCCTTGAAAGTGGGCAGTGCCACGCCTACTTTTAAAAATTTATCAAAAAATTATATTAGAATGGCTAGGGGGTTCATCCTACCAAACTATATTATTTTAGCCATATCCGTTACCGAATTATGTCAATTTAGGTGATTTTCGAAGTTTTCGATATCGAAAGTTGGCGTGGTTGGAAGGCGATTTTTTCGAGTTTTATCAGGTATGCTCCCAACGATACTGTAATGCTTTGTGCCAAACTTCATCTTTCTACCGTAATCAATTTAAAAGTTACGACCAGTGGGCACCGCCCACTTTAAAAATTTATGGAAAAAACATAAGAGAATGAGCAGCAGAATTCACCTATAAAATTATATCATTTTAGCCATTTCAGCTACCAAGATATGTCAATTTATGTGATTTCGAAATTTTCGATATCGAAAAAGGGGGCGTGGTTATCATCCGATTTCGCCCCTTTTCAATAGCAACCTACCTTTGCCAGAAAGTAACCTGTATACAAAGTTTCATGCAAATATCTCAAGTTTTACTCAAGTTATCGTGTACACGGACAGACGGACATGCCTTAATGAACTCCTCTTTTCTACCTAAGAGAACTTTCATATATGGAATTCTATATCTATCTCATCCAGAAAAAGTTAGTTGTATACTAGTATGCAATCGATATTTCCTGACTAGTATAGTTTGGCCAGAAGGTTATGGTTGTATACTAGTATTTTTCTCACTAGTTTGACGTTTCGCTGCAGGTTAGCCATACAAAACATACAAAACTAAAATTGACTGTAACTTGGTAGTATTATATTCGATCCCTGTTAAAAAACCTACAAAACAGTGACGCCAAAATACATTCACCTCTTGAGTCAGGGAATTCAACTTGACCAAAGGCATTTGTGTTTTGGAATTTTTAACAAAACTTAAATAAGCTTCGAAAGTCCTGGCAAGTATTTGCATAAACAAAGTAGTCATTGAAAGGCAATGCAGTTATATTTAAGTGAAACTAGGAAGCATGAGGACATCATTTTGTGAATGTAGCATGTGCGCTTAAGTATCCACAATTACCCGCATTTGTGGTTATGAAAGGTGTGGAAACGCGATGATTTTGTAACGTAGTTGGGAGGCGTTTACTTAGCAATCAAAACAATTATGCCGACGGAGTAGCGATTAAGCAAAAAGGACATTCAGCCAATGAAACCGTCCTTTAATGCTACAAAGTACAACACCTCTTACTCTCATTCGTTACAAGATACAATTGCAACATTTTGGTTTTGTGGTCGCGCTGAATGCCGGTGTTGATGACAGTTGTGTGTTTTTGGCGCAAAACAATTAAGCCTGCTAGCTGCCATTTTTTTGGGTTTTCAGAAGTGTATACGCGATTTAAATATGAAGCATTAGTTTTCTATAGCGAGCGCTTTATGGTTTAGTAAAGACAAAAACAAACGCTGCGCCAAACGCAATGACAATACAATAAGAGCTTGCAACAGCTGCACATTGTTGATTTTTGCTATTAGTCTCATAATACGTTTGTGTATATAGCGCTTTGTCTCGATTTTTGGGAATTTCATTAATAACCACAATAAAGCAGACCAGGGGATGTGCATTGGAAAGAAAGCATGAAGCTAGAAGGTACTTATACAGCTTTTGAAGATACATATTCGCATTTTAATATGATTTTTTCTTTGACTATGTATTGTTTTGTATACAAATTAATCGAACCCAAATTTCAGTGCATCCAATAAAATTATAAGTACCTGCGTGACCGAGCTTGCTCGGTGCTATCAATTTAGCGCTAATTTTATTTACCCAAAATGATCTAAAATTACCCAAAAATAATCCTAAAATGATCCCAAAAAGACCCTTAAATGTTCCCAAAATGATACGAAATTGAACCCAAAACGACCCAAAAAATAATCCGAAAATGACCCCAAAATGACCGTAAAATGATCCCAAAATGATCCAAAAATGTTTCCCAAATGACCCCCAAAAACACCCTTAAATGTACCCTAAAATTATCCAAAAATGTTCCCAAATAATCCTAAAATAATCCCAAACCAAAAATACCCTCAAATGTTCCCAAAATGACCCAAAAATTATCCCAAATGATCCAAAAATTATCCAAAAATTATCCCAAAATGACTCCAAAATGATCCTAAAATTACTCCAAAATTGTCCCAAATTAATCCAAAATTAAACCCAAAATGATCTCAAAATGATCCTAAAATATTTCAAATATGATCCCAAAAATATACATTACAAATAAAATACGGCAAAATGGTAACCCTGGGCGCCTACCCAACTTGAAAATATTTTAGTTGGTATGCCGGCGAAAATACCTTTCATTTGATACCCATATTGGCATATCTAACTCCATAATTGAAAAAAATTGAGATAGGTGGCAATCCTGTACACCCCCAACTGACAACCCCCAAGTGGATAGCCTTAGAATCATCATACTATCTACATATATGCCAAATTTCATCCAAATCGGTCAAGCGGTTCCCGAAATAGTCCGGATATACAAATATACAGCGGTAAGGTGACAACCCTATGTGGCAACCCTACTTGAAAATATTTTAGTTGGCATGTCGCTGAAAATAACTTTCATTTGATACCCTAATTGGCATATTTTGCTACAAAAGTAAAAAAAAATTTAGATAGGTGGCAGTCCTATAAACCGCCCCAGGTGGCAACGCGCAAGTGGATAGTCTTAAAATTAACCATACCATCTATATTCAAAATTTCATCCAAATCGGTCAAGTCGTTCCCGAGATTGTCTGGATGTACAAATATACAAGTTTAGATCGTTTAAAGTTATAGATTCGGGTCCCTTTTTAAAAATAAATACTGCTTAGTCCAGAAACAATTTAATATTCCAACACATTTCGTAATGTCCTCAAACAGCAAATTATAAACATCATTAAATCAGAACAAAGTGACTTCGGTATTGGACTTCTTGAACTAAATCTGCATAAAATAAAAGCATGCAAGGGGACGTATGCAAAATACGTCATTTATTATTGAAACAACAAAACAATCAGACAAATGAGGGTAATTTACAATTTCGTTGAAGTAGGTAAGGAATGCAAGCAACTATCGCACGAGAGGAATTTGCTGCATAATTTAGGACGCAACTACTTGGCGATATTTAAAACGTGATCAAGATTTCATGACTTAAACAACAGGAAATAAGAAATTTAGTGCAAAATTCTTAAAATTTTCTTAAAAAACTTGAACAAGACAAGCTTGACAAAAAAATAGTTTTGAAAAAAAAAAAAAAATTGAAGCAAAGCAGAAATGTTCTTTTAAATCTACAAAAACTGCACTCCATATTAATTGAACTTGAAATGTTTCTGTCGGTGGGAGTTTCGTCGTTCAAAAGAACTAAATCAAGTCGCTAACAACAAACTAAAGAATTTATTACCAAACAAATTTCTTAAGTTAAGTCAATAGTTTTTCTCAGACCTTTTCACGCTGTGCAATACCTAAAACTTGCACGATTTTTTTTCATATCAAACTACAAACATAGCTATACAACCATGTTAGTATAGCGAAAAAAAACTTGACATTCGTTGCCATTTGTGATGGTCATTAGTGCAATATGTTGCTGACCGCTGCACAGCTGTTTTATAAAAGACGAGAAGAACTAAGAAGCCATTTACTTTTGCTATTGCTTTTAAAGTTGAAAAAAAAAAAAAATTGAAATCCAAATGCTTGCTTTTCTATTTACTGTTGTAGTTTGTTGTTTGCTTTTAGTTTTTCTAGTATATTTCCGCTTAGGAAAATGTAAACTTAAAGTGAACTTCTTACAACCAAGAGCAACATCTCAAATAAACAAGTAGATGTACCAACAAACAGCCAACAAGTTGACAGAGTGTTTGTTTGACCAGCAGAGATTGTGAAGCACACCCAGTTTGCCAAAGTCAAGTGTCTTAAATGAAAAAATAAAAAAAAATACAATGCAATGAAATAAAATAAAATAAAATAAAATAAAATAAAATAAAACAAAATAAAATAAAATAAAATAAAATAAAATAAAATAAAATAAAATAAAATAAAATAAAATAAAATAAAATAAAATAAAATAAAATAAAATAAAATAAAATAAAATAAAATAAAATAAAATAAAATAAAATAAAATAAAATAAAATAAAATAAAATAAAATAAAATAAAATAAAATAAAATAAAATAAAATAAAATAAAATAAAATAAAATAAAATAAAATAAAATAAAATAAAATAAAATAAAATAAAATAAAATAAAATAAAATAAAATAAAATAAAATAAAATAAAATAAAATAAAATAAAATAAAATAAAATAAAATAAAATAAAATAAAATAAAATAAAATAAAATAAAACAAAATAAAATAAAACAAAATAAAAAAATAAATTAAAATAAAAAAAAAAAAAATAAAAAAGAAAAAATAAAAAAAATAAAAAAAAAAACAAATAAAATAAAAAACAAGTAAGGAAGTCTTAGTTCGGGTAAACCGAGATTTAATACCCAGCTGTAGTTTTCGTATGATTTTCGAAATTTTCCGCCCGGAGTGGGCGTGGTTGGGAAGCGATTTCATCCAATCACATCAGGTATACTCCCTATTATGCTAGTATACCTTGTACCAAATTTCATCGTTCTACCGTAATCAATTTAAAAGTTATGACCCGTGAAATTTTCAAATATGCTTCCCTGAAAAGTGGGAGATGCCACGCCTACTTTTAAAAATTTATCAAAAAATCATAATAGAATGACTAGGGGGTTCATCCTACCAAACTATATCATTTTAGCCATTTGCGTCACCGAAGTATGTCAATTTATGTGATTTTCGAAATTTTCGATATCGAAAGTGGGCGTGGTTGGAGAGCGATTTTTCCAGTTTCATCAGGTATACTCCCAACGATACTAGTATGCTTTGTGCTAAATTTCATCGTTCTACCCTAATCAGGTGAAAAGTTACGACCAGGCGAATTTTCAAAAATGCCTCTCGAAAAAGGGGCGTGGTTATCATTCGATTTCGGCAATTTTCATTAGCAACCTACCTTTGCCAGAGAGTTACCTGTATACAAAATTTCATGCAAATATCTCAATTTTAACTCAAGTTATCGTGTACACGGTTAGACGGACAGACGGATGGACGGAAAGACGGACAGACAGACGAACATGCCTTAGTGAACTCCTCTTTTCAACCTAAGAACTTTCATATATGAAACTCTATATCTATCTCGATTATTTTGTGTCGTTACATAGTACCGTTATGTGGACAAAATATAATACCCTTGTACTAGTACTAGTACGCTGGGTATAAAAATAAAAAATTAAGTCACAACCGACTTATTAAAGACGCCATTTGGCTAATTGGGTAGCAACTGCTATAAACACATACATACTTATAACACTAACAGTACTCAGGTCAGTTGCAGTTAGCTAAGAAAAGTTTATGTTGACAACCAGCAGGGTGCAGTGCAGTAACGGACATAACCGTAGACATACAATCACCCGAAATAGGAAGCAATGTTGGTCACAATTTCAACTTTTGCTTTGACTGTAAAAAGTGCTGTCCTTGCACGTAACAAACATACATATTTACATGTATGTAGGAGCATAAAAATAAATCAACAAGAACTAGAATAGAGAAACCACATATAAATACGTGTCTTAGTTAGAGCAAGGGAGCAAGGCATGGAAAATCTTAGTTCTTGCACATACATACAAATCACAAAAGCATAAAGTAAAATTTGAAATGGAAAACCATAAGCAGTAAGGAAAACAAAGCGACAATTGTAAAGGATGTTGTTGAGGAAGTTGTTATTTCTCTTTAAAACCGTTGCAAACTTAACAAAATCTGAAATGTTTAACTTCTTAGTTGTTTTTAAGTTTTATTTTTGTTTAAAATTACTCAGCGTGTAAAATGAACTAACTTGAAGATTTAAAATAATAGGAAAAAGTTGTGTTAAAAATTGCCTGACATGGATATGCCCCTAGAATAGAGAGTAGATAGACCTCCACATCTTCATATAAAACAGTTAATAATAAAACTTTTTTAGATACAATTAAAAAATCACTCCAAAGCTGTTAAAATTCCCATCCCTTTTAACGCATCCCGAAAAACGAGCGCAAAACCACAACTGGATAGCCTTTTAGGTAGTTAAATTTTCAACACCAACCACAAAGGTAGCTGACCATAGAGAAAAAAATTACATAAAATATACGCGCTCTTTACGCGCCGTAAAATATGCAACACTACATGAAGAGTGAGTGCTCTTTGATCCTGTCCATTACGACAGAGGCAGCACAAGTTAGTAGCACAGCGAGTTTTATGGCAATGAGATGTGGTGTGGAGCATGTTAAAATGACAGCGGCAAAAGCAGTGGTCACTTTGAAAATTTTTACCTTTTTGAAACGCAAATCAAAGCTGACAGAATTGGCCAACGTTTCTAATGCAGAGCAGCCAGCTTTGGTTAAAACAATTTTGCTTTTTTTGAAAAATGTCGAGGCAAAAAAAAAAACAAAACAAAACAATTTGTTAAATAAAGTAGGGGCGAAGTAGTATATGGTTGCGGTTTTTTTTGTTGTTTTATGAATTCAAACTATTTTGGTTTTAGCTTTTTACGACCGCATACCCACCCACACACCCGCACATACCTTCTCACATTAATAATATTTAGCATATCAAAGGCTTTTCATACATAAAATTTGCAAAGTTTTTGACTGGTTTTTTTGTCAACTTTTTTGGTACCGTTAAATAACCGTGTTGTATAGCGCTTGTCTAAAATAGTGTCAGTGTAGTTGACAGCTCATTTGGTAGTTGCTCAAACGCAAAGCTTTCACACACGCCAGCCACTCTCTATATACTCATAACGCCAATGACATTCATCTAAATTTTCCTTTTCTGCTTATATATATTATCAGTTTTTTTGACGGTGGGAAATATTTTAACATAATTTGAAAATTTTAATATTTGAGAGCTTAACTTTTTGGTGGTTTCTGTACGTGCAGGAGAATATATGTGTCTTTTTATGCTAACTTGTGTGAGGCGCTCTTATGTTGAATGCAGGACTGGGTAATGGCGCAAAATTTTCGTGCGCTATAAGTTAAATGAAACTTTTAATGTTTCATTACTAAACGATTTACTTAAAAATTAAGAGATCCCTTATTTCGATAACTAGAGCGATTTAAAAGTTGTGGTCTGATTTTGAGCTATCAACCAATATTAGTTAGTTTTTTTGGTTTTTTTGAAAGATTTTTCAAGTCAGTGAATTTTGTCCCCATCATTCAGAGCGCCTCGCCTTGAGCCCTGCTAACTGACACAATTTTTTATAACCAGTGTACTAGTATCAGTACAAGGGTATTATAATTTTGTTCACATAACGGTACTATGCAACGGCACAAAATAATCGAGATAGAGAGAGAGTTCATGTATGAAAGTTCTTAGGTTGAAAGGAGGAGTTGATTAAGGCATGTCCGTCCGTCAGTCCGTCCGTTTACACGAGAGCTTAAGTAAAAATTGAGATACTTGCATGAAATTTTTTATACAGGTTACTTTCTGGCCAAGGTAGGTTGCTATTGAAAATGGGCGGAATAGAATGATAACCACGCCCCCTCCTTCGGTATCGAAAATTTCACATACATAAATTGACATAACTTGAGTAAAAATGGAGATATTTGCATGAAATATGGTATACAGGTAATACAGGTTACCCTCTGGCCAAAGTAAGTTGCTAAAGAAATTCGGTGAAATCGGATGATAACCACGCCCTCTTTTTCGATATAGAAAGTTTCGGAAATCACATAAATTGACATATCTCGGTTTATGGTGGTATAAGAAATATTTATAATGGAACTGGTAGAAATCGCTGGGTGTTTAATGTTTGCTTTACCCGAACTTAGATTTCCTTACTTGTTTATATTTATTTTATTTTAAAATTTTTGTTTAAAATTTAAACCTTACGCTTTAAAGTTAAAACTTTTTGTAACGTTTTCATTTAGTTTTGAAAGCTTTTTCAACTCTTACATTTTTCTCACAACATTTATGTGTGCGATGTAGCTCAGGGGTAGAGCCGTTAGGTATGATGCGAAGAGTCTTGGTTGAAATACCTGCCAACGAACAAAAATAAACATTTCAAAAAAACACTATTTTCAACAAAGCAAAATTTTTGTAGAGAGCTCAGATTCGCAGTCAGAAAGAAAACTTCAAAAGTCCCCATCGTTCCGATGTGTGTTAAAAATGTTACTCGGGGTCAAAGTCAAAACTTGAGGGTCTAAAGATTTTTCTCGAAAAAGGTAAGTTTTTTCGAAAAATTTTCTCTACAAATATGGCCCTGAAAAATATTTCGCTAAGAGCAACCAGTTGCGAGTTATCGCGATTGTAAAGTTTGCTCTGGAAAATATATGAGATGGTAAAACAAAATTTTTCTACGCATACTCAAGTTTTCGATAAAGATCCTGAGAAGTCCGTACGTGGCATATACATATGTATTTTCATATAATTTCGACCACTTCGATAAGGGGATGTCAGGTTACGAAAGTAAGCATGACATAAATAACCACCAATAAGTCGGCGTAAATGACAAGATCTTTGCCTGCGGCCCCCGAAGGTGCTAATCCGGCCCTGCTTGTAATAGCGGTGAAATTAAAAAACAGTGTAGAGGTTAAAAAGGTATCAGCATAATAACTCAACGCCGGGCAGCATTCCCCAGGCCTAGTTGAATGTGTCATACAAGCCGCTTTCATAAAAATTTGAACGTGTGTTAGAGGCAGGTAGTAAAATTGTTTAGCATTCACGACATTGTTTGGTTAAAAAAACTTAATTATGTTTGGTGGCAGAAGCTTTTAGTGGTTAGAAAAGTTTAGTTTTAGTTAAAAAAATTTCTTTGGTGTGCCAAGTAAGCTATAGGTATCTACATATTTTTATGTAACACCCTATGCGTTATTTTGACACCCTATTTTCCAATTTTTCTATATACCCTATGCTGAGAAGACTTACACTGAAAAAAAAAATCTACAAGAAACGGCTGCCAAATTAACAGGAAACCCTGTCATTTTTCGTCCAACAGTGGGTAATATCAATTTTGAAAGTGACCCCCTATCATTCTTCGAATATACTATCATATTCACATGAATTACTGTAAATTTGAAAGTGAACTCATATCATTAATTGATATTTTTCAAAAAACACATGTTTTTACTGCCAATTTTACAGTAATTACTGTAATATTAACAGTATTATAATAATCGATTTGAAAGTGGTTTCGATATGTTACTTTCAATGTGCACTTTCAAACTTTTTATTTCAGTGTACCCAAAGAATTTTTCCAAACCCCGTTCATTATTTTAGGATGGATACAGCTCTAAGGTCTGTCACCAAAAACCTGACCAGAGTTTTGTAACTGATATTAGCTAGAGCTTACGGATGTTTTAATAGTACTAGCTTGATCTTTGGGTTTCACTGTAAATCGAGCCTCGAAACCGAATTGACCGAATTGACCGAAAAATCTCAGAACCAAGTTCACACAGATTATTATGCTTTTTGCTTGGCCTCTCGAGCAGTGAAATTGTGACTGCGCTTGTGAGGGTGCTATGACCGCACTGACCAATCAGTGTATGTCATTTATTATGCTCGTTCGCTCTCTTTCAAGTAACAAGGCAACAACATATTTTGTTTTCTCCGTGGTTGCTAGTAAGCGACAGAGCAAAAACAGATGGCATAACTTCATAGCCCTTTCACTTACACAACCTTAGATACAATTTTGCACAGGACTGCTGTAAACGCTAAATAAGTCCCTTTTGAACGCCGAAAGAAAACGACACACCGTGACCAACTCTGCTTGCTAGTTTATCTTCTGTATCGTTGCTATACATTTTCTGACGTCAGGAACTCATATGAGATCTGCTGATATACATATCTCTGTCGCCTTTATTGATTTTTCAAACGAAACCCTCGACGGACTTGTTGAACATTATAATGCAGGTAGAGCTCACCTTAAAACAAATAAATTTATTTCTACGCATGTATGTATGTATTTCTGCTCCCTTTGCAATTTACATACCTGAATACCTTTAACATTCAAATTCAATTACAATTTCTGTTTCGAAGAACTACAAACAGATGAATATCATAAAACATATTTTCTCTGTTTCAGTCACTTTTTGAAAACACAGCTCTTCAATTTAAATTACACACGCACACATGAAACAATACATACCTGCTAAGGTGCACTCACGAAACTACAAACCTAAACGCAGTCGCTTCATGTGTGGGTGTAAGAAATTGAAAATAAAGCGTGTCACAGTTGTAAACAGTTATCTCGTATTGCGTACAACAAATCAAATATGGTTATAAAGTTGCCTTGTTGCAGAGGCTAACACGTCGAGCAAATATTAAAAAAGGAAAACCGAACATCTTCAGCTCCATCAATGACCGATGTGGTGAACTAGTTATAGTACTTATGTTTGTGTTCATGTGACACAGGCAAGTGAAGCTATGCTTCTATAGAAATGAAGTAAAAGTAAGGGAAATCATTGAGCTAGGAATGCTTTGTCTTTTTATAAACGAATCTACATTAGACCGGGAGTTTTTAAGGAAATAAAAAGTTCTTCAAAAGATAGAGGGAAAAAACCGCGTGTAGCCAGTACACGTGATAGAAAATAACTTCTTAAATTCAAAAATAACGAAATATGAATTAGGTGTATTCGAGAAATGTTTAGTTTCACAATAAATATTCACAGAATAAATAAAATGCGGTGAGGTGGCAACCCTGTTGTTGTTGTTGTAGCCATACTCTGCCCTGCCTAGTCGGAAGATCCACTTTTAAAAAGTTACATGTCAGACCAGACAGGGGTTGTACGGGTGTTGACAGTCCTTTGCCGAATGAATCCGCTACGTTCCGGCACTCCCTTGCGGTACTGCCCGACTATTTTGGGAACCTCGGGCATATTCCAAACGCTTAACCCGCAGTGGCAACCCTAGGTGGCAACACTGCTTGAAATTGTAATATACATACATATGTAATACGGTCGAAAATACCTTTCATTTGATACCCATATTCGCGTATCTAGCTCTATATTAAAAGAAAAATTGGGATAGATGGCAACCCTGTAAACTACCCTAAGTGGCAACACTCATGTATATAATCTTAGAATGAATCAAATTGTCTATATGCCAAATCCAAATCGGTCAAGCAGTTCCCGAGATATATGAAAAAATAAATAGATTGCGGTTAGGTGGCAACCCTACTTGAAATTATATTACTTGGAATACGGTAGAAAATACCTTTCACTTGATACCCATATTGGCATATCTAGCTCTCTGCTCGGCCTAACAATTACAATTTGTGCAATGTCTGCTAAATCCTAGAAGTCTACTTCCTATTTGATTTGCATAGCTAATCATCGTGGTGAAAATCGCGTACGCCTGAAAGTCTGCAACATACGCCTGAAATTCGGCTACAATTTCTATTTCCGTTGCATCATCATCAATTTTCTCAAATTTTACTTTCATTCACTTCATATCGTCGACTAAGAAGTTAACTTCGAAAAATTGGAGAGTGAGAAGTAATCTGCACAAAAACCACCATCAACAAATTTCTTATTTTACCAGTCCTGGCATAAATTGAAATCACGGAAGTTGTGAAAAGAACTGAAGTAGATATTAAAAAGTTAAGATGTAGGGTCCTTCCCACAAGTTGAAAATATTACCACAAAGAAAATCGAATAAAGAATTCCAGAAATCGGCAGCCGATTTACAGTGAAGCAACATTCAGTAAGAATAAATGAAACAATAATCGCTGGCACTACTAAATAATATTGACAACGACCATGTTGGTATAAATTGCATGCCCGCACCGGTCTAATGTACACACTTACCTACATATTATAGTAGACGCTCATTTTCCAAAAAATTATGAAGAATCTCAATATCATTGCTGATCCTTCACACAGCATTCATATTTCTAAAAGCAAACCCTTTTGTACCTTTGAAATTGTGCAGAACTTTTGGAGTCGGTTCGTGTTTCTAAAGCGAGCGATGCAGCTCAACAACGTATTGTCATGTCAAAATTCCAAAGTTTGACATTTTGAATTGAAATTTGCTTTGTGACTACACAAATACTGCTGCTGTTTCTAGCTATGTTGTTACTGATTTCATCATTTGATTTATGTGGAATTGTGTCTAACGATGAATGAAAAGCTAGTACATATGTACATACATATGTACAGATGACGTTCCTAGTTTGTAACTGTATGTTAGCGTACTGTAGGCTCAATATTTTGTTTACGCCTCCAGTTATAATTTGCTAGGTAGACTATTGGGAGTTCCAGACACACTCATCCGTTGGCGTCACTTTCTCAATGAATTGAAATGAAATATCATAGCCATTGTTGAGTAAATGCCTTAAAGTCAAAGTGAAAAAGTGTATCATATCTGTAGGATGTGAGAAATGTGTGTATACGTGGTTATGTAGGTACATGCATACATGTGTTTCGCATTAAACCTGTGAACAGATTAGGCACCAGAATTGTTAAGCAGCTTGCTGAAGGCACCACAAAGAGAAAGTTTGGATGCGCCAACCTTGTAGGGAATGGACAACACTCTAAAATAACTTTATTGGTTTAATCTACTGTTTTAACCATTAATTATACCAAGCATACTTGTACTAGTACGAGGGTATTATAAGTTTCTCCACATAAGAAAATGGGCGAAATCGGATGATAAACACACCCCCTTTTTCGATATCGAAAATTTCTAAAGTCACCTAAATTGACATAATTCGGTAACGGAAATGGCTAAAATGATATATGTAGTTATGTATGTGGGATGAGCCCCCTAGCCATTCTATTATGAATTTTTGATAAATTTTTAAAAGTATTCCTGGCACCGCCAACTTTTAAGGGAGGCATTTTTGAAAATTCGACTGGTCGTAACTTTTAAACTAATTACGGTAGAACGATGAAATTGGTACAAGGTATACAAGCATAATAGTGAAATGGAATATTTCGAAAATCATATGAAAACTACCGCTGGGTATTTAAGGTTCGGTTTACCCGAACATAGACTTCCTTACTTGTTTTATTTTATTTTATTTCATACTAGCTGGTGCCCGCGACTTCGTATGCGTATAATTTCTGTTTTTTTTTTTGCAGCTGGGCAAAGAATAAAATCCAACAAAAAGACTTGAGTTCAGCATTTAAGGCACCATAATGTACAAACACATTTTTGTGGAAGTATTCGTCGATACCTCCAAAACCGGTTGAGATATCGAAAAACGTAATATCTTAAATTTTAAGTTGAGCTTCAAGCAATCCAACGAAAAAAGTTTCATTCAATTCCATTCATTACTTTCAGAGTGATACGGCCACAAACATACGGACAGACAGACAGACAGACACACAAAAATTTTTAAAATGGTTAATTTGGATTCTACTCGCTTAATAATGCTTTCCCCAATCAATTTTTTGTTGATATCTGCCATGTACAGACATTGACCTGTTACAATTTTATTATATGTAGAGATATTAGAGGTTATTTCATTAAATTTATTTTATTTTATTTTATTTTATTATACCTTTCATAAAGATGAAATGGTATTATAACTCTGGTCCGATGTTTGCAAGTATGAGAAGAAGAAGAGATGGACCCATCAATAAGTATACCGAAATGATCAGGATGACGAGATGAGTTGATTTAGGCATGTCCGTCTGTCCGTCTGTCTGTCTGTTTGAACGCAAATTAGTCCCTCAGTTTTCTAATATAGGAATCATTTGTCGGAACCACCAAGATCGGACCTAGATTACATATAGCTCCCATTCAATCGATTGTTCCGATAAACGGGTTTGGGATATAGCTGTTGTAATTAAAGAAGTAGGAACGTGAAATTTTGGAAGCAGCGCTATTTTTATATGTGAAATATCGATGTTGAAAATCATCGAGATTGGATAAATATTTCACATAGCCCCCATACTATCGATTGTTCCGATAAACGGATTTTGGGCTATAACTCCAGAAATTATACACATAGGAACGGGAAATTTCGTTACTATTGCTCTTTTAGATTGTGGAATGTCGATGTTAAAAATCAATGAGATTGGACCAATATAACACATCGCCCCCATATAATCGATAATTCCGATAATTTCGGTATGAGTTAAATTCACACAGGCTGTACTGGGGTTCGAACAGTGAAAATCGTGACGCTTACTCATGAAAGGTATATAGCCTTCGGTACAGCCGAAGACAGATTTCCTTACTTGTTTTAATTACATTTATTTTATTTTGTTTTATTTTATTTTATTTCATTTTACATATTTTTAATTTTATTTTATTTTATTTTAGTCTATTTTATTTTTTTTATTTTATTTTGTTTTATTTTATTTTATATTTTTTCATTTTATTTTATTTTATTTTATTTTATTTTATTTTATTTTATTTTATTTTATTTTATTTTATTTTATTTTATTTTATTTTATTTTATTTTATTTTATTTTATTTTATTTTATTTTATTTTATTTTATTTTATTTTATTTTATTTTAACGTAATAATTTTTGTTGAGCTCTAGGCCAGGATTTGAATAAAACTTCTTTTTCTTAGTGTTTTTTCAAATTTTTATTTAATCGATATTTCGATTTCAATCTGAAATCATCATCAGGAATCTACGAAACAGACATAATTAACATTTTTAAAACATATTCCCACAAGCAGTTAAAACATAACTTACACATATGGAAATGTATTATCGACTGATAAGAAATATGACAAGATAATTTGGATGAAGACCAAAGAGAGCAAAAAGACATAAATTTGGATAAAGTCCCGTAAATATAAACAATTTTCATATACCGCAAATGTAAACAAAAATCATATGAGAACAATAATTAAAATGAGAAAAAATAATAAACAGTAGAGAGATAAAAATATACATAAGTATGTATGTATGTATGTATTATGCTCTCCGCAATGTGAGAGTTGTTAATCCAGTTTGTGTTTAGTGAGTGTGCTTAGATGAGCACAACTAGTGATGTTGTTGTTTTGAAACCAAATTTCTGTATGCTTGCGCACATTTTTCTTCTGTGTCGGCGCGAAAATTCATCTTAACTTCATTAGGGGTGTTCAGAATGTGTAGCGTTTCTAAAATAAAGCGTTTGTTATAATGTTTTTCATGTTCCAGAATGCTTGCGTGTTCAAAATCTGGATAGTGCCCCGTATTTTTGCAATGCGCTGCCAAAGCTGTCTTGCTTTCTGGGGTATTATTTCTAAGTTTTATGTTGGATCTGTGGGCGGAGATCCGCGTCTTTAGTTTAAGTTTAGTTGTCCCTACATATACTTGTTCGCATACGTGGGACCCGTCGCCGTTGCATGGGATTTTGTAAACCACGTCGGATTTCTCATTATTTGGAATTTTGTCCTTCATATTAGTGTAAATTTGCCGTAGATTGTTGTTATATGTGAACGCGATTTGATATTTTTCTTTGTCGTACATCTTTGAGCTCTTGATCCTTTCTGATACTCCCGGGATATATGCCATTGATTTGTATAATTTATCTATTTTCTCTGTTGTATTATTGGTGTTCGCGATTTGGTGTTTGTGAATCAATTTATTAATTAAGGACCTGGGAAACGAGTTTTGTTCCAGGGTTTTCTTGATTATACCTATATTTTTGCTATGGAACATCTTGTCGCTAACATTAAGAACCCTTCTAATGAAATTTTTCGCGGTGTTTAAAATTGTTTTCGGCGCGTGTTTAGAATTATAGTTAATAAGTCTACCGGACGCTGTGGGTTTTTTATACCAATCAATATATAATTTATTATTAATCCTAATAATCAGTGTGTCAAGGTATGGTAGTCGGTTTTCTTTTTCTACTTCCATAGTAAAGCGTATAGATTTATAGTACGTGTTAAGTAAATTGAGCATAGTTTCCATTTGGTTCGTTTTGACGATGGCAAATAAGTCGTCAACATATTTGGTTAATAGCCGTGGTTTGTTTTCTGATTCTAACTCGAATTTTGTCAGCAGATCCTCTAGAACTATATCTGCTATTACTGGGGAGGCCGGAGACCCCATCGGCATTCCTGACCTTTGTTCATAGATTTTATCATTATATTTGAAATACCTATTGTCTCTCACGCAAAATTTGACTATGTTCATAAATAGCTCTTTTGTTAAACATGTGTGTTCTTTGATGTCAGACCATCTCGAGGCAATGATGTCGATAGCCACATCTATCGGAACACTAGGAAACAAGGAAACTACGTCAAATGACACCAAACTCTCGTCATCGTAAATAAAGGTGTTCTTTACTTTTTCTTTAAACTCCATGGAATCTTTGACGTTGTATTTGGACGATTTTGTGATGTTTTTTAGTATACTAACGACATATTTGCATAGATTGTAGGAAGGGGAACCGATAGATGAGCATATTGGTCGTAGAGGTATGCCATCTTTATGGATCTTTGGTAAGCCATAGATCCTAGGCGGATTTGCAACTTTAGACATAAGAAAGTTCTTCTCTTTTTCTTCAATATGGCCGTTGTTAAACATTTTAATTACTAATTCATTATTTTTGTCCTGTAACTTTGTTGTCGGATCTCGTTTTAGAACCCTGTAGTCAGAGATGTTGTTTAGTATAGTTTCCATCTTTCTCGAATAGTCATTTTTCTCCATTGTTACCGTGACATTGCCCTTATCTGCATTTAGTACCAAAACCTGCTTATTGTTATTGAGAAACTTTTTTGTAGAATTTAAAGTCTCACAAATGAATTTGTCGAGAAAAGATTTTGAATTCTTTTTCAAATGCTGCTGTATCAGTGCCGTGAAATTATTTCTTTCAATTTCTTGCCTTTCTTTGTTCTGCACTGTTTGAATAATATTTTCTCCGTCAGCTATAAACTTAAAAAGTGGAAATTTTTCTTTTTCAAATGGCAAAACGTGCTTGGGACCTAAAGATAAAAGCCATTGAATTTCATCCGGAATGTCTAAAGATGTGGTATTGCAAAAAAATTCTGGGACCGCCCTAATGTTGAATTTTTCTTTCTCTTTCTCTTTCAAGTTTTCATATTTGTTGACCTGTGTCGTTCTAACTTTTTTGCTGAGCTTATTTAGTAGGAAATCTTCGCTCTCGAAAAAGATCGTTGAGTGATGTGAGTCAAGACTCAATGTTATTTGTGCTTTTAGTATACTTTTCTCTTTTTCTTTTTGTCTTCTTAAATAATGTTTGATACTTATAATGAGGTTTAGGAGTTTTATCTGCCCATTCTCTATGTACCTTGACACAACTTTGTTAAACTTACGTGGGATTTTGTTATTGTTGATATTGTTGTTGATGGTATATGTGATGTTCTTGGTTGCATCTGTGATGAATTTTGGAATCAAACCGCTTCTTTTGCATCTCTCCAAAAATTTTGTCGATTCTGCCAGTCGAGTGATTTGTTGTGTTGTTTGTTGGTAACTTTTAATTGTTCTTTTCGTGTGAGTGTCATAATTGACTTTGATTGTTTTGTACACTTTATGCGCGCTGTTGTTGTTTTCTCGGTGTGCTCTCCGATTTTCCATTATTTTGATAAATTTAGTAGCCTTTGATAATATAACGTAATAATTTTTGTTGAGCTCTAGGCCAGGATTTGAATAAAACTTCTTTTTCTTAGTGTTTTTTCAAATTTTTATTTAATCGATATTTCGATTTCAATCTGAAATCATCATCAGGAATCTACGAAACAGACATAATTAACATTTTTAAAACATATTCCCACAAGCAGTTAAAACATAACTTACACATATGGAAATGTATTATCGACTGATAAGAAATATGACAAGATAATTTGGATGAAGACCAAAGAGAGCAAAAAGACATAAATTTGGATAAAGTCCCGTAAATATAAACAATTTTCATATACCGCAAATGTAAACAAAAATCATATGAGAACAATAATTAAAATGAGAAAAAATAATAAACAGTAGAGAGATAAAAATATACATAAGTATGTATGTATGTATGTATTATGCTCTCCGCAATGTGAGAGTTGTTAATCCAGTTTGTGTTTAGTGAGTGTGCTTAGATGAGCACAACTAGTGATGTTGTTGTTTTGAAACCAAATTTCTGTATGCTTGCGCACATTTTTCTTCTGTGTCGGCGCGAAAATTCATCTTAACTTCATTAGGGGTGTTCAGAATGTGTAGCGTTTCTAAAATAAAGCGTTTGTTATAATGTTTTTCATGTTCCAGAATGCTTGCGTGTTCAAAATCTGGATAGTGCCCCGTATTTTTGCAATGCGCTGCCAAAGCTGTCTTGCTTTCTGGGGTATTATTTCTAAGTTTTATGTTGGATCTGTGGGCGGAGATCCGCGTCTTTAGTTTAAGTTTAGTTGTCCCTACATATACTTGTTCGCATACGTGGGACCCGTCGCCGTTGCATGGGATTTTGTAAACCACGTCGGATTTCTCATTATTTGGAATTTTGTCCTTCATATTAGTGTAAATTTGCCGTAGATTGTTGTTATATGTGAACGCGATTTGATATTTTTCTTTGTCGTACATCTTTGAGCTCTTGATCCTTTCTGATACTCCCGGGATATATGCCATTGATTTGTATAATTTATCTATTTTCTCTGTTGTATTATTGGTGTTCGCGATTTGGTGTTTGTGAATCAATTTATTAATTAAGGACCTGGGAAACGAGTTTTGTTCCAGGGTTTTCTTGATTATACCTATATTTTTGCTATGGAACATCTTGTCGCTAACATTAAGAACCCTTCTAATGAAATTTTTCGCGGTGTTTAAAATTGTTTTCGGCGCGTGTTTAGAATTATAGTTAATAAGTCTACCGGACGCTGTGGGTTTTTTATACCAATCAATATATAATTTATTATTAATCCTAATAATCAGTGTGTCAAGGTATGGTAGTCGGTTTTCTTTTTCTACTTCCATAGTAAAGCGTATAGATTTATAGTACGTGTTAAGTAAATTGAGCATAGTTTCCATTTGGTTCGTTTTGACGATGGCAAATAAGTCGTCAACATATTTGGTTAATAGCCGTGGTTTGTTTTCTGATTCTAACTCGAATTTTGTCAGCAGATCCTCTAGAACTATATCTGCTATTACTGGGGAGGCCGGAGACCCCATCGGCATTCCTGACCTTTGTTCATAGATTTTATCATTATATTTGAAATACCTATTGTCTCTCACGCAAAATTTGACTATGTTCATAAATAGCTCTTTTGTTAAACATGTGTGTTCTTTGATGTCAGACCATCTCGAGGCAATGATGTCGATAGCCACATCTATCGGAACACTAGGAAACAAGGAAACTACGTCAAATGACACCAAACTCTCGTCATCGTAAATAAAGGTGTTCTTTACTTTTTCTTTAAACTCCATGGAATCTTTGACGTTGTATTTGGACGATTTTGTGATGTTTTTTAGTATACTAACGACATATTTGCATAGATTGTAGGAAGGGGAACCGATAGATGAGCATATTGGTCGTAGAGGTATGCCATCTTTATGGATCTTTGGTAAGCCATAGATCCTAGGCGGATTTGCAACTTTAGACATAAGAAAGTTCTTCTCTTTTTCTTCAATATGGCCGTTGTTAAACATTTTAATTACTAATTCATTATTTTTGTCCTGTAACTTTGTTGTCGGATCTCGTTTTAGAACCCTGTAGTCAGAGATGTGGTTTAGTATAGTTTCCATCTTTCTCGAATAGTCATTTTTCTCCATTGTTACCGTGACATTGCCCTTATCTGCATTTAGTACCAAAACCTGCTTATTGTTATTGAGAAACTTTTTTGTAGAATTTAAAGTCTCACAAATGAATTTGTCGAGAAAAGATTTTGAATTCTTTTTCAAATGCTGCTGTATCAGTGCCGTGAAATTATTTCTTTCAATTTCTTGCCTTTCTTTGTTCTGCACTGTTTGAATAATATTTTCTCCGTCAGCTATAAACTTAAAAAGTGGAAATTTTTCTTTTTCAAATGGCAAAACGTGCTTGGGACCTAAAGATAAAAGCCATTGAATTTCATCCGGAATGTCTAAAGATGTGGTATTGCAAAAAAATTCTGGGACCGCCCTAATGTTGAATTTTTCTTTCTCTTTCTCTTTCAAGTTTTCATATTTGTTGACCTGTGTCGTTCTAACTTTTTTGCTGAGCTTATTTAGTAGGAAATCTTCGCTCTCGAAAAAGATCGTTGAGTGATGTGAGTCAAGACTCAATGTTATTTGTGCTTTTAGTATACTTTTCTCTTTTTCTTTTTGTCTTCTTAAATAATGTTTGATACTTATAATGAGGTTTAGGAGTTTTATCTGCCCATTCTCTATGTACCTTGACACAACTTTGTTAAACTTACGTGGGATTTTGTTATTGTTGATATTGTTGTTGATGGTATATGTGATGTTCTTGGTTGCATCTGTGATGAATTTTGGAATCAAACCGCTTCTTTTGCATCTCTCCAAAAATTTTGTCGATTCTGCCAGTCGAGTGATTTGTTGTGTTGTTTGTTGGTAACTTTTAATTGTTCTTTTCGTGTGAGTGTCATAATTGACTTTGATTGTTTTGTACACTTTATGCGCGCTGTTGTTGTTTTCTCGGTGTGCTCTCCGATTTTCCATTATTTTGATAAATTTAGTAGCCTTTGATAATATAACGTAATAATTTTTGTTGAGCTCTAGGCCAGGATTTGAATAAAACTTCTTTTTCTTAGTGTTTTTTCAAATTTTTATTTAATCGATATTTCGATTTCAATCTGAAATCATCATCAGGAATCTACGAAACAGACATAATTAACATTTTTAAAACATATTCCCACAAGCAGTTAAAACATAACTTACACATATGGAAATGTATTATCGACTGATAAGAAATATGACAAGATAATTTGGATGAAGACCAAAGAGAGCAAAAAGACATAAATTTGGATAAAGTCCCGTAAATATAAACAATTTTCATATACCGCAAATGTAAACAAAAATCATATGAGAACAATAATTAAAATGAGAAAAAATAATAAACAGTAGAGAGATAAAAATATACATAAGTATGTATGTATGTATGTATTATGCTCTCCGCAATGTGAGAGTTGTTAATCCAGTTTGTGTTTAGTGAGTGTGCTTAGATGAGCACAACTAGTGATGTTGTTGTTTTGAAACCAAATTTCTGTATGCTTGCGCACATTTTTCTTCTGTGTCGGCGCGAAAATTCATCTTAACTTCATTAGGGGTGTTCAGAATGTGTAGCGTTTCTAAAATAAAGCGTTTGTTATAATGTTTTTCATGTTCCAGAATGCTTGCGTGTTCAAAATCTGGATAGTGCCCCGTATTTTTGCAATGCGCTGCCAAAGCTGTCTTGCTTTCTGGGGTATTATTTCTAAGTTTTATGTTGGATCTGTGGGCGGAGATCCGCGTCTTTAGTTTAAGTTTAGTTGTCCCTACATATACTTGTTCGCATACGTGGGACCCGTCGCCGTTGCATGGGATTTTGTAAACCACGTCGGATTTCTCATTATTTGGAATTTTGTCCTTCATATTAGTGTAAATTTGCCGTAGATTGTTGTTATATGTGAACGCGATTTGATATTTTTCTTTGTCGTACATCTTTGAGCTCTTGATCCTTTCTGATACTCCCGGGATATATGCCATTGATTTGTATAATTTATCTATTTTCTCTGTTGTATTATTGGTGTTCGCGATTTGGTGTTTGTGAATCAATTTATTAATTAAGGACCTGGGAAACGAGTTTTGTTCCAGGGTTTTCTTGATTATACCTATATTTTTGCTATGGAACATCTTGTCGCTAACATTAAGAACCCTTCTAATGAAATTTTTCGCGGTGTTTAAAATTGTTTTCGGCGCGTGTTTAGAATTATAGTTAATAAGTCTACCGGACGCTGTGGGTTTTTTATACCAATCAATATATAATTTATTATTAATCCTAATAATCAGTGTGTCAAGGTATGGTAGTCGGTTTTCTTTTTCTACTTCCATAGTAAAGCGTATAGATTTATAGTACGTGTTAAGTAAATTGAGCATAGTTTCCATTTGGTTCGTTTTGACGATGGCAAATAAGTCGTCAACATATTTGGTTAATAGCCGTGGTTTGTTTTCTGATTCTAACTCGAATTTTGTCAGCAGATCCTCTAGAACTATATCTGCTATTACTGGGGAGGCCGGAGACCCCATCGGCATTCCTGACCTTTGTTCATAGATTTTATCATTATATTTGAAATACCTATTGTCTCTCACGCAAAATTTGACTATGTTCATAAATAGCTCTTTTGTTAAACATGTGTGTTCTTTGATGTCAGACCATCTCGAGGCAATGATGTCGATAGCCACATCTATCGGAACACTAGGAAACAAGGAAACTACGTCAAATGACACCAAACTCTCGTCATCGTAAATAAAGGTGTTCTTTACTTTTTCTTTAAACTCCATGGAATCTTTGACGTTGTATTTGGACGATTTTGTGATGTTTTTTAGTATACTAACGACATATTTGCATAGATTGTAGGAAGGGGAACCGATAGATGAGCATATTGGTCGTAGAGGTATGCCATCTTTATGGATCTTTGGTAAGCCATAGATCCTAGGCGGATTTGCAACTTTAGACATAAGAAAGTTCTTCTCTTTTTCTTCAATATGGCCGTTGTTAAACATTTTAATTACTAATTCATTATTTTTGTCCTGTAACTTTGTTGTCGGATCTCGTTTTAGAACCCTGTAGTCAGAGATGTTGTTTAGTATAGTTTCCATCTTTCTCGAATAGTCATTTTTCTCCATTGTTACCGTGACATTGCCCTTATCTGCATTTAGTACCAAAACCTGCTTATTGTTATTGAGAAACTTTTTTGTAGAATTTAAAGTCTCACAAATGAATTTGTCGAGAAAAGATTTTGAATTCTTTTTCAAATGCTGCTGTATCAGTGCCGTGAAATTATTTCTTTCAATTTCTTGCCTTTCTTTGTTCTGCACTGTTTGAATAATATTTTCTCCGTCAGCTATAAACTTAAAAAGTGGAAATTTTTCTTTTTCAAATGGCAAAACGTGCTTGGGACCTAAAGATAAAAGCCATTGAATTTCATCCGGAATGTCTAAAGATGTGGTATTGCAAAAAAATTCTGGGACCGCCCTAATGTTGAATTTTTCTTTCTCTTTCTCTTTCAAGTTTTCATATTTGTTGACCTGTGTCGTTCTAACTTTTTTGCTGAGCTTATTTAGTAGGAAATCTTCGCTCTCGAAAAAGATCGTTGAGTGATGTGAGTCAAGACTCAATGTTATTTGTGCTTTTAGTATACTTTTCTCTTTTTCTTTTTGTCTTCTTAAATAATGTTTGATACTTATAATGAGGTTTAGGAGTTTTATCTGCCCATTCTCTATGTACCTTGACACAACTTTGTTAAACTTACGTGGGATTTTGTTATTGTTGATATTGTTGTTGATGGTATATGTGATGTTCTTGGTTGCATCTGTGATGAATTTTGGAATCAAACCGCTTCTTTTGCATCTCTCCAAAAATTTTGTCGATTCTGCCAGTCGAGTGATTTGTTGTGTTGTTTGTTGGTAACGTTTAATTGTTCTTTTCGTGTGAGTGTCATAATTGACTTTGATTGTTTTGTACACTTTATGCGCGCTGTTGTTGTTTTCTCGGTGTGCTCTCCGATTTTCCATTATTTTGATAAATTTAGTAGCCTTTGATAATATAACGTAATAATTTTTGTTGAGCTCTAGGCCAGGATTTGAATAAAACTTCTTTTTCTTAGTGTTTTTTCAAATTTTTATTTAATCGATATTTCGATTTCAATCTGAAATCATCATCAGGAATCTACGAAACAGACATAATTAACATTTTTAAAACATATTCCCACAAGCAGTTAAAACATAACTTACACATATGGAAATGTATTATCGACTGATAAGAAATATGACAAGATAATTTGGATGAAGACCAAAGAGAGCAAAAAGACATAAATTTGGATAAAGTCCCGTAAATATAAACAATTTTCATATACCGCAAATGTAAACAAAAATCATATGAGAACAATAATTAAAATGAGAAAAAATAATAAACAGTAGAGAGATAAAAATATACATAAGTATGTATGTATGTATGTATTATGCTCTCCGCAATGTGAGAGTTGTTAATCCAGTTTGTGTTTAGTGAGTGTGCTTAGATGAGCACAACTAGTGATGTTGTTGTTTTGAAACCAAATTTCTGTATGCTTGCGCACATTTTTCTTCTGTGTCGGCGCGAAAATTCATCTTAACTTCATTAGGGGTGTTCAGAATGTGTAGCGTTTCTAAAATAAAGCGTTTGTTATAATGTTTTTCATGTTCCAGAATGCTTGCGTGTTCAAAATCTGGATAGTGCCCCGTATTTTTGCAATGCGCTGCCAAAGCTGTCTTGCTTTCTGGGGTATTATTTCTAAGTTTTATGTTGGATCTGTGGGCGGAGATCCGCGTCTTTTGTTTAAGTTTAGTTGTCCCTACATATACTTGTTCGCATACGTGGGACCCGTCGCCGTTGCATGGGATTTTGTAAACCACGTCGGATTTCTCATTATTTGGAATTTTGTCCTTCATATTAGTGTAAATTTGCCGTAGATTGTTGTTATATGTGAACGCGATTTGATATTTTTCTTTGTCGTACATCTTTGAGCTCTTGATCCTTTCTGATACTCCCGGGATATATGCCATTGATTTGTATAATTTATCTATTTTCTCTGTTGTATTATTGGTGTTCGCGATTTGGTGTTTGTGAATCAATTTATTAATTAAGGACCTGGGAAACGAGTTTTGTTCCAGGGTTTTCTTGATTATACCTATATTTTTGCTATGGAACATCTTGTCGCTAACATTAAGAACCCTTCTAATGAAATTTTTCGCGGTGTTTAAAATTGTTTTCGGCGCGTGTTTAGAATTATAGTTAATAAGTCTACCGGACGCTGTGGGTTTTTTATACCAATCAATATATAATTTATTATTAATCCTAATAATCAGTGTGTCAAGGTATGGTAGTCGGTTTTCTTTTTCTACTTCCATAGTAAAGCGTATAGATTTATAGTACGTGTTAAGTAAATTGAGCATAGTTTCCATTTGGTTCGTTTTGACGATGGCAAATAAGTCGTCAACATATTTGGTTAATAGCCGTGGTTTGTTTTCTGATTCTAACTCGAATTTTGTCAGCAGATCCTCTAGAACTATATCTGCTATTACTGGGGAGGCCGGAGACCCCATCGGCATTCCTGACCTTTGTTCATAGATTTTATCATTATATTTGAAATACCTATTGTCTCTCACGCAAAATTTGACTATGTTCATAAATAGCTCTTTTGTTAAACATGTGTGTTCTTTGATGTCAGACCATCTCGAGGCAATGATGTCGATAGCCACATCTATCGGAACACTAGGAAACAAGGAAACTACGTCAAATGACACCAAACTCTCGTCATCGTAAATAAAGGTGTTCTTTACTTTTTCTTTAAACTCCATGGAATCTTTGACGTTGTATTTGGACGATTTTGTGATGTTTTTTAGTATACTAACGACATATTTGCATAGATTGTAGGAAGGGGAACCGATAGATGAGCATATTGGTCGTAGAGGTATGCCATCTTTATGGATCTTTGGTAAGCCATAGATCCTAGGCGGATTTGCAACTTTAGACATAAGAAAGTTCTTCTCTTTTTCTTCAATATGGCCGTTGTTAAACATTTTAATTACTAATTCATTATTTTTGTCCTGTAACTTTGTTGTCGGATCTCGTTTTAGAACCCTGTAGTCAGAGATGTTGTTTAGTATAGTTTCCATCTTTCTCGAATAGTCATTTTTCTCCATTGTTACCGTGACATTGCCCTTATCTGCATTTAGTACCAAAACCTGCTTATTGTTATTGAGAAACTTTTTTGTAGAATTTAAAGTCTCACAAATGAATTTGTCGAGAAAAGATTTTGAATTCTTTTTCAAATGCTGCTGTATCAGTGCCGTGAAATTATTTCTTTCAATTTCTTGCCTTTCTTTGTTCTGCACTGTTTGAATAATATTTTCTCCGTCAGCTATAAACTTAAAAAGTGGAAATTTTTCTTTTTCAAATGGCAAAACGTGCTTGGGACCTAAAGATAAAAGCCATTGAATTTCATCCGGAATGTCTAAAGATGTGGTATTGCAAAAAAATTCTGGGACCGCCCTAATGTTGAATTTTTCTTTCTCTTTCTCTTTCAAGTTTTCATATTTGTTGACCTGTGTCGTTCTAACTTTTTTGCTGAGCTTATTTAGTAGGAAATCTTCGCTCTCGAAAAAGATCGTTGAGTGATGTGAGTCAAGACTCAATGTTATTTGTGCTTTTAGTATACTTTTCTCTTTTTCTTTTTGTCTTCTTAAATAATGTTTGATACTTATAATGAGGTTTAGGAGTTTTATCTGCCCATTCTCTATGTACCTTGACACAACTTTGTTAAACTTACGTGGGATTTTGTTATTGTTGATATTGTTGTTGATGGTATATGTGATGTTCTTGGTTGCATCTGTGATGAATTTTGGAATCAAACCGCTTCTTTTGCATCTCTCCAAAAATTTTGTCGATTCTGCCAGTCGAGTGATTTGTTGTGTTGTTTGTTGGTAACGTTTAATTGTTCTTTTCGTGTGAGTGTCATAATTGACTTTGATTGTTTTGTACACTTTATGCGCGCTGTTGTTGTTTTCTCGGTGTGCTCTCCGATTTTCCATTATTTTGATAAATTTAGTAGCCTTTGATAATATAACGTAATAATTTTTGTTGAGCTCTAGGCCAGGATTTGAATAAAACTTCTTTTTCTTAGTGTTTTTTCAAATTTTTATTTAATCGATATTTCGATTTCAATCTGAAATCATCATCAGGAATCTACGAAACAGACATAATTAACATTTTTAAAACATATTCCCACAAGCAGTTAAAACATAACTTACACATATGGAAATGTATTATCGACTGATAAGAAATATGACAAGATAATTTGGATGAAGACCAAAGAGAGCAAAAAGACATAAATTTGGATAAAGTCCCGTAAATATAAACAATTTTCATATACCGCAAATGTAAACAAAAATCATATGAGAACAATAATTAAAATGAGAAAAAATAATAAACAGTAGAGAGATAAAAATATACATAAGTATGTATGTATGTATGTATTATGCTCTCCGCAATGTGAGAGTTGTTAATCCAGTTTGTGTTTAGTGAGTGTGCTTAGATGAGCACAACTAGTGATGTTGTTGTTTTGAAACCAAATTTCTGTATGCTTGCGCACATTTTTCTTCTGTGTCGGCGCGAAAATTCATCTTAACTTCATTAGGGGTGTTCAGAATGTGTAGCGTTTCTAAAATAAAGCGTTTGTTATAATGTTTTTCATGTTCCAGAATGCTTGCGTGTTCAAAATCTGGATAGTGCCCCGTATTTTTGCAATGCGCTGCCAAAGCTGTCTTGCTTTCTGGGGTATTATTTCTAAGTTTTATGTTGGATCTGTGGGCGGAGATCCGCGTCTTTTGTTTAAGTTTAGTTGTCCCTACATATACTTGTTCGCATACGTGGGACCCGTCGCCGTTGCATGGGATTTTGTAAACCACGTCGGATTTCTCATTATTTGGAATTTTGTCCTTCATATTAGTGTAAATTTGCCGTAGATTGTTGTTATATGTGAACGCGATTTGATATTTTTCTTTGTCGTACATCTTTGAGCTCTTGATCCTTTCTGATACTCCCGGGATATATGCCATTGATTTGTATAATTTATCTATTTTCTCTGTTGTATTATTGGTGTTCGCGATTTGGTGTTTGTGAATCAATTTATTAATTAAGGACCTGGGAAACGAGTTTTGTTCCAGGGTTTTCTTGATTATACCTATATTTTTGCTATGGAACATCTTGTCGCTAACATTAAGAACCCTTCTAATGAAATTTTTCGCGGTGTTTAAAATTGTTTTCGGCGCGTGTTTAGAATTATAGTTAATAAGTCTACCGGACGCTGTGGGTTTTTTATACCAATCAATATATAATTTATTATTAATCCTAATAATCAGTGTGTCAAGGTATGGTAGTCGGTTTTCTTTTTCTACTTCCATAGTAAAGCGTATAGATTTATAGTACGTGTTAAGTAAATTGAGCATAGTTTCCATTTGGTTCGTTTTGACGATGGCAAATAAGTCGTCAACATATTTGGTTAATAGCCGTGGTTTGTTTTCTGATTCTAACTCGAATTTTGTCAGCAGATCCTCTAGAACTATATCTGCTATTACTGGGGAGGCCGGAGACCCCATCGGCATTCCTGACCTTTGTTCATAGATTTTATCATTATATTTGAAATACCTATTGTCTCTCACGCAAAATTTGACTATGTTCATAAATAGCTCTTTTGTTAAACATGTGTGTTCTTTGATGTCAGACCATCTCGAGGCAATGATGTCGATAGCCACATCTATCGGAACACTAGGAAACAAGGAAACTACGTCAAATGACACCAAACTCTCGTCATCGTAAATAAAGGTGTTCTTTACTTTTTCTTTAAACTCCATGGAATCTTTGACGTTGTATTTGGACGATTTTGTGATGTTTTTTAGTATACTAACGACATATTTGCATAGATTGTAGGAAGGGGAACCGATAGATGAGCATATTGGTCGTAGAGGTATGCCATCTTTATGGATCTTTGGTAAGCCATAGATCCTAGGCGGATTTGCAACTTTAGACATAAGAAAGTTCTTCTCTTTTTCTTCAATATGGCCGTTGTTAAACATTTTAATTACTAATTCATTATTTTTGTCCTGTAACTTTGTTGTCGGATCTCGTTTTAGAACCCTGTAGTCAGAGATGTTGTTTAGTATAGTTTCCATCTTTCTCGAATAGTCATTTTTCTCCATTGTTACCGTGACATTGCCCTTATCTGCATTTAGTACCAAAACCTGCTTATTGTTATTGAGAAACTTTTTTGTAGAATTTAAAGTCTCACAAATGAATTTGTCGAGAAAAGATTTTGAATTCTTTTTCAAATGCTGCTGTATCAGTGCCGTGAAATTATTTCTTTCAATTTCTTGCCTTTCTTTGTTCTGCACTGTTTGAATAATATTTTCTCCGTCAGCTATAAACTTAAAAAGTGGAAATTTTTCTTTTTCAAATGGCAAAACGTGCTTGGGACCTAAAGATAAAAGCCATTGAATTTCATCCGGAATGTCTAAAGATGTGGTATTGCAAAAAAATTCTGGGACCGCCCTAATGTTGAATTTTTCTTTCTCTTTCTCTTTCAAGTTTTCATATTTGTTGACCTGTGTCGTTCTAACTTTTTTGCTGAGCTTATTTAGTAGGAAATCTTCGCTCTCGAAAAAGATCGTTGAGTGATGTGAGTCAAGACTCAATGTTATTTGTGCTTTTAGTATACTTTTCTCTTTTTCTTTTTGTCTTCTTAAATAATGTTTGATACTTATAATGAGGTTTAGGAGTTTTATCTGCCCATTCTCTATGTACCTTGACACAACTTTGTTAAACTTACGTGGGATTTTGTTATTGTTGATATTGTTGTTGATGGTATATGTGATGTTCTTGGTTGCATCTGTGATGAATTTTGGAATCAAACCGCTTCTTTTGCATCTCTCCAAAAATTTTGTCGATTCTGCCAGTCGAGTGATTTGTTGTGTTGTTTGTTGGTAACTTTTAATTGTTCTTTTCGTGTGAGTGTCATAATTGACTTTGATTGTTTTGTACACTTTATGCGCGCTGTTGTTGTTTTCTCGGTGTGCTCTCCGATTTTCCATTATTTTGATAAATTTAGTAGCCTTTGATAATATAACGTAATAATTTTTGTTGAGCTCTAGGCCAGGATTTGAATAAAACTTCTTTTTCTTAGTGTTTTTTCAAATTTTTATTTAATCGATATTTCGATTTCAATCTGAAATCATCATCAGGAATCTACGAAACAGACATAATTAACATTTTTAAAACATATTCCCACAAGCAGTTAAAACATAACTTACACATATGGAAATGTATTATCGACTGATAAGAAATATGACAAGATAATTTGGATGAAGACCAAAGAGAGCAAAAAGACATAAATTTGGATAAAGTCCCGTAAATATAAACAATTTTCATATACCGCAAATGTAAACAAAAATCATATGAGAACAATAATTAAAATGAGAAAAAATAATAAACAGTAGAGAGATAAAAATATACATAAGTATGTATGTATGTATGTATTATGCTCTCCGCAATGTGAGAGTTGTTAATCCAGTTTGTGTTTAGTGAGTGTGCTTAGATGAGCACAACTAGTGATGTTGTTGTTTTGAAACCAAATTTCTGTATGCTTGCGCACATTTTTCTTCTGTGTCGGCGCGAAAATTCATCTTAACTTCATTAGGGGTGTTCAGAATGTGTAGCGTTTCTAAAATAAAGCGTTTGTTATAATGTTTTTCATGTTCCAGAATGCTTGCGTGTTCAAAATCTGGATAGTGCCCCGTATTTTTGCAATGCGCTGCCAAAGCTGTCTTGCTTTCTGGGGTATTATTTCTAAGTTTTATGTTGGATCTGTGGGCGGAGATCCGCGTCTTTTGTTTAAGTTTAGTTGTCCCTACATATACTTGTTCGCATACGTGGGACCCGTCGCCGTTGCATGGGATTTTG
>CAXKVI010000004.1:90242966-90299036 GCA_964058755.1 Campiglossa producta | reverse complement strand
TAATTTTTTAAATTTTATTTTATTGTGTTGGAATTACATCAAAACGATAGCGTTTTCTTCTAGGGTATTCATAAGTGACAAATAGCATAGAAAAGATACCCCTGCATCAGTTATCTTCATGTTCATCTGATAATTTAACAAACCATACGTTATCCCTTCAACTCAAAATAAGAAATACTCCTTTCAAGACCATACCTAAGTATTAGACTTCCTATTGTTAAGTTTTTGTTTTCACTTTTGGTCTTCATTTATCTGTTGTTGGCACATTTGCATTTCATCCATTGAGTGGATGTGTATGTCCAACAATTTATATAACTACTAAACCTTTAGTTATTGTACCAGACGCGTTAGTGCAAGCTGTTGAGATAAGATGCCTTAGTCTGCAGGTAAATAGGATTTTTGTCAAGTAGCCTATTGAGGTATGCTAATGGCTGAGTGAGTTTATGATATGTGTAGGTATGTTTGCATGCATTACGAATTGCATTTGGCTAAATTAATTTCATATACATACTTATTTGCAAGACTTTTTAACTAGACTATTTTGAATGTTGAATGTTCATCATACGCCCTGCCTTACCAACCAAAACATGTGTAATGTGCTGTGCATGCTGAGCCTGCATTTTGCATTTTAGCAGTTCGCCCAAAATGCAGCATTTTTTCCATACAATTTTGAAAGCTCAACGCAACTATATGCTACTTTATTTCTGCATTAGTTTTAACATCTACGAATATACAGTACGAACGAAAATTTCCTTGTATGAAAAAAAAGTGAAAAAATGTTGCATACTTTTTAGCGAACCGCTTTTTATATTAGGATATCTTTTCACGAAGCAAGTCAACGTACTTATGCAAGAATTTTTCCTGTTAAAAGTTGCAATTTTCCAGGTGAAGAGTTTCTAAGTTTGTTTAGAAAGTCGGTTTCTTTACCTACGAACTCCCTTTTATAAAAGAAATGGAGTTTATTTGAACAGGCAAGCATACTCCACTTGCGATGTAGGAACGCACCTTAAGCATTCAATATTAGCTAAATGGGAATTTTCAAAATGCGACAGCATGAACGCATCTTCGAAATGCACGACCGAAAATGGAAAATGCTGCTTTTAAAACTCAGCATGAACACTACATAAAGTAAACCAAATCGGATTTAAGTTATTACCATCAATGTATGTATTGTCACATTATCAAAAATGTGTACAGCTTTTTGAAGATCTATTTACTAAACAACAAATAGCAAAGGTTTATTTTCGTCTTACCTAACTTTTTAATGACAACCAAACTCAATATTGGTTGTGAAAAATTTAATTTTCCTTTGAAAATTATATAATAAACTAAATTTCTACCTATTTACTACATAACCAAGAAATATGGGAGACAAAAATATGTGTGGAACTTTTTGCCAAGAGATGTTATTTACTCACAAGCTTCAAGTTTACTAAAACTTTTATATTTGCAACACGAAATTACATTCAATTTCAAAATATTTCTCTCTCAAAGTTATTTACATTAATAAAATTCCCAATCTTAATTTCTAATTACTCTACTCAGTCAGCATTTATGCAGTTCATGAAATAAATGTGAAATTGAGAATGCCACTTGGCAATGAACCAAAACTTGCGTACATATTTCATACTCATACCACTCACACTCTCAACTTCGAAACTATGGCAATATTTACAAGTAAAATGCCACTCTTGCGTCTGCTTTGAAGCTTCCGCTTCTATTCCGCTCATTCCACTTGTATGTACTTCACTTATCAATTGTCTGCTGCATTAGTCTGCATTTTAAGCAAACTTAACTTAAGTTTTGCATTGTTTGCATTAGATGAATTACAATCGGCGCAGTCAGCAATTCAAGTGGCGCAAATACACACACAAAAATGTTAGACAGAAATTGGAATAGATAGACAAACAAATAGCAGCAACAGCAACATGTTTAAGGGCAAATTCCAAGAATAAACAATGATCAAACAACTGAAGAAATTATTTAAGAACATTGATACATATGGATGTAAGTATGAATGTATGTAAAGTTTTTGGGGTATCTTTGTTTTGGGGATGGCTATTAGTCTCGTAAAAACGTTAAGAGAACAAAATGTCAGACTTTTTCATTCGCTACTAATACTCTCGTATTTAATAGGGGTTGCGGTGTAAAAAAATAAGATACGCATACAAAGTTTAACCATTTGCCATCATTTAATCTTTCAACAAATTTTAAGTTTACTAACGATTCGTATTTCATAGTATCTATTTATCAGCAGCCTTATCTCCCACCACATTCAATTACCATTGCTTCATTATTTGTCGGATTTTATAAACACCCTTTATATGCTTTATATATTTGTAGCTATTATTGCTTGTTATAATTCCGTTTACGCTTGTATTTGTCTTACGCATTTCATTCAAGTAGTTGATATTTTAAATATTTAAGACGCTTTACTTTTTCGTTGTATAGAAATGCAAAATTTGTTGACCACTTGAAAAGAGGCAACATTCAGCTACGGAAAATGCTTCGGTGAAGCTTAACAATTGTTGCACATTTTTACTAATTGGGTTTGCCTTTTGTAGCAAAAGATTTAGCAATTTACTCAAAGTTATAAGCTTTCCCAAAAAGTTCATCTTTGCACGACCTTAAGAGCTGATATAACAACTGGCAGGAAATTAGTTCACTATCGAGATTTCATTACCTCGAGCTCGACGCCACCTATTTAGCGTTTTGCAAGGCATTTTAAAATCGAATGCATAAATCCTTACCACAGATACCACCAAAGCGACCAAATAAACCATTTTTAAATTAGATTGAACTTTCATAGGAAAATATAGCAATAACGTAGTACACCGTTAGACATGAATGACATTTCCACCAGTTTTGTAATATTACCTTTAAGAACGTGATGATAAATCAGTTTTTTTATACTTACATCACGATTTACCATCACATCCTTAAAGAAAACATTATAACACTGTTGGATGCTGTCATTCTGAAGAAAGGTATAGTAAAGTAAAATCCGCCTCGGTCAAGCATGTTTGGGTTCCTTTTTTAATGACACCTGTTGGTCGCAAGAGGGCTTTGCAAAAATATAAATTGATAAATATTTTGTTCTAACCAAGGACTGAAACCGAAACCGTAACCGTAGCCGATTAATTTTTCAAAACCGTTGTTTTTTATATGAACCGTTTCAAAAGCCGGAACTGGTTCCAAGCGGTTTTGAATTTTTTTAACGTCTTCCTTTGGACACATATTTTATTTTACCAGAGGCTACCATGAATACAAATAAGCCATCGAAAAAAAATTACGAGATCCAAGAAAAAATGTTTAGTGGCCGGTCTCAGAAAGCACCACTCATTAATGTTCCATTTTAACATATTTCTTAAAGAAAAAGTAGAGTTAATTTTTTAAATTTATTTTGAAGACATTTTTTCCATGAATAGCGGAAGTAATACTTATTTATTACTATTTTGGAGACGGCCTATATATAGACGGCCAAAATCGCCCAGTTTAAGTAAGATAATGGAGAAATTCCATCATGACCACCTGAGTTTGCGTACATATTTGAGTTTTGTAGAGGGAACATTTTTTTGTGTTGGTGTTTTTATTTGGAAACTGAAACCGTAACCGAAACCGAAATAAATGTTGAAGAACGAAACCAGAACCGAAACCGAAACCGGAACTTTACTTTAATTTTTCATCACTTCTCCTTCATCACCTTTTAATGAAAAAAGAAAATATGCCAAGAAAAGTATTAGCAAAAAGTTGCAAAATTTTTCATACCTGCAGGAAGAAGGTGAAAAAATGTAGAAGGGGACCCCGAACGGTATCTGGAAAGCAAATGCATTTTTGCTGAGAGGCTTTTCATGGCAGAAATACACTCGGAGAGTTTGCAAAATCATTTCCGACGGGCGACCCTTAGTAAATGTTTTTTTCTAAATACTTTTTGATGTTAGTTTTACCGGGAGTCGATACCAGATCACTTGGTGTAGTAGGCCAACACAATACCGCTACACCGCGGCGGTCCCCGAAGTCAACTTCCAGAAAAATACCACGCTTACTTTGTTGCAAAAGGTCAAGTGAAACTGTTGGAACTCAAAAGTTATTCAAGTCCAATTTTACAGTCCTATGCTGTATGTATATAAATACGCCACACGCGACCCCACGACCCCACGACCCCCTAAAGGTTTTATTGGTCGAATTTCCGATCACAAGCGATACTAGTAGTTATAATTATGATAATAGTCATGTTTTGGTATGCTTGGAAATGTTCGAAAGCTCCTTTTATAACAATTTTTTTTTGTTATAATCTAAAGTATTGTATATCAAGTTTAATGCATTTGAATAGGAGATCTTGTGAATTGCCTAAATGTGTCTTGAAAGAGTTAAATGGATATCAAATGTTCATCATACGCCCTGTCATACCAAATAAGAAATGTTGAAAATGCTCTTCTACAGCTTTAATTTTTGGGTCACTTTGATGAGTTTGGGGTCAGTTTGGGGTCAGTTTGGGATCATTTAGCGATCATATTATGATAATTTTGGGGTCATTTCGGGATAATTTCGAGATTATTATGAGGTCATTTTGGGGTAAATGGCTTGGACGGTAATAGCGTTTCGGATAATTTATGATTTTTATTAAAAAAAAACAATGCGTCTTGAAAGGGTTAAATGAATAACGAATGTTCAACATACCAAATAAAAAATTTTTAAAATGCTGTTCTGCAACTTTCAACTTTCTTCATTACTTAATTATTTCAATATGGTTAACCTGTACATTCATTTACTTCATTTTACTTCAAATGCATTAAACAACAATTTCATAGACACAAAACTAACACCGAACTTGTATTCTTCTTAAATTAGAATTGTGTTGAACTTTTTGGTAAAACTAGTACAAAGCTGCCTTAGGTGCATTGAATTTTTTGCTTTGAAACGAAAGCTATCAATACATCAATTTAATGCAAATCAGTTCTTGATAAGTAAGTTGTTACCTATCCTATAAATGGAAAAGCATGTTCCGAAAAACAGAAAAGTTTGATGGATGCATTTGCAAAAACACAAAAAAAAAAAATTAAAATAGCAGAAAAATAAAATTTTCATAATTTCAAAATTCAAACTCTTCAAACCAAATACAGCAACCACAAAAATAGCACCTTAGAGAACAACAAACATGTGAATATGTTAAAAATAAAAACAAGAAAATTAAAAAAAAGAAAATGAAGAGTGAACAGAATATACAAAAATGCAGAAATGTCTATTTGCAGTTAAGACAGAATATGCTCGTACGCCTGCCGGAATGATACTTTAGGGTTGAAGGAAATATGCATCTCTTGATGGACAGCGTAACGGGCAGCAGGCTCAAACCAAAATTCAACAACTACTCTGAATCTGGACAAGCAAATATGAACAAGCAGCAAACAGGACGTAAGGACGAAAGGACAATGGCTAAATGGTGTTAAGGTGCCCTGAAATGAAGCAAGAGAATACTTTTGTAAGCAAAATAGAACGAAAGGCATGGACAGGCAGACGCTCATTGGAGAAATTTTGAAATAAAACAAGCTTGTTAAGAGCAAAACAAGTTGGGATATAAAATTGCATCTAAAATAAAACATGCTTACGTAAGAATGCATAGAGATGTGAGCATTGATGAACAGGACACGCTATGGTTGTTGTACAAGTTAACACAGTCTAATGCTTAAACTGCTTAGACTACATTGTCGCATTCATTTCCGCTATTAAAGGAAACCCAATACTTCCACTTATGGAATCGATTCATAACAAACAAGTTGAACGATGGGAATTGCTGAGCCAGCATGCTCGCAAGCAAATATCAATACCACCGATATCAGCAAATAGCGGCGGCAATGGACAACACTATAAGCTGTGAGCGCGACGGCAGCGACGACGACGACGACGCAGGCGATGGCTATAGCTTAGGGTAGGAATAAGTCAGGGTAGATTAATCAGTTCGAAAAGAGACTCAATAAATGACACAAGTGTCAAAAACTATTTGTCGCCCAACCGCGGTTTGAACCTACGACCGCCGAACCTCAATAATTTGGAGGAGGTTAAGTCAACTGAATCAATTAAATAATTTGGAGGAGGTTAAGTCAACTGAATCAATTAAATAATTTGGAGGAGGTTAAGTCAACTGGATCAATTCAATAATTAATTTGAAGGAGTTATCAACTGGAGAAATCAACTGAAACACTGAATCAATTCGATAATTTGGAGGGGTTGTCATACGCAATTATGGATAGTTCAATTATATTACTTCTTGCGTAAGTAGAGTGCTACAATTTTTTTTTTGAAGTGATTTGTGAAAAATTAATAAATTTTGGCAGTATTGCTCTCTGAAAAATAGAGTAACGTATTGAGTTGTCCTGGAAATAGTAGCAATAGTGAAGGTGTCCTAAAAGAGCTTCAAGAAAAGATTAGCAACTGAAATTTTTCAATCTAATTTGCTGTCTCGTGTTCTGCTTTGTTTGTTTTGTCTGTTATTTCTTTGATGAGTGATAGTGAAGGTACCCTAGAGGACTTATTAGAAAGGATTGGTAACTTACACGTTTCGAGGAATAGAAATACAATTGTAATGGACGCAAACCAAATAACTGCTTTGGTGCAGGCTGCCGTAACTGGCGCACTGCAACAGCAACAGGAGTCCTTTGAACAGAAAATAACCCGACTGACGGAACAAATTACCACCTTAACCACAGTAAAAAAGCCACAGACATACGAGCCTGTGAAAATCATTACAGGCATTAAATGCGAAGAACCTCTAGACCTGGTGAAGTCATTGCCAGAGTTTGACGGTCAAGTCAGCACCTACGTTTCCTGGCGCCAGGCCGCCCACACGGCTTATGAGGTGTTTAGAAGCTATCAGGGCAGTTCTAGGCACTACCAGGCCGTAGGGATAATTAGAAATAAGCTAAAGGGCTCCGCTGATGCCGTTTTAGCATCGTTTAATACGGTGCTGAATTTCGAAGCGATCATTGCTAGACTGGATTTTACCTATTCGGACAAACGTCCGATATATCTCATAGAACAAGAACTGTCTACGCTTCGACAGGGCAACCTTTCAGTCCTGAAATATTTCGATGAAGTGGAGAAGAAACTAACTCTTCTCACGAATAAAACCATAATGACCCATGAGGGTCCCATTGCAGAGTCAATCTGCACAAAGTATAGAGCGGACGCGCTTAGGGTGTTCATTTCGGGCCTGAAAAGACCATTGTGTGACATTCTCTTCGCCTCTCGACCTGATGACTTGCCGGCCGCTCTGGCCCTGGCACAAGAAGTCGAGTCAAATAGAGAGCGATATGCGTTCGCTACAAGCTTCGCTGCGTCTGCTGAAGATCCAAACAGATTTAAGAAGATCGGTGATAACAACTTAGACCAGAGATTGCGAACCCCCCAAAAAAATCCACATTTTTTCAATAGACAACCGAAAAGGAACGGCAACGAAAATGATCAACAAGATCAACCAACACCGATGGAAATAGATCCGTCAGAATCACGGTTTCGCCAGAATTCAAATTGGCGTCAATCACAAAAAGTAAATCAAGGTCAACAACAATACCGGAATAATTCAAAACAGAGCCCTAACTCTAACCAACAACAACAAATTGGAAAGCGACAGGCAGAATCAGGTAGGAATACTGGACCAAAAATCCAGAGAATAAATAATTTAAGCCAGGATAACAAAGAGACAGCCTACAATCAAGAGGCGGAAGAAGAAATGGAAAATCTCGAAGAAGAAGAACTCAATTTTTTAGGGGGAAATCCCTGCTTCCGTGGATCGAACGAGGAGTAGGGCACCACGGAAAAAAAATAAAACTATTGGTGGATACAGGCGCGTCGAAAAACTATATTAAACCTTTGCCAGAGTTTAAAAATGTTATCCCAGCATCCACACCTTTTCTAGTTAAGTCACTGCACGGAAATAGTCATGTGAATAAGAAGTATAGAATCAAGTTATTTGGTGTATGGGCAGATTTTTTCATATTGCCCAACATGGCAACGTTCGATGGTATTATTGGACTGGATCTATTAAACCGAGTAAATGCTCAAATAGATCTGAGTAGTGGAGTTATACGACACGATTTCGGAAACGAAAAGCTGTTGTTCCACGAGTGCGTGAATGTAAATTTCATTGATATGAGAAGTGAGGAAATTCCTTCTTGTGTCCGAAATCAATTTCTTAAGATGATAGAAAATAGGAAGAGAGCCTTCGCAGACCCAAACGAGTCCCTTCCCTTCAATACAAATATAGTTGCTACCATAAGAACAAAAAACGAAGAGCCGATATATTCTAGGCTCTACCCATATCCTATGAGTATGGCCGAATTCGTCAACAGGGAGGTGGTCGATTTGCTGGCTAACGGCATCATCCGCCCTTCCAGATCACCTTACAATAACCCGATTTGGGTTGTTGACAAAAAAGGGATAGATGATGCGGGAAATAAAAAAAAACGGTTAGTGATTGACTTTAGGAAACTAAATGAAGTCACAATCGAGGACAAGTATCCGATGCCTAATCCAATGGTGATATTGTCAAACCTAAAAGGATCACAATACTTCACCACCCTTGATCTGAAATCTGGATTCCATCAGATTGAGTTGATAGAGAGGGACAGGGAAAAAACTGCCTTCTCTGTAAACAACGGCAAATATGAATTCTGCCGCCTGCCTTTTGGACTTAAAAACGCCCCCAGTATTTTCCAGAGAGCGATCGATGATGTTCTGAGGGAACAAATAGGCAGGACCTGCCATGTTTACGTCGATGATGTGATTGTCTACTCAAAAACTGCAGAAGACCATTTAAGGGACGTTGAATGGGTCCTGCGTATGCTTTGCGAGGCCAATATGAGAGTCTCAGTGGAAAAATCAAAGTTTTTCAAAACTGAGGTAGATTATTTGGGCTTTGTTGTATCAAGAGGGGGAGTAAAAACAAACCCTAATAAGGTCCACAGCATAGAATGCTATGAGCAGCCAACCACTCTTCGAGGGCTCCGCTCCTTTTTAGGATTAGCGAGCTACTATAGATGTTTTATTAAAGATTTTGCTAGCATAGCAAAACCACTTACCGATATGCTTAAAGGGGAAAATGGCAAAGTAAGTGCCGCACAGTCAAGAAAAATTAAAATTCAGTTAACACCAGAAGGTGTAGAAGCATTCAACAAACTTAGAGAAATTTTGGCATCAGAAGACGTCACATTAACATACCCAGATTTCACAAAACCTTTTGACTTGACGACTGATGCATCTTCGAGAGGGTTGGGAGCAGTACTTTCACAGGAAAGGAAACCCATTACCATGATCTCAAGAACTCTAAGAGATAGGGAAGAACATTTGGCAACAAATGAAAGAGAGCTCCTGGCAATCGTGTGGGCCCTCAACACCTTGAGAAATTACTTGTATGGTGTAAACCAGCTGAACATTTTCACTGACCACCAGCCTTTGACATTTGCAGTCTCGGATAAAAACCCTAACGCGAAAATCAAGCGATGGAAATCTCTAATAGAAAGCTTCAATGCAAGGATTTTTTACAAGCCCGGGAAGGAAAACCATGTTGCCGACGCATTGTCGAGACAACACATGAATATGGTGGAGGTTGAAATGGAAGCAAGCTCTGACTGCGCCACCGTACATAGCGAAGAGTCCCTGACCTATACCATTGAAACGGTGGATAAACCTGTTAATTGCTTTAGGAATCAAATCGTACTTCAGGAGTGCGAAAGTCCGGCAAAACAGACCTTTATCTTGTTCGGTTCGAAGACTAGACATATTGTTTCATTTCGTGATGCAGATTCGCTAATGGACACACTACAAGAAGTAATTAATGATGGTGTGGTTAATGCAATACACTGTAGCCTGCCAGTTCTGGCGAAGATTCAGCACCGACTGGTGGAGCTTCATCCCAACGTGAAGTTCCGCCACACTGAAAAGATGGTTGCTGATGTCTTTAGTGAAGGTGACCAACATGAAATTGTTGTTGCTGAACACAACCGAGCACATAGGGCTGCGCAGGAAAATGTGAAACAGATCCTGGCTGACTATTTTTTTCCAAAGATGGATAAAAAAGCAAGAGAGGTGGTGGCAAACTGCCGAATCTGTTCAAAGTCCAAATACGACCGCCATCCAAAAAAGCATGTCATTGCGGCAACGCCGATACCATCTCACATTGGACAAATACTACACATAGATATTTTCTCTACTGATCAAAAATATTTTTTGACTTGCATCGACAAGTTTTCGAAATTTGCAATAGTGCAGAAGATCGCATCGAGAACGATCATTGACATAAAACCGCCAATATTGCAGATAATAAACATTTTTCCAAACGTTAAAACAATATTTTGTGACAACGAAAAGTCGCTCAACTCGCATACCATAAAATCAATACTGTTTGATTATAATAATGTAACAATCGCAAATGCACCCCCGCTTCATAGTACCTCAAACGGGCAAGTGGAACGTTTCCACAGTACTTTAACCGAGATAGCTAGGTGCCTTAAACTGGAAAGAAATGTTAGTGACACCGTTGACCTAATTTTGCTGGCTACTATAGAATATAATAAATCCATTCACTCGGTAATCAACAGGAAACCAATCGATGTCCTTTACTCGGGTTCAACCAACGCTGTGGAATCAATCCGAGACCGTATTGAAAAAACACAGGCCGCTGACCGCGATTATCATAATAAAAACCGTCAGGATATGTCATATAACGCCGGCGACAGGGTCCTGGTGAAGGTAAATCGAAGGCTGGGAAATAAGCTCTCGGCATTATATGTAGAGGAGGTAGTTGAACAGGACCTAGGCACCACCGTTCTTATAAAGGGGAGGAGGGTCCACAAGGACAACCTTCGGCCCCCTTGATGGACCAAGTCACTAATTGCCACCTTTCTTTAATTACAGGTTAATAACATCGGCATTCCTGACGACAACAACTTTGACAGAAAAACTCACAAACTATACTGACGCCAACTACATCCCGATTGTGGACGGGGAGACAATAGTATGGGAACACTACGGATACTTGACACACTTCACCAACTTGACATTATACGAAACAATGAACGACGAGACGAAGGATCTAATTACTTTATTCCCTAAGTCGCATATGAGACTGCTGCTCGACACGGATATGAAACACATCGAAGCACTGCTGCGAACCGTCGACGTTCACCACCGGCAAGCACGAAGCTTGAATTTTTTGGGTACGGCACTCAAGGTCATTGCCGGCACCCCCGACTTCGATGACTACCAGAGACTCCAGATGAAACAGGACATACTTGTTGACTCGAACAACAAACAGTACAGAATAAACACCCGCATTCAGCAGAAGATTTTAGAAATGACAGATAAAATAAACAAAATTATTACCTCTACTAAAAAAGAGGAAATAGACACGAGCCACTTATATGAAACAATACTAGCAAGAAATAGGATAATAACTCTAGAGCTGCAAGCTGTCACAATTTCAATAACTTTAGCCAAACTAAATTTAGTAAGTCCTGTAATATTGGACAATAGCGATATAAACAAAATAATCAACGAGCACTCGACTAACGTATCAACAATAGAGATATTAGGAATGTCTAGAATTAAGGTATTACAAAATAGGGACAGTTTGTATTTCATAATAAAATACCCCATACCTGAGACAGTTTGCAAAAAGCTTAGCCTATTCGCCGTTCCACACCAGGGGCTAGTACTTTATTTTGGGGACACAAACACCGTTGCCGAATGCGGCAGCAAAGCACATGCCGTAAAATGCGAAAAATCAACCTTTGCCACCTTCTGTAAAATGCTGAAAACCATTACTTGCGGGCAACAGCTCATCTCGGGAGAAACGGCAAATTGCTCAACCACAGCAAACCACGAGAGGGGCATCAATGAGATTGACGATGGAATAATTATTATCAATAATGACACGGCCGTAATAAAGGGCGAGACCGGTATCTTAAGAACCGTCAAAGGGACTTACCTGCTAACCTTCGAACAGCAGGTGACAGTAAACGGTACCGAATTCCGAAATCGAAACAATGCCATCACACGCACCCCCGGAAAATCGACTGCCCAAAAGATCAACCTGGTGGGACACTTGGGGTCTCTGAGTCTTAATTACCTCCAGGAAATGAATGTCGAAAACATCAACCACATAGACACTTTGCGACAAGAGATCAGTTTAAAGACAGTGGTTTTCGTTGTTGCAGTGGCAACCATTACTGCCTTCCTGGTGATCTGGCTGATCCTAAGCATCCAAGGAAAACGTTCCGCAAAAAAGATGATGGATCTTGCTATACGGAAAATTGCTGAGAGGATCGCGGACGACCCTCACTTAGGGGGGGAGGAGTTAACACAGTCTAATGCTTAAACTGCTTAGACTACATTGTCGCATTCATTTCCGCTATTAAAGGAAACCCAATACTTCCACTTATGGAATCGATTCATAACAAACAAGTTGAACGATGGGAATTGCTGAGCCAGCATGCTCGCAAGCAAATATCAATACCACCGATATCAGCAAATAGCGGCGGCAATGGACAACACTATAAGCTGTGAGCGCGACGGCAGCGACGACGACGACGACGCAGGCGATGGCTATAGCTTAGGGTAGGAATAAGTCAGGGTAGATTAATCAGTTCGAAAAGAGACTCAATAAATGACACAAGTGTCAAAAACTATTTTACATGTAAAAACGTTATAAGGAATTACTGCAGAGTGCATTGTTGAATAACACAATTTCACTAACTAAAAGACGACACCAAATGTATGAGAATGTGGGTTCCTCCAGATGTATGTCTGCATCTAAATATATTTTATACTCTACTTGTTTAAGAAAATTACAAAAATTATTAAAATCGAGCCAACAACCATCTTGGCTTTTGGCTTTGCCGTTCTGCCAGCTGACATATGCGCTTGAATTTGAATTGTATTTTTGTAGCTTTGTTAAGCGAAGTTCTTCCTCCTTCTGTTGTCTATGCACTTTTCGTTTGGTAATCCTCTTGCTTCGGCAGTGTTTCAAGTACATTCTTAAGGAAGTATTGAAGTGTATAATGGTCAGTCTGTAAGTGGCCAAATGCATGTTTTCGACAGCATTGAAGAGTTGTTTAAGTGGTAAAGGATACCATAGACATTTGAGGGTCAAACTTACATTTCTCGTTAAAATTTGTGTTTATTTATTCAATACATATTCGCATAGTGTGCACAATCAATAGCTCTTTTTGGAGATAGTAATATATCAAATATCGTCGCTCGCTTGACAGAGGCATGAATGTGCCAATTTTCCAGATTTGAGTTAATAGGCTCACGTGATTAACCGATAGTTTCTCTACGGTTCACGAAAATCCTGGGTTTCCAAAGTACAAGGAAATTTGCAATGTCATTTTCAGGAATGTGTAGTTAAGTTAGGTTAGGTGGTTAGCAATCCCACTAGGGGAACTGCTCACTTGGACACGTAAAAGGTCCGTTGTGATGCCACATTCTAAACGGTGACACTAACTTAAGATTGCTTGGTAAATCAGTCCTCGACACGTCCTCCGGAGACCTAAGAACATCCGAACTGAGATACCTGCGCCTGGCCCGAGCAAACGCTGGATAGCAAAGCATGAAATGATCCAATGATTCCACCTCGTCATCCTCCATGCAGCTCAAGCACCTCGAGGTTTCAAGAATATTTACCCGCACCGCATGGATCCCCATCGGGCAGTGCCCCGTCAACACCCCAATTATCATGGAAAGATGTACCTTGGAGAGCCCTAGTAATGCCATTGATCGCCTGGAGTCAACCGCTGTCCAGAAGGGCTTCGACACCTGGTGAGATGGTGTCAGCGCTTGCTTAACTGTTTCGAAGCCCACCTGCCCCGAAGCAGACTACAGGTGGTAAGAGGAATAAACAGTATTGTGGAGGCAGCCACATCTGTTTCACGAGTATTCGCTCTGCCCAAGAGATCCGCATGACAATTGCCAGGAATGTCACAGTGGCCTGGCACCCAAATAATTTTTATTTTAAAATTGTTGGCTGCAACCGTAAGCGATTTCTTTGGTAATTTTTAAAAGATTAATGTGCTGAATCTCGCGAGCTATTCCTTTATATTTTCAGACTATCTTGAAAACACCTCACCCGATTTGGATGAAATTTGGTATGGTAAGAATTTAGGTATATAAACATGTAGCTTCTCAGCAGGGTTGGACCATATTGAATAATATAAAAAAAGCTATGTCAATATGTGTAACGAATGAAAGGTGGTTAACATCTTATTTCAACAAAAGCGTTTCTAGTTATGGGTAGGGCCATAAACCTATTCTTTGATTCAGACAGCCGTTGTGTAGCGGTTAAGTGCTCGACCTACTACAAGCTTGGCAAAAGTCTCGTTAGAGGTTATGATAACCTGTTGGTATATCGCCGCCATTAGATTGTTTTTTTTTTTTTTTTTTTATTATTCAGACCGCTTATGAGCTTTCAAACACAAAGACAAGAATTTCGAGAATAAGTGCACAATGAAGCGTATAAAAGGCAGGGGAAGCAAAGTGGGAAACTACGCGACTTTACTTCGGTGCTAAATATACGACATCACGTCCTTAAAACAGCACTAATACTGTATGTATACCAGGGCTTCTGAGCATAACCAACGGCATCCGTTGATTGGCCAGTACTATCTTAATGCCCCCACTAACGCAGAAAGAATTGCATTATTGGCGAGGCCAAGCAAAGAGCGTAATAATATGCGTGAATTTTTCTCTCCGAATTTTGGACAATACTCTCACAGGTGGACGGTCCTACTGTGCGACCTCTGTGATGCAGCGGTAGTGTGCTCGGCGTTTCACACCAAAGATTGTGGGTTGTTATCTCGGAAAAAGTATCATTTAAAATTCTTTAGAAAAAAGTTTTTCTAAAGGGCGTCGCCCTCGGTAGTAGTTTGGAAAACTGTAGCCAATTTGTAATAAAAAATCTCAAATTATCGAATTACAAATTGGAAGAGAAGCTCGGGGCAGAATTCGTATCGGCCGGCGTGGTGCGGTAGTGTGCTCGGCCTACTTCCGGTATTACAACCCGGTAAAAGCAACATCAAAAACTACTAAGAAAAAAGTTTTTCTAAACGGAGTCGACCCTCGGTAATGGTTTTGAAAAGTCTCCGGGTATATATCTGCCATGAAAATCTTCTCAGCGAAGATTCATTTGCTTTGCAGCTGCCGTTCGTAGTCGGCAAAACATTGTAGGTCCCGCTAATTTGTAGGAAAAAAATCAAAAGCAGCACACCAAATTTTTGTAGGGAAGCTCGGCACAAAAATCTTGTTAGAAGTTATAACAACAGCGCTGACCGCTAGGACAACAGGAAGCCCAACAACAAAATATTTTGAATTTAAATATGTGAAAAGTACGAAAGAGCAATGTAGTTTATTTTATTTGCATTTCAAATGAAAAGTGCAACATTGAAGCAGTCAACCTTTTTTTCTGGGAGAAACTTTTTAAGTAGATTCGTATGTAGGAACACACCTCTATTTGTAGCCACTTTTGCGCTTAAAACTACAGTTTTTTTGCGCAATTGCCTCTGTGCCGGTTGGGCTGTATGCCCGTACTTATGTACTGACTTATGTAAATAATGCGTGGGCGTATGCATATAAATGTTCAGAGGTGTATTCGTTTGTATATTTTGCTTTTTTCTGCCTTTGTTACTATCCTGCAACGTTGTATACAAAATTTCAACTTGCGCCAAGTGGTATGCTTCAAATTTTTTTTTCGTTAGCTCGTCTGAATGTCTACTTATTTTGTAGTGTTTTTTTTTTTAGATTTTTGGACTTTTTATTATATTTTTTATCTGCACATGATATCCACTTGTGGCCAAGGTGAGCATAGCATGAATAAACATGAAAGAGAGCGTAGTTAAGTGGATGTTCAACGTTGTTATACCGCAAAGCTGGTCATTTCGGCCATTTAAATTTTTTTCTTTCAACTATTGCCATTTGTTGGTGTTGTTTGTTTTTTTTAGTTGATTTATTTTTGTCTGCTTTTTTTGCGTTAGTGAAAAGGGAAAATTAAAGTGTGGCCAAATACTGGTCAAGTGTACGCTGTTCATGCTGTGGAAGTGCACCAGATAAGTGGGGATCATCACAAGTGGTCGTCAGCGAAATATCATATTTTCGAAAACACTACTATAAATGTAAATGAATTTATTTTTAATATTTTTAATATTTTTTGAAGCGCATATTTAGTGCTCAATTTTATGTGAAAAAGGCAATACAATATTTTGATAAACGCGTGTTTGTCTAATTTTTTCAATTCGCCCTAGAAATATGTTACTGTGTAGAAAAAAATTAAATGATAAACATGCTTTCACGAAAGCACGCAGAAAAAAATTACTTTCGCATTAATATTTAACTTTTATACGGTGCTTTCAAAAACTATTTGATATTGGGAGACATTTAAAAACTTTATTTTAATTTTCTTATTCTAATTGTCATTTTTTCCACTATAATTTTATTATTTTTATATTAACTTTATTTTATTTTATTTTATTTTTTTTTTTTATTTTTTTTTATTTTATTTTATTTTTTTTTTTATTTTATTTTATTTTTTTTTATTTTATTTTATTTTATTTTATTTTATTTTATTTTATTTTATTTTATTTTATTTTTTTTTTTTTATTTTATTTTATTTTATTTTATTTTATTTTATTTTATTTTATTTTATTTTATTTTATTTTATTTTATTTTATTTAATTTTATTTTATTTTATTTTATTTTATTTTATTTTATTTTATTTTATTTTATTTTATTTTACTTCATTTCATTTTATTTTATTTTATTTTATTTTATTTAATTATACCTTTCATGAACATGAAATGGTATTATAACTTTGGTCCGATGTTTGTAAATATGAGACGAAGAAGAGATAGACCCATCAATAAGTATACCGAAATGATCAGGATGACGAGATGAGTTGATTTAGCCATGTCCGTCTGTCCGTCTGTCTGTTTGAACGCAAACTAGTCCCTCAATTTTTGAGATATCTGGCTGAAATTTTGTATGTGGCCACCATTTTGTAATATAGGAATCATTTGTCGGAACCCACAAGATCGGACCAGTATAACATATAGCCCCCATACAACCGATTGTTCAGATATAAGGTTTTTTGGCCAAAACTTCTGCAATTAAAAAGTTAGGAACGTAAAATTTTGCAACTCGAGTACTTTCTATTTATGTAGTGTATATAGTGAAAATCAACCAGATCGGGCAAATGTAACATATAGCCCCCATACAACCGATTGTTCAGATATAAGGTTTTTTGGCCAAAACTTCTGCAATTAAAAAGTTAGGAACGTAAAATTTTTGCAACTCGAGTACTTTCTATTTATGTAGTGTATATAGTGAAAATCAACAAGATCGGGCAAATGTAACATATAGCCCCCATACAACCGATTGTTCAGATATAAGGTTTTTTGGCCAAAACTTCTGCAATTAAAAAGTTAGGAACGTAAAATTTTTGCAACTCGAGTACTTTCTATTTATGTAGTGTATATAGTGAAAATCAACCAGATCGGGCAAATGTAACATATAGCCCCCATACAACCGATTGTTCAGATATAAGGTTTTTTGGCCAAAACTTCTGCAATTAAAAAGTTAGGAACGTAAAATTTTTGCAACTCGAGTACTTTCTATTTATGTAGTGTATATAGTGAAAATCAACAAGATCGGGCAAATGTAACATATAGCCCCCATACAACCGATTGTTCAGATATAAGGTTTTTTGGCCAAAACTTCTGCAATTAAAAAGTTAGGAACGTAAAATTTTGCAACTCGAGTACTTTCTATTTATGTAGTGTATATAGTGAAAATCAACAAGATCGGGCAAATGTAACATATAGCCCCCATACAACCGATTGTTCAGATATAAGGTTTTTTGGCCAAAACTTCTGCAATTAAAAAGTTAGGAACGTAAAATTTTTCATCTCGAGTACTTTCTATTTATGTAGTGTATATAGTGAAAATCAACAAGATCGGCCAAATTTAACATATAGCCCCCATACAACCGATTGTTCAGATATAAGGTTTTTTTCCCAAAACTTCTGCAATTAAAAGTTAGGAACGTAAAATTTTGCAACTCGAGTACTTTCTATTTATGTAGTGTATATAGTGAAAATCAACAAGATCGGGCAAATGTAACATATAGCCCCCATACAACCGATTGTTCAGATATAAGGTTTCTTGGCCAATACTTCCGCATTTAAAAAGTTAGGAACGTAAAATATTGCACCTTTAGTACTTTCTACATATGTAATGCGTATAGTGTAAGTCAGTACAATTGAACACGTATAATATATAGCCTCCATACAATCGATTGTTCCGATAACTCGGATCCTATTATTTTGTAAGTTTTTTTTAAGTTATAACAAAGATGTGTAATGTGTATAGTAAATATAGTTAAATTGAAACAGGCTGTACTGGGGATCGAACAGTGAAAATCGTGACGCTTATTCATGAAAGGTATATAGCCTTCGGCACAGCCGAAGACAGCTTTCCTTACTTGTTTTATTTTATTTTTATACACAGCGTACTAGTACTAGTACAAGGGCATTATAATTTTGCTCACATAACGCTAGTACGTAACGGCACAAAATAATCGAGATAGATATAACTAGAGCTCCATATATGAAAGTTCTTGGATTGAAAAGAGGAGTTCATTAAGGCACGTCCGTCCGTCAGTCCGTCTGTCTGCCCGTCCGTCCGCCCGCCTATGTACACGATAACTTGAGTAAAAATTTAGATATTTGCATGAAATTTTACATACAGGTTACCTCTTGGCCAAGGTAGTTTGCGAAATCGGATGATAACCACGCCCCCTTTTTCGATATCGAAAATTTCGATAATCACATAAGTTGACATATCTCGGTAGCTGAAATGGCTAAAATGATATACATTTATAGGCGAATCCCTCTGGTCATTCCCTTATGAATTTTCCATAAACTTTTTAAAGTGGCACCACCCACTTTTAACAAAATTGAAAATTCGACTAGTCGTAACTTTTAAAGTGATTACGATAGAACGATGAAATTTAGCACAAAACATACTACACCTTTTCCAGCTGTATTTGAGAAAAGTAAAATGTATTTGAGAAAAGTGAAAATGTATTTGAGAAACGGGCAAATCTATATGAGAAATGGGTAAATGTATTTCAGAAATGGGCAAATGTATTTAAGAAAAGTTAAAAAATTTTTAAAAAACGGTGTAAATCAATATACAATATACAATACACAGTTTTTTTTAGTATATTTTCAAGTTTTTCTGAAATACAATTGCCCATTTCTCAAATACCTTTTCCCTCTTCTCAAATACATTTTCCTTTTCTCAAATACATTTAACCGTTTTTCAAACACATTTTCTACTTTCTAAAATACATTTTCCCTTTCTAAAATACATTTCCCTCTTCCTCTACTTCCACCGGCGGGTGCCGATAAAAATACATTCTGGGCCGGAGCGTCCTCGTTCATTCGCACCACGTGTCCTAGCCAGCGGAGCCGCTGGGTTTTAATTCGCTGAACTATGTCCACGCCTGCGTAAAGCTCATACAGCTCATCATTATATCTTCTTCGGTACTCGCCGTCGCCAACTTTTAGGGGTCCATAAATCTTTCGAAGAATTTTTGTCTCGAATACTCCCAGAACCGCCTCATCAGATGCTGTCAGTGTCCATGCTTCTGCACCATATAGCAGGACGGGTACGATAAGTGACTTATAGAGTGTTGTTTTTGTTCGTCGAGAGAGGACTTTACTTCTAAATTGCCTACTCAGCCCAAAGTAGCATTTGTTTGCAAGAGTTATCCTTCAATGGATTTCCAGGCTTACATTGTTGTTGGTAGTAATGCTGCTTCCCAGGTATACAAAGTCCCTTATTATCTCGAAATTATGGCTGCCAAAAGTGGCGTGGTTGCCAAGGCGAGAATGCGCTGACTCTTTGCTTGATGCCAGCAGGTACTTCGTTTTACCTTCGTTCACCACCAAACCCATTTTTTCCGCTTCCTTTTCTAATTTGGTGTACGCAGAAGTTACGGCACGGTTGTTGAGGCCAATGATGTCGATGTCGTCGGCATACGCCAACAGTTGTACGTTGTTCCAGCGCGGTTAAGTTCTGCAGCTTGTATTATTTTCTCCAGCATTAAATTAAAGAAATCGCACGATAGGGGGTCGCCCTGCCTGAAACCTCGTTTAGTTTCGAACGGCTCGGAGAGGTCCTTGCCAATTCTAACCGAGCTGGTGGTGTTGTTCAGCGTCATTTTGCACAGCCGTATAAGTTTTGCTGGGAAACCAAAATCTGACATATCGGCGTATAGGCAACTCCTTTTCGTGCTGTCGAAGGCGGCTTTAAAATCAACAAAGAGATGGTGAGTGTCGATCCTTTTCTCATAGGTTTTTTTTCCAAGATTTGGCGTTTTGTAAAAATCTGGTCGATGGTAGATTTACCAGGTCTGAAGCCACACTGATAAGGTCCAATCAGTCGGTTTACGTCAGGCTTCAGACTTTCGCACAATACGCTTGATAGGACCTTATATGCGATACTCAAAAGGCTGATTCCACGATAGTTGGATATAGCTACTCGCACCTCGTTATAGTCGGGCTGTGGAACTTCGATTCCATCGTCTTCGATTGTGGGGTCGGGTTCGTCCTCTTCTCTGGATTGTTGCTCCGTTCCTCCGTTTAGAAGGGCAGAGAAGTGGTCCCTCCATAACCCTAGTACTCTCTGAACATCTGTCACCAAGTCGCCGTTGTCATTTTTACAGGAGTTTGCCCCGCGGCGTTAAAACCTTCCGTCATTCGTCGAATTCTTTGATAAAATTTTCGGGCGTTGCTTCTGCTGGCTAGCATTTCAAGCACTTCGATTTCACGCTTTTCCGCTACCCTTTTCTTCGCCCGAAAAAGCCGTCTCGCTTCCCTCTTCATCTCGCGGTAGTGTTCACACACGCTCCTCGTAGCATTTGCTTTTAACGTTGCCTTATAGGCGTCGTCATTTCTTTTCATTGCGTCTTTGCACTCTCCATCGTCGTACCAGCTGTTTTTTCGCATTTTCCGGAATCCAATTACTTCTTCGGCTGCGGTACGAAGTGATCCGGAGATATGCTCCCACTGCTCGTGCACTCCGCTGGGTTGAATTGTGCTCTCAGAGAGCAGGTGCGCGAGTCGTTCTTCGAAATCATTGGCTGTCTGTTGTGACTGCAGCTTTTCAACCTAAAAATCACCTAAATTGATATAATTCGGTAACGGAAATGGCTAATTTTTTTTATATATTATTTTATTTCATTTCTTTTAATTTTCTATTTTTTATTTATTTGATTTCTTTTAATTTTCTATTTTTTATTTATTTTATTTTATTTTTTTTTTAATTGTTGCTTAAACCTTCTACTTTGTTTAATACCAAATCCTCATCATCATATGGATTTCTATTTCAGTCATATTTAATTAGACGTTCATTTGACATCCACTTCAAGCTAAATACTTCAATATTTCCAATTATCAACCACAAAAGAAGTACCCCTCATATTTAGAGGTTTCAACGGCCTATTTTGAGCAGTACCCCAACTATCTTTTTTGTGCTTTTGATTTTCTGTCATTATAAATGGTGTTGACTTGACTTTAATGGCATTTCTGTAAACTCCCCCAAATTGGATTTGTGTCGCTATGAAATATGATCAGTCAAACCTGCATTGGGGGTGAAAACCTTTTAGTAGCGCCATTGTAATTTAATAATATTTGGGTGGACATATTTTTAAGTGCACTTCAACCAAGCGGTTTTTTTAATTTTTTTTGTGTAGACAAAATATTTTGAGGTTGTGGTAGCGTGCTGGGAGTGCGTAAAGTGCAGCAAATTGTTTAATTGAAAAGTGAGCTATAAAAGTTAATATGTTAGGTTAAGTTGCTTTGGATACGTTGAGGCAGAAATAGAAGTAGTATATTTTTTAACTTTCAGAGAAATTAACTGTGGGCTTATGTTGAATGTGTCTCAATAAGGCGCTATGCTTCAATAGCAGTTAATGAAGTGGATGATGATAATGAAATGCATTCAGCCGAAGATATACACACATGGATTTAAATATACAAAGAAATTACTTCGTATAAATAAGGCGATTGCGGCAAGCCTGCGGGAATATCTGCTGGGCCCTGAATTGTTCATATAACTATGGACACATACGAAGGTTTCCTTCATAATTCTCACTAAGAAAACTTCACCAACGAGGTTTTCTTTGAAACGAAAGATATGTTAAGGAACCGATCGGCTAAATATGTTGGACGGCCAACATCGCCTTGGGGGCTATTATTTTTATACCCAGCGTACTAGTACTAGTAGAAGGGTATTATAGTTTTGTCCACATAACGGTACTACCTAACGGCACAAAATAATCGAAATAGATATAGAGTTCCATATATGAAAGTTCTTAGGTTGAAAAGAAGAGTTCACTAAGGCATGTCCATCTGCCCGTGTACACGATAACTTGAGTAAAAATTGAGATATTTGCATGAAATTTACAGTACATACAGTTTACTTCTGGCCAAGGTAGGTTGCTATTGAAATCGGATTATAACCACGCCCCCTTTTTCGATATCGAAAATTTCGAAAATCACATAAATTGGCATATCTCGCTAGCTGAAATAGCTAAAATGATATAATTTTATAGGTGAATCCCCTTGATCATTCTTTATGATTTTTCCATAAATATTTTATAGTGGGCGTGGCACCGCCCACTTTTAAGGGAGGCATTTTTGAAAATTTGGCTATTCGTAACTTTTAAATTGATTGTGATAGAACGACGGAATTTGCACAAAGCCTGCTAGTATCGTTGGGAGTATACCTGATGAAATTGGATAAAATCGCCCTCCAACCGCGCCCACTTTCGATATCGAAAGCTTCGAAAATCACCTAAATTGGCATAATTCGGTAAGGGAAATGGCTATAATGAAATAGTTTGGTAGGATGAGCACTAGGGCGTATCGCCAAAACAAAGTTGGCCATAGCTCCCCTCATATGAAGTGCTTTTGAAAATCATTAAAAAAAAAAGTTATATTTTTTTTTTCTGGCAACCCTAGATGTCGCCCCGTTGCATTTTTCTTTATACCTTCGGCATTTATTTTCGGATTTTAAAGTGTGATACCACAACGTACGTCCCCTCATATGAAATGTTTTTGAAAAACAATGTTGTATTTTTTTTTCTGGCAACCCTAGAAGTCACCCTATTGCATTTTTCTTCATATCTTCGGAATTTTTTGTCGGATTTTAAACAACGAAAGGCATGCGTAGGAGTGGCACCGCCCAGTTTTAAGGGAGAAATTTTTGAAAATTCGACTGGTCTTAACTTTTAAATTAATTAAGGTAGAACGATGAAATTGGTACAAGGTATACTACACTCAAAAAACAGCTGGTATCAGGGCGATGCTAAATAGTACAAATAGTAGTGTCAATATGCAACTTTGGAGTATCAATTTTTCTTCATCAAACGTATTATTCAATTAATATTTTATAAGTTGTAATTTAATATCTTTGAATATCAATTATATGATTTATGCTACTATATTGATACTAATACTCTCAATTTGACATTTTTGAAGTGCCAATCTAATACTTTTCTTCAGCGATTCAATAGCTAAAATGAAGATAAGATACTTTTCACTATCTTTTTTATATGATGCATGGTTTCATTGATACGAAGAAAATGATACTTCTAGAAATTTCATTTTAACACAACCGGTATGAAACCGATACCGATACATTTTTTTTTAGTGTAAGAAAACTATCGCTGGGTATTTACCCGAACTTAGACTTCCTTACTTGTTATTTGTATCTCTATTTTTTTTTTCTATCTCTAACTCTCTATATATTTAAATCTATCTTCCCAAACGTGAGCCGAATCTGGCGACTGCTGATTTTTAGTTGTATCAACCCTGAAACGAATCGCCAAACTAGTGAGAAAAATACTAGTGTATACTATACTAGAATTTTCTGGTTGAATTTATACCGGTTAGAAAAATCCAAAAATCATTTCAAATGTTTCGTTTGCTTCTTTTTTCTCTTATAATTCACAGATGCTTTTTTGTGTTTGGGTAAATACAAATAGTCGAGGCTTTTTAAAGAATAAATAAATAAAATAAAGGTTATGTTATAAAAATAATACTATTATTAATTTCTGGTCGAAATCATACTAGTCCAGGTTGACTGCCTTTGGAACTAGTATGGAACTGGTATTTTACAGACAGTATGATTCTAGTATATTATGAATTTACTAGTATGGTACTATGTTCTGGTCGAAATCTGACAATTGACATTTCGTAGGACATCAACACGTAAAAAATACGGGTAACTTACATGGAAAAAAGTCAATAGACTGACTAGTAAAGTGGTTTTCAACTAGTTACAATGAAGTCTAGATGCTTTTGCTGCAGGGAATCATGAAACATTATTGAGGGCCGTCTATCGCTTGCCCTACCATCGAAATATTTGTTAATACTTTCTCCCATACTTAATTCAAACAAATTGTCTGCATTTACAGTTTTCATACACTTGGTGTCATTTCTGATAAATACTTCGAATACATTTTTCCCTTTACCTTTTTTGAATTCTAAAGTGCAATTAAACACATTTGTCATATTCTTGTTTACCTTTCTGCTCATTTTGCTTTTATTTGCATTATTTATTGCTGACTTTTGACCATGAACACTTTTAATCCATAAAATAAAGTTAGTTGTAGAAGCGAACGTGAAATCTTCTCGTCTGTGCTGAGTAAAACAAAACACTTTCCACTTCCATTAAGGTCTAGGACATTCAAGGAACAATGAAGCAGCAGACAACTACAATGTGAATGTCAATAAAATTTTCGTTGAAATGTATAAAAAAACTAATAATGGTTAAAATCGAAGGAAATAAATGTATTCGATTAATAAAAAATTGAGATGAATAGAAAATAATTTACATAAAGCTACATTTGAATCGGAGTCCCGCTACTCATGGTGGCACTTCCATTTATACCGACGGCTCGAAGTTAGACGGCAGAGTTGGAGGAGGGGTTTATTCAAGGGATCTGGAATTTGAGCTCTCCTTCAGACTACCTGATCACTGCAGTGTCTTCCAGGCTGAAGTCTCAGCAATCCTGGATGCCCCGGACTGGATTATCAAATACGCTATCGGCGAGGATATCGTTATTTTCATCGACTGCCCAGCGGCTATCAAAGCTCTTGGTTATTATTCGTTCAACTCTGAGCTGACGCTCAGCTGTCGTCAAGCCCTTCAAGAGATGGCCCAACAGAACCGCGTGAAGCTCACATGGGTCCCGGAACACAGGAACATCGAGGGAATCTGTAAGGCAGACGAACTTGGCAGGCAGGGAACGATCAAGCCGGTTCTTCGAGATAAAGAGCGCTTAGGTATGCCATTGGCCACATGCAAGCGAATGCTGAAGGAGTACACACTTTGTGAAGCCAACGAAAGATGGCAGCAATCCCCAGGGTGCCGGATATCCAAACAAACCTGGCCGAAATAGGATCATAAAAGATCTAGAGACATTTACGCCCTAAGAAGGAGTGAAATCTCCATATTAATAGGTGTTTTGACCGGGCACTGCCTTATTGGTATACCGGCAGAAAGGCTAGGTGTGCCTTACTGACGATGCTGTAGGAGTTTCAAAGATGATGATGAGGAGGAAACGGTGGAGCACCTCATCTGCAACTGCCCGGCTGTAAGCGGCGCGAGAACGCACTTTTTTGGAGCTCCCTTCGTGGATAGCCTACGCCAGATCGCAGAGCTGTCCATAAAGGACTTGATGGCTTTCATAAAGTCATATAAGAGGCTCGAGGAGGGGTAACAGTGTCGGCTTAGGAGTGTCAGTCCCGGGATTCTGCTATGTGGTGAATCCCAACCACTCAGGGATTTTGCATATGGCCGGGTCACGGGACTAACTTCTTTAGCATTGGTTGTATCACAACGGGGCTTTCAAAATCGGCCTAGGGTGCCTCTGCGGCAGCCACTTGAACCTAATCTACAATCGTCGGGGCAATTTTGAGCAGCCATTCCTTTAGAGCAATAGCTTTCGCCAGATCAAGTCATCCTCCAGCAGCTTCTTCCATTCCACCCACGTTCTCCCATATTCTCCGTTGTTTAGATTGTTAATCGATAGAAAACCTTCAGGGTTCGAGTTTCTTTGTCCAATATTTGAGCAATACGTTAAGGAGTGCAAAACATTCCCATTGCTGAATTATTTAAAAAAAACTATCTCTGATTTCGAAAAGTTATTGGAAAATCGTGCACGCCCTAATGTATTCTACCTAGCTTACACCATTCATTCTTCACAGTTGCGATGGCAAACATAAAAGAATTTAGAATTTCATGAAACTTAGCTTAACCCTCTTTCATTGTTTTTTTATTACTTCTCTCCAATTTGCCATGCTACCATTCACTGGACGCATTGCTTTGTTGCTGTTTTTTTTTAAATGTCGCGCAAAACGATTTAGCAGCAACAACACAAATATACATACATAGACAACAGCCACATTGCCATCAAACATTGAGTGCAGCCAACACTTTGCAATGTGAGAAATTGGTGACAAGTAGAAAACACTTCAACAAAATGTACGAGCAGAAATACTACTGGCTACCAGCAATTGCTGTGGTGCTTGGCGTTACTTTGCCAGACGCTGCCAGCTGCATTTTTGCCAATGCAATTTTTAGCTGCCAAAAAATGTAAGTCAATAACAAACCAGTCAGAAGAAGAAGAAAATCCCAAATAGAATAATACAAAACTGCATTAAACGTTAAAAAAATTGTGGGTGTTCACGTTTCTAGGTGTAAAATGTTGGCTTGGCTGAAGATGAATGTGGCTGCAAGCTGCCAGTTGAAGAAGTTCTAGCAATTGGCGCACGAAAAAAGGTGCAAAATTTGCGATGTGCAATCAAATGAAAGGAAACCAATAATCGAAAAATGCCAATGCAATGTAAGGAAAATTATTGGCTTAGACTGAGATTAAACTTAAAAGAAATACAACAACAAATTACATATATTCTGAATGCTTGAATGGAGTTATTTGTAGTGGAAAGATACGCTAGCCTAACAAAAACTAGTTCACAACTAGTATTTTTTGATTGTTAAAACCATAGCTGTTAAATAATGATTACGATTAGTAATCGGTTGGATTATTTTATAAAAAGAATTGTAATGATTATTTATTGTGCGTTTGAAATATTGGGATTACGTAATGATTACGATTATAAAGAATCAAAAAATAATCATGATTACTCTAGATTACTGAAAAGAATCAAAAATAATGAAAATAAGCAATTGATTCTTTTTAGCGATTCTTTTTGATTATTTTTGATTACTTTCAATCCAAAATACCAAACAACTTTTGAGTTGAAAAGAATCAAAAATAATCAAAAAGAATCGCTGAAAAGAATCAATTATTTTTTTTTTATTTTTTTTTTTCATTTTTGATTCTTTTCAGTAATCTAGAGTAATCATGATTATTTTTTGATTCTTTATAATCGTAATCATTAAGTAATCTAGTTGGGACCAAGATAATCGTAATGTAATCAATTATTTGACTATCAAATACAAAGTAATCAGATTACTAATCATTACGATTAGTAATCAAAACTTAACAGGTATGGTTAAAACACTACTCTCAAAAAAAAACTAAAATTGAGTTAAGAAATACTGATGTTCCCAGAGGTTTATTCGAGTCAGTTTGCTTGTAAAATGACAATAAGACAATTGAAGAACTAGTTCTTAGGGAACCTATACTATTTTAGGGATAGTTTACAACTAGTTGGATTAATTATAGTGAAGTTTAAGCATAAAGCAGCAATGTGGTAAATGAATAAATAAATGGCTTGCAAGGAAAGTAAGCGCATCGAAGCTCACACAAAAAGCACTAAATATTGCCAAAAAGCTAAACGTGAAATAATGTTGCAAATAATACAAAAAATGTGTATAAGAAATTTTAAAATAATCTGTTTGTCGTTTTTTTAAGTTGGTTTCTATTGAGTGTGTTAAGTGGATTTTTTTGGTTGGTTTAAGCTACTCGAGTTGGTTTGCTGATTGCTAGCGATAAGTCGTTTTGAATATATGTAATTTGTAAGCTGTTAAATTTGAACGATTTTAGGTACTTGAATCAAATCAATATTGCGTGATTTTAAATCCTTTTTGATTTGATATCAGCTTTTAAATCAACACTTGATTTGATTTGTGATTTGCTCCTAGATTTTTTATTCGATTTCAAGAAGTAAATAAGAAAATATATTTTTCTTTAATGCTAAAAACAATTCTAGCATTAATTTGCAGGGCTTGTAGTTTTTGTGGACTTAGTTGGGCGAGTTTAATTTTTTTATAAATTTTTATTTTTATTTTATTTCTAAATTAATTTGATTTTATTTTATTTTACTTTACTTTATTTTATATTATTTTTTTATAATACGTTAATTTTTTATTTATTATTTATTATTATTATTTTTTTTTAGTTTTATTTAATTTAATTTTTTTATTTTTTATTTTATTTTACTTTTTTTGTTTTATTTTATTGTAAATAGTTTACTTTATTTTATTTTATTTAAATTTTTTTATTCCATATCTTTTTTTTTTACTTAATTTTATTTTATTTTATTTTATTTCTTTTATTTTTTTGTTTTTCTATTGTTTTTTATTTATTTTTTTTATTTTATTTTTTTATTTTTTTTTATTTTTTTTTATTTTTTTTTTATTTCAATTTATTGTATTTTATTTTATTTTATTTTATTTTATTTTATTTTATTTTATTTTATTTTATTTTATTTTATTTTATTTTATTTTATTTTATTTTATTTTATTTTATTTTATTTTATTTTATTTTATTTTATTTTATTTCATTTTATTTTATTTTATTTTATTTTATTTTATTTTATTTTATTTTATTTTATTTTATTTTATTTTATTTTACTTTATTTTATTTTATTTTATTTTATTTTATTTTATTTTATTTTATTTTATTTTATTTTATTTTATTTTATTTTATTTCATTTTATTTTATTTTATTTTATTTTACTTTATTTTATTTTATTTTATTATATTTTATTTTATTTTATTTTATTTTATTTTATTTTATTTTATTTTATTTTATTTTATTTTATTTTATTTTATTTTATTTTATTTTATTTTATTTTATTTTATTTTATTTTATTTTATTTTATTTTATTTTATTTTATTTTATTTTATTTTATTTTATTTTATTTTATTTTATTTTATTTTATTTTATTTTATTTTATTTTATTTTATTTTATTTTATTTTATTTTATTTTATTTTATTTTATTTTATTTTAATTTATTTTATTTGATTTTATTTGATTTTATTTGATTTTACTTTATTTTATTTTATTTTATTTTATTTTATTTTATTTTACTTTATTTTATTTTATTTTATTTTATTTTATTTTATTTTATTTTATTTTATTTTATTTTATTTTATTTTATTTTATTTTATTTTATTTTATTTTATTTTATTTTATTTTATTTTATTTTATTTTATTTTATTTTATTTTATTTTATTTTATTTTATTTTATTTTATTTTATTTTATTTTATTTTATTTTATTTTATTTTATTTTATTTTATTTTATTTTATATTATTTTATTTTATTTTATTTATTTTTATTTATTTTATTTTATTTTATTTTATTTTATTTTATTTTATTTTATTTTATTTTATTTTATTTTATTTTATTTTATTTTATTTTATTTTATTTTATTTTATTTTATTTTATTTTATTTTATTTTATTTTATTTTATTTTATTTTATTTTATTTTATTTTATTTTATTTTATTTTATTTTATTTTATTTTATTTTATTTTATTTTATTTTATTTTATTTTATTTTATTTTATTTTATTTTATTTTATTTTATTTTATTTTATTTTATTTTATTTTATTTTATTTTATTTTATTTTATTTTATTTTATTTTATTTTATTTTTTGCATAATTTACCCACAGAAAAATATTCATGTAAAATCAACACTTTTTTAACCCTTTTTCCGGTTATTATTTTTCAACACTATCAATCATGTTAAATTAACATGAAGCTCATGTTTAAAAACTTGACTTCTAGTTAAGTAAAAATGACTTCCTGTTAAATTAGCATGAATTCAATTAACATGAATTTCTGTTAAATTGACAATAACTCCTGTTAAAACAACACTATCTTCCTCGTTGTGTCAGGATTTTTCTTCTATGGTTCATTTTGACAAAAATTATTCTCTGTGTATTTTTAATTTTATTTTATATCATTATATTTTATTTTGGTTAATTATATTTTTTTTACTTTTTGTAATCGAAGCAAAAATTTTTAAACGAGAGTTAAATTGTCACTCGAGTCACCAAGGTAAACAGTCGTCATTTTTTTTCCTTTTCCATTTTGATTCATTTAATATCTTTTAGCTTTCCCTTACCAATTTAGTAATTGTATATTTCTATCATTTGCAAATATTAAATATTTCATATTCTCATTTTACCCTCAGTTCCACCTTGCTTTGTTCGCTTGTGTCAAAGTCAAATGTCAGAAGTGACACAATTAATCATTATTTCGATGTTGTACGATTATTAACATGAACTTGTTTCTAAAATTTCCAAAAAAACAAACATCCATTAAGGTGAAGGATGAAGTTATAAAATGCCCACTACTTTTTGCGAGTTGAAATTTTAAATTTAGTTGACATTTGACGCAGCACGCTCCTATTTCTAACCATACAGAAGTATGAATGTATATTCAATAACAAATGGGAATAGACAATAGTTTCGTGTTTTTTTTATTGTGGAAGTTTGCTTGCGTTTTCAGACAAACTCCATTTCTTTTATAAGAGTGTCTTCGTGGGTAAAGAAACCGACTTTCTAAACAAACTTGGAATCTCTTCAGCTCGTAAATTGCAACTTTTAACAGGAAAAATTATTGCATAAGTACCTTGACTTGCTTAGTGAGAAGACATCCTAATATAAACAGCGGTTCGCCCAAAAGTATGCAACATTTTTTTTCACTTTTTCTTCATACAAGGAAATTTTTGTTCGTACTGTATCTTCGAAGATGCTAAAGCTAATGCAGAAATAAAGTAGCATTTTGGGCTAAATGCTAAAATGCAAAATGTAGGCTCAGCATGAACAGCACATTACACATTTGCATTTGTTTTTAGTTTTTTTGTTGAATTGAAGTGACATTGTGTGCCTGCTAAATATTCAGGAATAGCTACATCCCTTTCTCATGCTAATGTTTGTTCACGTTGTCCGTTTGACAGATTATACTTTCGCTGAAAATCGTTATGTAGTAGGTGTTATTAATAATTCTGTTTCATTAGGTAAACTGGCAACCCCAAAATGCTTACAACACAAATAATTCAACATTATATATATTGCGACAGGCTTTGTCACTCAAATTATGTATGTGTGTATTTTGACCTTACCCCAGAAGTAAAATTAGATAAGACTATTTCGAAGTTGATGATAGGAAATGTGTGAATTTTAACTTCAATAAAACTGTAAATATTTTCTCAATATTCTAACCAAACTTAAAATATGTAGTTAAAGGTTTTCCAAATCGTCAGTTTGAGAATTTTTGTGTGCTCATAAATCAAAAACTGTTTCATATAATTGGTTAAATTTTCACGGATATATACTTAAGGTTAATAGGTAGTTATCCAACTTTACGATTAGGATCGTCTTTATTGGAAGTAAAGTCTGTTTCTTACATTCCGACCTTCTTCCATTTCGCTGTTTCACTGTTGGGCTTAAACCACAAATGTTGGGGGAATTATGGTTGTGTTGGTATGTTTGTGCCTACTCTATAGACAATAGAAATTAATAATCTCCGAAATATTACCCTCTCGTTGTTGGCGATATCCCCAACCTAATTCTAAGTGATTTGGTAAAAGGTTAAGCTTCAGTAATGACACGCATGTGTACATAAATAAGAAACTTTCATGTGTTGTAAATGTGGTTTTCTTTAAGGCCGTATTCATCTCTTGAATAAATGTTTCAAAACAGAGTGTTTTATGCTGAAGCTGAGCCTTTTTAATTTGAGAAGTTCTAGATAAATGTCGAAGAGGAATATAAATAGTAACTGGAACTTGAAACCTTTATCGTGTAATTCAAACACTTCAACTTTTATCCTACAGCGACTACCCTTACATCTCGCTACCTCGAAACTACATTTATGGATCATTAATAATAACTTGAATGTACGTCCTGTGGTTTGTAAACCTCTCACAAAAAGTTAAAATAGGCTTTCTGTTTTCCCTATACAATTAATTCATAAAAGGCTCAGTGAAAGGACACATTTTCTTGCATATTTTACTCACAGCTGCTCCTTTTTATTATCAATTTATCTTTATATCTCTTTTATTCCCACTTACCACCTTCGAAGTTGATTGTGATACCTAGAATTCCAATCAGCAGATCATTTACCATTTAAGGCATAGACCTTTTGTTCAGCAATTTATTCATTGTTTTATGATTGGTTTATTCTCTCTTACATACTAGGGTGGTTTATGTGTTATTAACACGTTAGCTTTTAAGGGTGTTTGCCCAGAAATTTAGTTCTCTTTAGGTGGTATTTTTGGTGGCAACCAAGGCAAATTCAACAACCCACCCGACCAAGAATCCTATTTAAACGAACATCGGAGATTTATGATAGTTTCTCGTAGCTTCAAAGTTCGTTAGATACAAGAGTCTCGGTTTTAAAACGGATGTTAGGAAGTTCAAGAGAATTGTAATAGTTTCTCGTGACTTGAAAGTCCGTAAGATATAAGAGTTTCGGGTTTAGAACGGATGTTAGAGAGCTTAAGAGAATTGCGATAGTTTTTCGTAACTAGATAGTTCGTCAGATATAAGAATCTCGGGTTTAAAACGGATGTTAGAGAGCTTACGAGAGTTGCGATAGTTTCTCGTAACTTGAAAGTTCGCTTGATATACGAGTCTCGCAAATTAATCGGATGTTAATATTTTTTTATCAAGCTTCATGTTTTCTGTCAATTAAATGAAAAAAATTAGTTGAATTAAAAATGCTAAAATAGCAGAAGCTCGCCGTTTTTTCCTAGAACGCTATGATGAAGAAGGTAATGGGCATGATTTATTTCGAATCCTACATAAGTAAGTTTATTATATCCTTTGACTTGAGGAAGACTCCTCTGTATGGCTATATCTGGCAGGTAGAAACTCCAGGGCGACATTGCATCACGAGCCGTAATCCAAACTATTGGTGCCGCTACCTCTTGAGCCCTCTCTCTGTGCCGAACACTTATCCAAACCAACGATTGTTTTAAACATTTACTCAATGTATATTAATTATCTAGTTATATCTATTTGTATTAATCTATATGATTAAAACGATATTTTACTATAATACTTAAAATAAAACAAAAAAATGAAAAAAAAAAATGTAAATTTTGAATGTGGAACGATGTGGAACTTATCGTTATCGTAAAAATTCTCGACCCGTATTTGATACTGTTTGCGATACTTTCTCGATAGTGAAATGGTACCGAAACAAGATCCGTCAGTAGTCCATTTACAGCTCAAATACGAATCGTATTTGATACTGTTTGCGTACTTTCTCGATAGTGTAAACGTACCGAAACCAGTTCCGTTAGCAATCCATTTACGGCACGAAAACGAATCGGAAAATGTATCATAATCTGATATCGAGAAAGTGAGCTCTGCTGCCACAAACTGGGCGAACGGTAATACTTTTACGATAGTTCTGCGGAACCCATTCTCGATACATTTGTCAGGAAAATTATTGCTAAAGCTTCGAAAACTTAGGCATTTTCGTGAGCGTTGGTCGGGTGGGAAGGTAGAATTGACAACTGAAATATTTTGTTTTTGTAGGGGTTTTTCCTTAAAAAAAAATGTAAACAAGCGTATTAACCCTTTGCCATCCAAGCACAGTTTTTGTGTCCCAAACAATTGATTTACCAAAAATTAGATAACATTTGCTCAGCCCAAAAAATTATCAATACCGCGAAAAATGCAAGCCCAAACAGTTCCGGAGTAACTTTATCGACCAATAAGTCTTAGTTCCTTTCTCCTAAAAGGAATGGAGAAAATTTTGGATCAGCACATTAGAGATGAAAACTTAAAGAAACTTCCTCTGTGTAAAAACCTATTAGATTACCAACACAGAAAATCTACAGAGACTGCTATCCATTGCCTTACGGAAAAAATTGAAAAGACCATAGAGTCCAAAAACATAGCCCTGTGTGCATTTATCGATATATCAGGCGCTTTTGATATTACGACGTATCAGGCCATTGAGGAAGCCATGATTAGAAAGGACGTAAGCCCAACGATTACTCAAATCAGCAAGCGGTTTGTATAGAAATGAAACAATTTGCTATTTTTTCACACTATTGAAAAAATTTAAAAATCTTAAACAGAACGGTTAATATTTTTTTTTCATTTGACGGGAAAACTACTACAGAAAAGAGAGAGCTGTCAAGTTCACTATTACTTTGTTTAATATACTTTATTCGTCATTTCGATGCAAGATATTTTATCCTTAAAGTGAAAAAAAAATTATTCTAGCAGAAAAATTACAAACGCTCTCAATTTTATCTGACAGTTTGCAAGCGATCAGTTCACCAATTCCCAGTGGGAAAATGTAATGTTTGGTAATGTATAAAGTAATGTATTACTTTTTCTACAGCAATGTCATAGGAAAAGTAATGTTTTTGAAAAATAAAACCTTACGAAATACATTACATGGGAATACTTTTCAAATATTTTTTCATGGGTTACTTTGCCCATGCTTCTTGTCATGGATGAAAAAGGTAATGCAATACCTAGTTTCCCACTGGGTGATTACATTGTACAATAAAATTGAAGTTTTTGAAAATCCCACCGGGTTTCTCGACGCTTTCTGAAGCTTTTAGGTGTGCAGAATCCGAATCTGAAGTTCAAATTTTTCGGGTCATCCTAGGTTTTCTCTCCAGAGGGTGGTTCGTTAAGCGATCGATAGTTGTAAAAATTTTTTTTTTAATAATTAACAATTTTTCTGGGGCCAAGGAACCATAAAAAAAAATGTTAAAGACAAAATTTTTTACTACTAACTGGAAATTTGTGAAGTGGGCCCTCGAATTTTCACAATGGCGATGATCCCATTTGGTTTGGTATATCGTTTTTGCAAAAAAAATTGTTTGAATTAAAAAAAAAAACATACGTTTTTCTTTCTAAATGAATATCTCAAAAACTATTGGCTCAAATCAATTGAAATTTTGAGGGTATGTAAGATGGCTTTTAACTTTATAGAAATAACGTTTTTATGAAAACTGATTACGGATTTTTAAAAATATTTTTTTTAAACAATTTTTTTTTCAGTGTTTTCAATCTTGTAAAAAATGTTTCCTTACAGATTTTATTGCCTACTAGCTGGTGCCCGCGACTTCGTATGCGTATCGAAATTTCAAGATATCTCCTAAACCATTTCAGATATTTCATTGAATCACATCGCATATTATAGCACTCATTGACACCTTTCGTTTGACACCCATATTACGATAACCCCAAAACCCGTTGAGATATCGCAAAATATAATATCTTAAACTTTAAGTTGAGCGTCTAGCAATCCAACGATTCAGTTCCATTCAGTACTTTTAGAGTGTTACGACCACAAACATACAGACAGACATGGTCCATATATTGGGCGATAACTCCAAAACCGGTTGAGATATCGAAAAAAGTAATATCTTAAATTTTAAGTTGAGTGTCGCGCAATGCAACGAAAAAAGTTTCATTCAATTACATTCATTATTTTCAGAGTGATACGGCCACAAACATACGGACAGACAGATAGACAGACACACAAAAGTTTTTAAAATGGTTGATTTGGATTCTACCCGCTTAATAATACTTCCGCCAATCAATTTTTTGTTGATATCTGCCATGTACAGACATCGACCTGTTACAATTTTATTATATGTAGAGATACATATTTAATTCAGATTAAGAAAACAAAATTTTGGGGTTTTCATGAAAATGTTATTTCTATAAAGTTGAAAGTGATCTTAACATACCCTTGAAATTTCAATTGACCCACCAGTTTTTGAGGTATTCATTTAGAAACAACCATACGTTTTTTTAAATAGCAAAAAAAAATCAAATATTTTGTTTGCAAAAACCTTTTACCAAACCATTTTTGGGATGGTTAGTACTACTAATTGCAAAAAAATGGGATCATCTTCACTGTGGGGATTCTAGGGCCCACTTCACGAATTTCCAGACTACTACCGAAATCTGAACAAACTACCCTCTGGCCGGAAAACCTAGCGTGACCCGAAAAATCTGACTTCAGATTCAGCACACCCAAGTAATGTACTTAAAAGTCGTTGAATTTGAAATTATTATTCAATTCCAAAATTTGTACGTAAAAAGTCACCATATTATACATAAATACATGCAAATGTCAAAAATTAACTGTTACAAAAAAGTTGTATCACAAATCCTCTTATACGAAAATAATTCCTAAGCAGGGTATTTTACTCCATACATAAATGCATACTTTCATACAAACATATAAATTTAATGTTTTCCTTTTTCATAATGAATGTATCCACTTTACGCTTTGTGAAAATTCAATTCAATAATCTGCAAGACATTAACCTTTTTCAATTGTATACGCATTTTAACAGTTGGATGAACATCTTCAGCCACGATCTCAGTACGCGGAAGGCATAAGTACGCTTACACCCCAATCACACCAGCAAGCTGTAGTGTCCCAGTCGCCTTGGCCTTTAAGTTAGCTTCGTACATACGTAGTTATGTCTTGGGTATTCACAATGGAACTGTCACGGCCAAGTGTCATAACAACAGAGTTGAACCGTGCAGCCTTCCTAAGACGCATTAATTCTCATTTCTGTAAATATAATTTTGATTGAAATCATGACTGTGACCTATAGCCGCATGGCTAACTGATTGTATGAAATAAGCAAATAGAGATAGGGGACGCTGATTTGTATATGAAGGAAAATAAGTGCGTACAAGCATACTTACTTAAATATATAAAAAAACTGTGAAAGAAGATAATATTCAGTAAAAGAAATTGATATGGAGAAAGCTTTGCCGAATAGGCAGTAAATAATCTGAGTTGGGTCAGGCACTAATTTTAAGGCATTAGGACTGTGAAATGTATAACCAAAAAAGTTTTTAGAGTCATGTAATAATTCAACGGCTCTTCGCTAAAAATAATGCTCCAGAAAGTTAAATCCCCTTCATTTTTAATAGGCACACAGAGGTAAAGGTCGTATTAATACCAAAACCAGGGAGACACGAAACTTCCCTCATCATAGCGATCAACTAGACTGAGTTTTTCATTACTAAGAAGTATGCATCAGCACGTTAGGAACGTCGATCTTAAGAAAGCCCCATTGAGAAAGATCCTACAGTCGAGGAAGTCCAAAGTAGAGACTATAGATTATAAAAACTTAGCTCTCTGTGTATTCACTGACATATCAGATTTTTAAGATACCACTAAATGTTAGATTATTCGACAAGGTAAGATTAAAAAGAAAACGAAAAATCAGATTGGATCATGTTGAAAAATACCTTTTGGCTCTCAAGGGATATATCTGATCTAAGATCAAACTAATTACAGGCTTCCTGAAGATAATAAGCACAGTCATATGGGATCGTATAGTCTCTGCACTCAGGATCTAAAATTTCCACTATAGCACTCTGAACAAGATGGAGTCCATATAGTTTCCTGATTGATACTTGATTGTTCAGGAGGGCAAAAAAGGTCTTTTTGTCGAGAACGTTTTTCCCCTGACTGACTTTTTTTAGGATCAATTTAAAAACAAAAGAGTGTATATGCAGCTATTAAAAATTCCATCGGTACTCGAAAATCGATAGAAATTACTAAAGATATCGAAATTTAGTAGATAATTTCGATAAATTTCGGCAAATTTAGTGCTTCCCCAATGTGAGAGAGCTATTTTAAAAGGAATATGCAAAAAAAACCTGTTTGGAAAATATGGTATTTAAAACGTCATTCCCGATGATGCTCCAATTGATAAAAACTAGCTCATGGGAAGACGTCAGCTGGTTTCTCTTTAGAATTTTAGGAATTCAATCCCTTTTTCGGATTACTTGAAATTTTCTTTATGAAAGTGTTATCTCCACACCAATTTCCAAGTGACTGCCATGAAACCTACTTAAAATAGCCTTTAACCGCCTAAGTGATTTTGGCCGTCCAACATGTTACGCCAGTTGGTTCTTTGTTGAGCCAACTGGGGCCAATTGGAGACACCGCGTGTTTTAAGATCTGCCTTAAATTGGTCCTGCCATTGAGTGGTGGTCTCCCTTTTCTTCTACTTCCACCGGCGGGTGCCGATAAGAATACCTTCTGGGCCGGAGCGTCTTCGTTCATTGGCACCACGTGTCCCACCCAGCGGAGCCGCTGGGTTTTATTTAGCTGAACTATGTCGACGTCTACGTAAAGCTCATTATATCTTTTTCCATGGTTCAATTATACCAGGTTAGCTTTTCGATGACAGATTCTGTCAGTTGCGGCCATCTTGCTCCCTGAAAAATTGTCATTCACATTCTGGGTAGCCTTTTAGCAAAATCATGTAAAAAAGTAGCTAGAAAAGTAGTTTAAAATAGTAGTAGTTAGAAAAATAGTAGAGGTTGGTTTTTTGAAAATTGATGAATTTATCATTAATAACTGACTTTAAAGATTTTCCTTCTGTGATTAGAGTATGTTATTTTTATTCTTAATCATCAGCCAAGTGTGCATGAAAGAGTTGGAGGTAAATTTATTGGAACTGGTTAAATTTGGTTAGTAAAATGGTAAATCTCTCCCTTTGGCACAATTTTTCCGATCGTATTTATTACCCGAAAGCCTTTCAAGGAACTTTTAGTAAAAATTTAGGTTAAGACTGCTTTACATGAATCGGTGTCCTATTCGATTTGACGTTCGATTGTATTCAACCATCAAATACAAGTTGTCGATCGGTCGAATTACTATTAACACGGTGGAACGAAAAAAAAATCGACCAGGAAATCGACACTTATTTTGAGGCTAGAATACTAGAAAACGGCTAGTTGGAGAAAATTTTAGGCTATGCAGCTTTTGAAGGGAATCCGAGTTCGTACTCTTAATATGAGGTAAAGTCTGTGAAATCTAAACTAGCTATGATAGACCTCTAGAGTTTAATGTTAAGATCTGTAATTTTTATAGTAATATTTTATCACCTTTCTGAAAAATAAAAACAATATAATTTTTGAAAAAGAACGAACTTTTTTTTTGTCCCTTCGAATGTGTTAGTTTACTTTGCAATTTTTTATTTGCATTACAATCTATATCCTCCTTTTTCGATTTTTCTACTACCATTTCCTTGACGAAAGAAAAAAAAACATTTCTACTTTTTTATTCGCAAACGAAACCACATTTTCATATTGGGAGTGTCAATAATAAACGTCAAGGGAAGAGCAAACCTTCTTATAATTAAACCATGATCTTTTTCGGTGTTCGCCGTCGCCAACTTTTAGGGATACATAAATGTTTCGAAGAATTTTTCTCTCGAATACTCCCAAAGCCGCCTCATCAGATGATGTCAGCCTCCATGCTTCTGCACCGTATTGCAGGACGAGTACGATAAGTGACTTATAGAGTATTGTTTTTGTTCGTCGAGAGAGGACCTTACTTCTTAATTGCCTAATCAGCCCAAAGTAACATTTGTTTTCAAGAGTTATCCTTCGATGGATTTCCAGGCTTACATTGTTGTTGGTACTAATGCTGCTTCCCAGGTATAAAAAGTCCCTTACTATGTAGAAATTATTGTTGCCAACAGTGGCGTGGTTGCCAAGACGTAGGTACTTCGTTTTACGTTCTTTCACCACCAAACCCACTGAATCACTTTAAAGATATTCAGCTTAAAAGTGATAACATTTTTTGGCATTGGTATATTATGTCTTGATTATGTATTGATTTTGTGACAAGTTATTTTCGAAATGCCCATCGTACGGCATTGTTGATATGTCCCCTACAGTAACCATTACCATAAGAAATAAAATTTCTAGCACACTTTGTCAGCAAAATTTGGTGGTTTTAGAATTTCTAGGAGTATATGATAAACTGCTGCAGCCTGAGAAAGTTCACGACCAAGTTAAATTAGTGTTGACAAACCATTAAGTTTACCAAAAACAAAAATGTGTGTCAGTGCCTAAAAAAGCTACTAAACCAGAAATTTCACACCTTCAATTTCCTGTTAGACTTGAAAATGTACAACAATGCTGTTTATTTTTGTTTCAACTCCCCATTGAACCGTACTAAAACTGTTTTCAAAGCACATTTGCGTTGTATATTTTTGTGAGCTGTCGCATAGCCTAAATGATAATAAATGCTTTGCACTATGACCCAAATAAATTTGTCAATTTATCATTTGTATAAAAAGTGAGACTTGGATTTATACTTTTGTATGTACACTCTCCAGTTTAAGTGCTTCCATCTGCTGAGCAGAGGCTGTTGCTTTTAGTTATTCTTTTTTGCTTTGTCCTCTTCTTCTTGTCTATTACAACTTCAAGTTGCCCATCGCAAAGTCATTTGTCGTTCTTCATTAAAGTATTCCTTGAATAATGTGTGCCATTTATATTTTGCTCTGATATTCCTTGAAGTTGTCTGCTTTTGCTTTTTTAGTAGCTTATGCAAGCTCTTACGTAATTCTTGAGCATCATATTTTCTAAATAATTTTGCTTGACTAATTTTTACTATGACTACTTTAACTTTTCTTTACTTTGAAATTTATCTATATTTTTCCTTTATTTTTTTGTTATGCATACTTTAGTTCACTTCACCACAAACCCAATTCCATTTGACTTTTCATTCACTTTCCCTTGGTTTTTTTATTTTTCCCTTTTAATTTTAACAGTTTTCTTTTTTAACTGAGAGCAACCCATATTTATTTATTTTTTCTGCGGAAACGGAAGCGCGTTAAGCGTGCCACTTAAGTGCGCGTGTGTGTATGTTTTCTGTGTATAAATGTATATTTTTCGTACCCTCGCTTCATATCTTTTGTGCTCCGAGCGCAGCCCACTTTCTTCCTTTTTTCAAGAGAAATGGAAAATTGAAAAATTCTGATTATGAAACATCTTATTGTAATTTTGACAGCAGCTTAACGTTAATAAATTCAAAGATTTGTATACCCAGTAGCGGATAGCAGACAGATCCTGTATGACTATGACCACTTTTCATATGAGCTCCTTAAAGCACAAGTGGTGTAAGTCCACCTTTTCTCGAACTGAGATATTGAAGGTTTTGTCTTGTCAACAAATGTGATTTCACAAGTTAGTTTTGCTATTTATTCGGTTTCTAGGGGAGCTAGCAGTTACCCCGTTAGCGTGTTATATAGAACACATTTTTCCCTACATAGCGTCATGCCTTACTAAAAAAACGAAAACTAGACTTATACCACTTGTGCTTTAAACGGCTCATATTTTGAAAATTTGGAAAAAAAAACATTTTCTTTTAATAAAAACAAAAACAAATGGCGGCGATATACTCTGGCGAGATTTTCGCGGAGCTTCTCTTCCAACAAGCGGTGTGTTGGTATGAGTTTTTTCCTAAAAATTAGCGGGGCCTACTGTTATTTATACCCAGCGTACTAGTACTAGTAAAAGGGTATTATAATTTTGTCGACAAAACGGTACTACGTAACGGCATAATATAATCGAGATAGATATAGGGGTCCATATATGAAAGTTCTAAGGTTGAAAAGAGGAGTTCATTAAGGCATGTCCGTCCGTCTGTCCGTCTGTCCGTGTACACGATAACTTGATTAACAATTCAGATATTTGCATGAAATTTAGTATACAGGTTACTTTCTGGCCAAGGTAGGTTGCTATTGAAAATGGGGGAATCGGATGATAATCGCACCCCCTTTTTCGATATCGAAAATTTTGAAAATTACATAAATTGACATATCTAGCTGAAATGGCTAAAATGATATAATTTTATAAATGAATCCCCTTGGTCATTCTCTTATGTTTTTTTCATACATTTCTTTATAGTCGGCGTGGCACCGCCCACTATTAAGGGAGGCATTTTTGAAAATTTGACTGGTCGTAACTTTTAAACTGATTACGATAGAACGATGGAATTTGCCACAAAGTATACTAGTATCGTTGGGAGTATACCTGATGAAAATGGATAAAACGCCCACTTTCGATATCGAGTGCTTCGAAAATCACTTAGATTGATATAACTCAGTATCGGAAATGGCTAAAATGATTCTTTTGGGATGAACCCCCTGGTCATTCTATTATGATTTTTTATTAAATTTTTTAAGGTAGGCGTGGCATCGCCCAATTTTCAGGGAGGCATATTTGAAAATTTCACGGGTCATAACTTTTTAAATGATTACGGTAGAACGATGAAATTTGAAGTATACCACTTTCGATATCGAAAACTTCGAAAATCACCTAAATTGACATAATCCGGTAACGGAAATGGCTAAAATGATATAGTTTGGTAGGATGAGTACCATATTCAATCTTATATGATTTTTTGATACATTTTTAAAAGTAGGCACCGAACTGTGTATATTTTCTACGTCTTCAACCGAACGTAGATTTCCCTACTTCTTAGATTTAACTTCCATCATTCGCACAAATTTATAAACTTTCTGGTTTTGTTATTCTTTTTGCTGTGTGTGTTTATCTTCGTTATAGAAATATTATTTTCGCACTTCTTTATGAGATGCTTTAGGGTAAATTTCCTAAAAATGTAAAAGAAAGTTTGTTTGACGATAATGATGATGATACTCGCATACGCTGTCGAAAATTTTTCTCTCTCTTTGCTACTGATTGGCGTCAAAATCGTTATGGCTTTTGGGATAACTTCGGAACCATTTTAGGATCGTTTTGGGAGCTTTTTGGGCCTTTGGAGACCTTTTTGGAATTTCGATACTTTTTCAGGATAATTTTCAGCATTGTTCTATTTTCACTATCATTTCGGAACATTTTGGACCTTTTCAAATCTTTTCGAGAGCTTCTCGGGCCTTTTTGATGTAATTTCGGGATCCTTTTGAAATTATTTTGGGACTGTTTTGAAATAATTTCGGTACTTCATCGATAATTTATAGCATTGTTTTTGGGAAAAGTTTTAGCATTGTTTTCGAGATGATTTCGATACATCTTTGGGATATTTTAGTTATTATTTCTGCACCTTTTTCAGTTCATATTCAGAAAGTTACAATTTATATTCCGAAAATTACAAATGATATTCAGAATTTTCCAATGATATTCCGAAAATTACAATTGATATTCAGAAATCCAAATTTATATGAAAAAACTTCAAATGCGGATTACAAAGAGATTTTCTGAATATCAATTGTAATTTTTTGAATATTAATTTTAATTTTCTGAGTATCAAAAGGAATTTTGTGAATATTAATTTTTATTTTTCTGAATATCAAAAGGAAATTCTGAATATAAACTGAAAAAGGTGTAGACTATTATGGAATCGTTTCGGTAGTTTTTACTTACGGACTTCTTTTAGATCATTTGGTGATTTTTTTGGGACTGTCTGTAATCATTTCGGCACTCTTTCGGAATAATTTTCAGCATTGTTATATCGTCGTGCCAAAACCATGAATATGCCAAAATTAAAGTTTCGGGAAATCAATCTCAAAATTATAAATTTTAGTTTTTGACATAAATATGTTTTTGTAGGTTATATTCTCAATATACTCTTTCCACTGATATAATTTAACGTTAATATTCTGTCAATTCCTCGAGATTTGGCACATTCATCTTTTAAAGATTTCCAAAGAAATTTTTAAATTTTTTAAAATTTTTATTTTGTCAGAAACAAGAATGTGTGGCCCTCAACGATTGACACCATGGCGTATACGTAACAATTTTCCTACACGTTCTTGTTTCTGGCAGAACGAAAATTTTAAAAAATTTTAAAATTCAGTTTTTTTTAAAGAGTTTTGTTGCGCCAGAAACAGCACATGCGTTTTTCTGGCACAATTTTAAGAGATTTAACTACACAATCACGAAAATAGCATTGCAAATTTCCGAGGGTTCCTTGTACTTTGGAAACCCAAGATTTTCGTGAATCGTAGAGAAACTAGAGGTTAATCACGCGGGCCTATTAACTCAAATCTAGAAAATTGACACATTCATGCCTATGGCAAGCGAGTGACAATATGTACTTCTTTGGAATCTTTTTCGGGATAGTTTCGAATCATTTCGGGCCTTTTTGGGATCATTTCATTATTTCGTTGGGATACTTTTTTTGCGATCATTGGAACTTTTTTTAAGAATATTTTTGGAACCATTTCTGCATTTGCACACTAATTTAACTAGTGGCAACTCTGTAGTTTCCCAGTTATTGCATAGGTGCGAAGTTAAATGAAAGAACTGAAGAGTTAGAACCATTCCCCTTTATTTAGAAGTTTTACTTAAAATATTTGGAAAATCTTACTTAGAACTTTTCTAACGTTGGTCTTGCTCGTCAAAAAAACAAAACTATCGTTGTATGTTTCCATGGTTTCCAATATACATTTTTTGAAAAATAGACAAATAGCATGAAATACTAGAGGTTGTGAATTGCGTATATATATTGATTTCTTTTGCTTTCCACAGCCAAGGTTGCCCTCAAAATTTCTTATCATTTATGCATCCTTATAAATACATATATATCGCCCTTAGTTTCATCACTCATAAATATGGATAAGTGCCATCTTATACACTTATACAACAATAACAATTACTAATAATATTATTTTATTTAGACAAGAAATATTAACTTGATACTTTGACAACACAAAAAAAAAAACTTGCACGAGATTATTTCCAACCGTCTGCATTTCGAACAAAGCTGCACAAGCAGTTTGAAGCATTTGCGACACTGCTTCGATGTCTACCCATCATTTTGACATTAATCAAGATTTCCTATTACGAATATGCATAATTAAATTCATACAAACATACACGAGAACATAGATTTCCAGAAAATAATAATATTTTCACAGGCACAGCTGTGCCCAAACTGCTTTTCTTAGTTCACTAAATTTGATTTGGATTTCCCATTACCCAAGCAATTGATGAGCACCCTTATTACTATAGTTAGTTGTGTTGTATTCAAAAACTCTATTCCATACATCCTCCATATAAGCTCATTTTGAACATTTTGACAGATGTCTGCGGTTTAGTTGATATTCGGCTGAAACTTTCATTAGCGGTTTCTATAGAGTATCCTTGAAATTTTTGGTTTGAAGTTATGCAACATCCTTAGCCAAGCAAAGATATCAGTAACTGTCAAGAGTGGTAACAATAACATACTTGGGATGTATGAGTGACATCAGCGACAAAATTAAGCAGCGTTTTCGTACTTTCAAGACATCTGCTTGTGTTTGTTATTGTTATTTTGAGAACATGAATTGCTAAGCTGAAATTTGGTGTCACATTTGGGTGACAAGTGTGAGCATTATCCAGTATTAATTTAATTTCTTGAGTGTCTTTACTTGTGTCGAGTATAATCATTTGCAAGGTTGTTGATTTGGTTATGTAGTTACTTATTTTTGGGTAAGCCGCTTAATATTTGACTTTCTTTACCAAATATTTTGATTTAATTGAGTGAAGTAGTCTTATGAGGAAGTGGTCATTCGAATCGACATTTTTAAATACATATGTAGTAATTAAAAGAAAAATTACACTGTGTCTCACTGAAAAAATTTATTTATTTTATTTGTGTTATTTTTGTTTTAATGTATTTTATTTTTTTATTTTAATTTATTTTATCTTATTTTTTTTTGTTTTATTTTATTTTATTTTATTTTATTTTATTTTATTTTATTTTATTTTATTTTATTTTATTTTATTTTATTTTATTTTATTTTATTTTATTTTATTTTATTTTATTTTATTTTATTCTATTTTATTTTAATTTATTTCATTTTATTTTATTTTATTTTATCTTATTTTTTTGTTTTATTTTATTTTATTTTATTTTATTTTATTTTATTTCATTTTATTTTATTTTATTTTATTTTATTTTATTTTATTTTATTTTATTTTATTTTATTTTATTTTATTTTATTTTATTTTATTTTATTTTATTTTATTTTATTTTATTTTATTTTATTTTATTTTATTTTATTTTACTTTATTTTATTTTATTTTATTTTATTTTCTTTTATTTTTTTTATTTTATTTTATTTTATTTTATTTTATTTTATTTTATTTTATTTTATTTTATTTTATTTTATTTTATTTTATTTTATTTTATTTTATTTTATTTTATTTTATTTTATTTTATTTTATTTTATTTTATTTTATTTTATTTTATTTTATTTTATTTTATTTTATTTTATTTTATTTTATTTTATTTTATTTTATTTTATTTTATTTTATTTTATTTTATTTTATTTTATTTTATTTTATTTTATTTTATTTTATTTTATTTTATTTTATTTTATTTTATTTTATTTTATTTTATTTTATTTTATTTTATTTTATTTTATTTTATTTTATTTTATTTTATTTTATTTTATTTTATTTTATTTTATTTTATTTTATTTTATTTTATTTTATTTTATTTTATTTTATTTTATATTTTATTTTATTTTATTTTATTTTATTTTATTTTATTTTATTTTATTTTATTTTATTTTATTTTATTTTATTTTATTTTATTTTATTTTATTTTATTTTATTTTATTTTATTTTATTTTATTTTATTTTATTTTATTTTATTTTATTTTATTTTATTTTATTTTATTTTATTTTATTTTATTTTATTTTATTTTATTTTATTTTATTTTATTTTATTTTATTTTATTTTATTTTATTTTATTTTATTTTATTTTATTTTATTTTATTTTATTTTATTTTATTTTATTTTATTTTATTTTATTTTATTTTATTTTATTTTATTTTATTTTATTTTATTTTATTTTATTTTATTTTATTTTATTTTATTTTATTTTATTTTATTTTATTTTATTTTATTTTATTTTATTTTATTTTATTTTATTTTATTTTATTTTATTTTATTTTATTTTATTTTATTTTATTTTATTTTATTTTTATTTTATTTTATTTTATTTTATTTTATTTTATTTTATTTTATTTTATTTTATTTTATTTTATTTTATTTTATTTTATTTTATTTTATTTTATTTTATTTTATTTTATTTTATTTTATTTTATTTTATTTTATTTTATTTTATTTTATTTTATTTTATTTTATTTTATTTTATTTTATTTTATTTTATTTTATTTTATTTTATTTTATTTTATTTTATTTTATTTTATTTTATTTTATTTTATTTTATTTTATTTTATTTTATTTTATTTTATTTTATTTTATTTTATTTTATTTTATTTTATTTTATTTTATTTTATTTTATTTTATTTTATTTTATTTTATTTTATTTTATTTTATTTTATTTTATTTTATTTTATTTTATTTTATTTTATTTTATTTTATTTTATTTTATTTTATTTTATTTTATTTTATTTTATTTTATTTTATTTTATTTTATTTTATTTTATTTTATTTTATTTTATTTTATTTTATTTTATTTTATTTTATTTTATTTTATTTTATTTTATTTTATTTTATTTTATTTTATTTTATTTTATTTTATTTTATTTTATTTTATTTTATTTTATTTTATTTTATTTTATTTTATTTTATTTTATTTTATTTTATTTTATTTTATTTTATTTTATTTTATTTTATTTTATTTTATTTTATTTTATTTTATTTTATTTTATTTTATTTTATTTTATTTTATTTTATTTTATTTTATTTTATTTTATTTTATTTTATTTTATTTTATTTTATTTTATTTTATTTTATTTTATTTTATTTTATTTTATTTTATTTTATTTTATTTTATTTTATTTTATTTTATTTTATTTTATTTTATTTTATTTTATTTTATTTTATTTTATTTTATTTTATTTTATTTTATTTTATTTTATTTTATTTTATTTTATTTTATTTTATTTTATTTTATTTTATTTTATTTTATTTTATTTTATTTTATTTTATTTTATTTTATTTTATTTTATTTTATTTTATTTTATTTTATTTTATTTTATTTTATTTTATTTTATTTTATTTTATTTTATTTTATTTTATTTTATTTTATTTTATTTTATTTTATTTTATTTTATTTTATTTTATTTTATTTTATTTTATTTTATTTTATTTTATTTTATTTTATTTTATTTTATTTTATTTTATTTTATTTTATTTTATTTTATTTTATTTTATTTTATTTTATTTTATTTTATTTTATTTTATTTTATTTTATTTTATTTTATTTTATTTTATTTTATTTTATTTTATTTTATTTTATTTTATTTTATTTTATTTTATTTTATTTTATTTTATTTTATTTTATTTTATTTTATTTTATTTTATTTTATTTTATTTTATTTTATTTTATTTTATTTTATTTTATTTTATTTTATTTTATTTTATTTTATTTTATTTTATTTTATTTTATTTTATTTTATTTTATTTTATTTTATTTTATTTTATTTTATTTTATTTTATTTATTTTATTTTATTTTATTTTATTTTATTTTATTTTATTTTATTTTATTTTATTTTATTTTATTTTATTTTATTTTATTTTATTTTATTTTATTTTATTTTATTTTATTTTATTTTATTTTATTTTATTTTATTTTATTTTATTTTATTTTATTTTATTTTATTTTATTTTATTTTATTTTATTTTATTTTATTTTATTTTATTTTATTTTATTTTATTTTATTTTATTTTATTTTATTTTATTTTATTTTATTTTATTTTATTTTATTTTATTTTATTTTATTTTATTTTATTTTATTTTATTTTATTTTATTTTATTTTATTTTATTTTATTTTATTTTATTTTATTTTATTTTATTTTATTTTATTTTATTTTATTTTATTTTATTTTATTTTATTTTATTTTATTTTATTTTATTTTATTTTATTTTATTTTATTTTATTTTATTTTATTTTATTTTATTTTATATTTTATTTTATTTTATTTTATTTTATTTTATTTTATTTTATTTTATTTTATTTTATTTTATTTTATTTTATTTTATTTATGTATATTTTTATTTATTTTGTCTTTTATTTTATTTTATTTTATTTTATTTTATTTTATTTTATTTTATTTTATTTTATTTTATTTTATTTTATTTTATTTTATTTTATTTTATTTTATTTTATTTTATTTTATTTTATTTTATTTTATTTTATTTTATTTTATTTTATTTTATTTTATTTTATTTTATTTTATTTTATTTTATTTTATTTTATTTTATTTTATTTTATTTTATTTTATTTTATTTTATTTTATTTTATTTTATTTTATTTTATTTTATTTTATTTTATATTTTATTTTATTTTATTTTATTTTATTTTATTTTATTTTATTTTATTTTATTTTATTTTATTTTATTTTATTTTATTTATGTATATTTTTATTTATTTTGTCTTATTTCTTTTAACGTTCCTTGCGTAATAAAGTCTATAAAAACAGGAGCGCTGAATGAAGCTGCCTACATTAAACAGCACCCGCAGGTATATGTCAAGCTATTTTTTTTAAATAGTTTTTTTCTCTTAGTTAACCCTCTCAAAATCCGCAAGATGCATTTACAACGCCTTACGCTGCCATTCGGCGCTTTTGATTGCGGGAACAAATGTAGCACTTAATGGCCCGCTTTACTCACCTTTAAGCTTACCAACTAAAATACAAACACACACACAGCCTCGTGTACCTACAAAACTTCAACCATTTACTTATCAACATACAAATTTATTTATTTTATTTTTATGCCTTTTAATTCCTTAAAACATTCACTTAACTGAACTTTACTCTAGTCAGTTCATTGCATGCATATAGTATGTACAACAGGGCGTATGAGTAACAAAAAATGAGAATTGGAAAAAAACTGAGCTACGAAAATACACACGATAGTGTACTAAGCGAATGTGCAGTGACTTCTATGGCATTTGCCAACAAGCTTAAATGACACACATTTGACAGAAAGGTGGTGGGCAGAGGGGGGTCAGTGTACGCTAGGAAATGCAGCCGCTTTGTGTGCACTTACCTGGTGACAGCTCTTCGGTGATGGCATGTATGGACACGGTAAACAGTGTCAACATAATGGCAGAAAGCAGTATCCATTGTGGTCGCCGTTGTTGTTGTTGTGGACGTCGTTTTCGTTGTGGTCGTTGTTGCCCAAGTTGCTTGGCTTTGGTAGAAGCTTTTGATGTAGCAACTTTTATGGGCACACCTGCTATTGCCATTGTTGCGAAAAGTATGAAGTGTGGGTGATGGTTGTTGTTATTTTAAGTAGTTGCAGGTGTGCAAAAAAATATAGCAACAACAGCTTTAGCTTTAGTTTTACTGCCGCTTTATTTTATTTTGTTGTCGGTGTTTTTTCTTTTATTTAAACTTTTTTTTTTTTACTTTTTCTCTTCAAAAAACGTTTTGTTGTTGTTCAAAGTCTTTTACACTGTTGCTCGTGTCTTTTATTGTTATTTTCTTTTTAACTGTCCAGCTTTTTACAGTTGTTTGTTTGCTGTTATGTTTTCCACCCACTCATTCACTCACTTATTCATTCACTTGTCTTTTAGTTTGTTTCATTTTTAACAAATTTCCATTGCTTTTAAAAGAGTTGGCGTAAATAGACGAAGAAACAAGAATTGCCAGTAAAGTGCATCGGATAAGTTTTGAACTCTACTTTTCTTTGATTCTTGCAGCAGGTTTTTTTTTTGTTTTTCAAATTTTTATATTCATTTGTTTCGCTTTTTTATCTCCTATTTTCATTGCACAATTCGAAAAGTTGGCAGTTGACAGTTGGCACTTGACCTGCTCTTTTGTATTCTCTGTTTGTCGCTTTGCTGTCAATTCAAATGAGAAATGCAGTCGATCTGAACTGTTTTGTTTATGCCGTTTGTCCCATATTTGCTACATCACTACCTGAAAAACAGAGGGTAAATGGATTTTTTAAATTTGAGTTTGGAAAAATTATACATTCGGGTGGCTTATCGTTAAGAACAGTGTCAGGAACACAAGTATATGTTAAGATATTATGGAGAAGATTGTGGTCAGAGTAAATCAGGCGAAACCTCTTTCGAAATTTTTTATATATAAAAAAAAGTGCAAACTCTAAACTTTTTTGGTGTAAAACAAACACTATTTTGGTGTGAACGTTCTTTTGCTACACCAAAATGGTGTTAAGTCAAAAAGTGTGGTGTAAATCCTTAAAAGCTGTTCGACGCTACCATTCAGAGCAAAGCTACAATTTAACGTCGGCGTACGCGGCAGCCTAGTGGTAGACAGCTCCGTTCAGTAGTTACAGTTAATAACTGTTAGTTCGACTCGCGGTGAAGGCAATATCGCAAGTTTGTTGTAAATAGATTTTTTTATATTTGTTGTTACTTTGACTCCTTTTTGGTGCTTAAATAACACTTTTTTTAGTTTATATAATAAATGAAATTTCTGCAAAAAAAATTTCTAAAGTTAACTCTACTTTTTTTTTAGTAAAATATTAGAATGGAAGCTAAATGAAATGTATATATTGTCAAAAAGTTTAATATGAGTGGTGCTGCGACAAGCCTGAACATTTCTTTTTCGGATCTCATAAATTTTGTTCGATCGCTTCATTCAACTATAGTCAAACTTCCTCTTTAAGAATTTTTATACTTAGGTCAAAACGTGTCTTTTGTAACCTTGTTCGACGGCGACCCCATTTAGAAATTTTTTTTTTCTAAATAACTTTTGATGTTACTTTTGCCGGGCATGACTTGGTGTAGAAGGCCTAACACTTCACCGATACACCATGGCGGCCACCATGATAATAAAAATAATGACATATTCATTTTAAAAATCGGACCACAAATAACCAAGATACGATAAAAAACTATTTCGGCTGTATTTCGAAGGATTGAAAATAACACTGGACCACGAATTTCAACTTTTTCGCTTTACCAGAAATGCCGTTATGAAATTCGTATGTAAAATCACCCCCTGATTTCGAAAATTGAGTTCATTTTTGATTCTATGGCACCGTTTTTGAGATATTTGCAATTTACCGTTATTCGATAAAACCAAAAAGATGGCGCCCTTTAATTGCGTATATCTCACGAACGGGTTAAGCAATTGCAAAAAAGTTTACAGAATCGGAAAAACGATAAAATTTGCTATAAATGCATCATACATTGTTTTTTGCTCAACCAGATAGTTTTCGAGATATTAGCTTGTCATTTCATATTTTTGTTTTTTTTTATGAAAAAATATAAAAAAAATTACTCTTTGCGTGGGCAGTATTCCAAAACCACAACTTTTTTTCTAGATATTTTTTCTTTACGTAGAGCTCTGTTTTATTAGAAAAAAGATAAGCTATCATCGAAGAAAATCGATGCAAAACTACGTAAGTTATAAACGATCAAGTAAAAATACCGAGGTTGCGCAACTTCAATGTGTGATGTATACATACATACATATTTTAAAGGTATAAAGTGCAAATGGGATATTATCCGGATAAACGAATAACACCATAACAATGATAATACTTTTTCTTTAAATAAATCAAATAGTACTTTTAATACTCGAATTGTTTTATAGTAGGTAGAGTGGTTGCTTCGAAAGGAAGAGTGGTTGGGTTCGAAAGTGCTGTAGGCATGTAGTTATAAACATGTATTTCCGTTACTTATGCCTAAGTATGCAGGTAGATTTTCAAAATTATAAGACAATTTTTAAAGCCGACATCTAAAGCAGGTAATATTTTCTTTTCCCGGCTTCGTATAAAAAGGAACCTTTCTGTCTAGGTAAGATTTGATTTTTTCAATTTTATTTTTGTTCCGAGTATAAATGAGTTAAGGCGCCTTGAAACTTCAAAACATCTGCAAGGCTCGCCGGAGATAGTTCAGTTCATAAGTCGAATTTCAAAACCGTGATTTATTAAAACAAAATAAAATGAGTAAAAGGACGCGAGAATTTGAGTGTGATAACGATCCAGATATGTTCTGTTTCATGTGTGGCCAATATACTATCATAAGGCTACGACGAGTGTTCTCAGATCGTATCAAAACTTTATACTCCAAGTATTTTGGCATTGAGCCTAAAAATGCTGAAAAACCATGGACACCGAACACTTTGTAACACATCGTGTCGAGTAGAATTGATTCAGTCGAAATCAGGACAACAAATAAAATTTGCTACACCAATGATATGGAATAAATCTACTTGCCATTCAATGGAGTGTTATATTTGTCAAACGAAAGTGCTTGGCGTTGGAAGATCAAGAAGAGTAACTTATGCCAGCGTACCATCAGTGACATTACCAGTACTACATTCAACGACAGTTGCGGATCCAGTTCCATTGTCAACAGTAATATCTGAGTGCGGGGAATCAAGTTGTACTGAATTTCGCGTGGGAAACGAGAGAAACGTTCTCTCACAAGCACAACTTAATGATTGGATAAGAGATTTGGAACTATCCAAGGAAAAGGCAGAGATCCACACTTCCCGTATGCAACAATTTAAATTTGTGTCATCCGATGTTAAGGTGACATATTGTAGAACTCGTCACGAACCATTTTCCAAACACTATACCAAGAAAGACAGTATATGCTACTGCAACGACATTCCTGGTTTATTCAAAGAATTTGGTCAAACATATGATTCAAAATAGTGGCGATTGTTCATAGACAGCAATAAACTGAGTTTGAAAGCTGTATTATTGCATATTGGTAACAAAAAGCCTTCTATCCCGATCGCACATGCAGTAAATACAAAGGAAACCTACGAGGAAATGCAAAAAATTCTCAAATTTATCAGATATGAAGAGCATGATTGGAAAATATGTTCTGATCTCAACGTCGTTGCAGTGCTATGCGGTCTACAAAGTGGCTACACCAAGCACTGCTGCTTCCTCTGCAAGTGGGATAGCCGAGCTCGTAAGGACCACTACGTCAGAAAGGATTGGTCGGAAAGAGTCGAGTTTACCGTTGGTGTGGATAACATAAAATACACCCCTCTTGTCAAGAAAGAGAAAATCATACTTCCACCCTTACACATCAAGCTCGGTCTCATTAAAAACTTTGTTAAGGCTTTGGACAAAGAAGGCAAAGCATTCGACTATTTGAAAACAATTTTTCCAGATATTTCTCAAGCCAAGATAAAGGAAGGTATTTTTGTTGGACCACAAATAAAAAAGGTGATCAACAATACTCAATTCAAAGGACTACTCTCATCAGTTGAGGCAGCAGCGTGGGAATCCTTTGAAAAGGTCGTTGCTTCTTTTCTCGGTAGACACAAAAGCCCTAACTACGAACAGATAGTGAACGACTTAATCAATAATTATGCGAAAATGGGTAAATATAAAAGGCTTATTAAAATTAATTTCCCAAAATTTTATTTACCTAACTAATATTTTCTTTCCAGGCGTAAATATGTCTTTAGAAATTCACTTTCTGCACTCACATTTGAACTTTTTTCCGGCAAATCTTGGCGACGAAAGTGACGAACATGGCGAAAGGTTTCATCAGCAAATGAAATTAATTGAGAATCGATATCAAGGATTCTGGGACGTCGCAATGATGGGTGATTACTGCTGGTTTCTCATAAGAGAAATCGATCCCAAACTGAATAAGCGTCAAAGTAGAACACATAATTATTTCGACTACATAGTAAAATCAAATTAAGATAAAGATTGTTAGAATATAGTATAAACATAAATAAATTTAAAAAAAGTAAAAAATATGGGTAATTTCATTCATGAATTAAACTTTGAACTCAATAGCAACAGAGCATAGCTTGATATTTCTCTCTTTCTTATACCATACATACGTTTTGAGCTATACGTTGAAATTGCGCAACCTGGGTATTTTTATTTGATCGCTTATAACTTACGTAGTTTTACATCGATTTTCTTCGATGATAGCTTATCTTTTTTCTAATAAAACAGAGCTCTATGTAAAGAAAAAATATCTAGAAAAAAAGGTGTGGTTTTGGAATGCTGTCCACGCAAAGAGTAATTTTTTTCATATTTTTTCATAAAAGAAAACAAAAATATGAAATGATAAGCTAATATCTCGAAAACTATCTGGTTGAGCAAAAAACAATGTATGATGCATTTATAGCAAATTTTATCGTCTTTTTGATTCTGTCAACCTTTTTGCAATCGCTTGTCCCGTTCGTGAGATATATGTAATTAAAGGGAGCCATCTTTTTGATTTTTTCGAATAACGGTAAAATGCAAATATCTCAAAAACGGTACCATAGAATCAAAAATGAACTCGATTTTCGAAATCAGGGGGTGGTTTTACATACGAATTTCATAACGGCGTCTCTGGTAAATTTTGGCCGTCGACCAGTGTAATTAAATCTTTTTTCCGGAACCCTCTCAACATAATCTTTACTGTCTATTCTTCCACCTGTATCTACCATAGAAAACAAAACAAGTAATAAGTCTAAGTTCGGGTAAACCGACATTAAATACCCAGCGTTAGTTTTCATATAATTTTCGAAATATTCAATTTCGGAAGTGGGCGTGGTTAGGAAGCGATTTCGACCAATTACATCAGGTATGCTCGCTATTATGCTAGTATACATTGTACCAATTTCATCGTTCTGCCGTAGTCAGTTTAAAAGTTATGACCCGTGAAATTTTCAAATATGCCTAGCTGAAAAATTAAAAATTTATCACGTCCACTATTAAAAATTTATGGAAAAATCATAAGATAATGACCAGGGGGTTTACCTATAAAATTATATCATTATAGCCATTTCAGTTACCGATATATGTCAATTTATGTGATTTTCGATATAAAAAAAGGGGGCGTGGTTATCATCCCATTGCGCCCATCTTGTCCAGAAAGTAAACTGTATACAAAATTTCATTCAAATATCTCAATTTTTGCTCAAGTTATCGTGTACATGGACAGACGGACGGACATATCTTAATGAACTCCTATTTTCCATCTAAGAACTTTCATATATGGAACTCTATATCTATCTCGATTATTTTGTGCCATTATGTAGTACCGTTATGTGGCCAAAATTATA
>CAXKVI010000004.1:90212966-90237966 GCA_964058755.1 Campiglossa producta | reverse complement strand
AAAATAAAATAAAATAAAATAAAATAAAATAAAATAAAATAAAATAAAATAAAATAAAATAAAAAAAAATATTAAAAAATAAGATGAAATTAAATAAATATAAATGAAATTTAATTAAAGTAAAATGAATTAAATTGAAGTAATTAAGCTCAACTAGGTTAAATTAAATTAAACTGAATTTATTTAAATTAAATGCAATTAAAATAAATAAAATACATTTAATTAATTTAACTTAAGTCATATTCAATTACGTACATATGTGTGTGAACATTATCTATTATTCAAACTTTTTTCTTCATACCGCTTGAAATCCTGAATACCCTGACACACCCTAATGTACTCCAATTTGCGACTCATTACCTCTCATCACAGAATTCAGGTATTATTATTTCGTTTCAAATAATCTTTTCCATTGGCTATTTCTAATTGGGATCAAACAAAGCGAAATTAAAATTCCTTTGCTACTTTGTGAAACTTGCTGCTGGCAATGCCGTTAGCAAATAAGCAAAGTAAACACACCTCAAAAGGTATAGCCGAAAAAGGGAAACATTACGTAAAATCGAAAATGAAAACAAAACTCTTTCTAAACTACAGGTAAGGATATGAATATCAAAGCAAAATGAGGCATACTATAAGGCGCACATATACACACAAATGAACAATAAACACTTTTTGTAAGTATTCATATACATATGTATGTACATAAGTATATGGGCAAAAAGTCGGAGGAATTGCAGGATGGGGATTTATAATTCGGTGAATTTTGCACAGCTAGTTTTTTATGCTAATTTATTTGTATTGGGTTTCCTGATTAACTCTCGAATTCGACTTTTAGTAATCACCTTAAAATATAAGTTCCGAAAAATACCTACCCAGAAAATTTTTCTACAGCCAAAATTTTATCGTTTTGGTTGTACCAATCAATTTTAAAATCCATACACAAACACTCGCGTAGAGGAATCACCGAAGCATGTTTTTTTTTTTTTACAAGCACAAGAAACTTAACAAGTTTTTACACAGTTTTCCAACATTATTACAATGATCCAGTATGGGTTTAACTAACTAGTCACCTTTAAATTTCACACCTTTTAGTTTTATAGAAGAATTTTTACTTTAGCTAAAAGAAATTTTTGGCAAATTTTTCACTACCGCACAAGTTTTATTGCTACACAAATTAATATTCGTTTCGATTCCATTTCGCAAATGTGTAAAAAGAGCATTCACTTTAATGGGAGAACGAGCGCGAGCTGTCAAACTTGGTATACTTTGCTCAACCACCACTACTTTATGGAGGGTTGTTGAGTGAGTGTGGAGTTTGCTATGGCAAGTACAAATATGTAAACAAACCCTGGCCACAGCTGCTTTAGGCGTTCCATTCAACTGCTTTGTTGTGTTTTGAATATTTTAGCTCATTCCAATTGAAGTGCAATGCAATTTCTCGCACGCTCAGCAATTTGTCACTTTGACATTTGCGGCGCATGCGCTTTACGGTCTGAAATATTTACCATTTCATTTCGTACTAGTTTTGTGTTTAATTTTTAACCTACACTTCTTACTCACCTTTTCTCCACTCTTTGTTCTACAGAAGGGTTGTAATCTAATCGAACCATTGACATTACCTAGACTCTTAACCAATTTAATTTTTTTTGCAGGTGCAACTTGGAATTACCCTACCTGCTTAGATATTTTCATCTCACCACACTCTTTGTTTTTATCAACTTTTTGCAGTTTTTGATCTTGATTTATGTTGAGTGTGATTTTATTGCTTTTCTTTAAACGCTTTGTATAGCGTTTGATTTTAATTACAAACCTTCGATAAACCTTCGATTTGATTATGCGCCACACTTTGAGGTGTAAAATTTAATCAATTCCTCTGTTGACTTCTACTGTACGGATTGGGGCTGCATGCCAATGGCCGAGATTTGCTGTTCAGAAATGGGGTTGACTGCATAAATATGCATGCGTTGGCAATAAAGTATTTTTATTACCTAACAGTTTGTAACAATTTCACTAAGTGCTTTTTGCAATCAATGCAACTAACTAATAGGAAACGTAAAACGATTAGGTGGTGAGAATTTAAGAGTAGAGGGAGCTAAAAGTTTTTAATTTAAACAGTAGCACGAAAATGCTAATATGAAAATTCATGTACTTTAATGAAAGTACTTATTGAGTTGACTTAAGTACAAGCATATTTCGCATCTTGCTAAAAATACACAATATTTTAGAGATGATCAAGAAAGTTCTCAAACGGTCCATACCATATAGATACGGAAACCATACAATATTGAAAATATATCAAATCATACAAAAACCATACCATAACCATACCATATCCCATACCATATCCCATACCATAACCATACCACAACCATACCAAATCCATAGCCATACCATAACCATACAAAATCCATAGCCACACCATAACCATACCAAATCCATAGCCATACCATAACCATACCATAACCATACCATAACCATACCATAACCATACCATAACCATACCATAACCATACCATAACCATACCATAACCATACCATAACCATACCATAACCATACCATAACCATACCATAACCATACCATAACCATACCATAACCATACCATAACCATACCATAACCATACCATAACCATACCATAACCATACCATAACCATACCATAACCATACCATAGCCATACCATAGCCATACCATAACCATACCATAACCATACCATAACCATACCATAACCATACCATAACCATACCATAACCATACCATAACCATACCATAACCATACCATAACCATACCATAACCATACCATAAGCATACCATAACCATACCATAACCATACCATAACCATACCATAAGCATACCATAACCATACCATAACCATACCATAACCATACCATAACCATACCATAACCATACCATAACCATACCATAACCATACCATAACCATACCATAACCATACCATAACCATACCATAACCATACCATAACCACACCATAACCATACCATAACCATACCATAACCATACCATAACCATACCATAAGCATACCATAACCATAACCATAACCATACCATACCATAACCATACCATAACCATACCATAAACATACCATAACCATACCATAACGATACCATAACCATACCATAACCATACCATAACCATACCATAACCATACCATAACCATACCATAACCATACCATAACCATACCATAACCATACCATAACCATACCATAACCATACCATAACCATACCATAACCATACCATAACCATACCATAACCATACCATAACCATACCATAACCATACCATAACCATACCATAACCATACCATAACCATACCATAACCATACCATAACCATACCATAACCATACCATAACCATACCATAACCATACCATAACCATACCATAACCATACCATAACCATACCATAACCATACCATAACCATACCATAACCATACCATAACCATACCATAACCATACCATAACCATACCATAACCATACCATAACCATACCATAACCATACCATAACCATACCATAACCATACCATAACCATACCATAACCATACCATAACCATACCATAACCATACCATAACCATACCATAACCATACCATAACCATACCATAACCATACCATAACCATACCATAACCATACCATAACCATACCATAACCATACCATAACCATACCATAACCATACCATAACCATACCATAACCATACCATAACCATACCATAACCATACCATAACCATACCATAACCATACCATAACCATACCATAACCATACCATAACCATACCATAACCATACCATAACCATACCATAACCATACCATAACCATACCATAACCAAACCATACAATAACCATACCATAACCATACCATAAACATACCATAACCATACCATAACCATACCATAACCGTACCATAACCATACCATAACCACACCATAACCATACCATAACTATACCATAACCATGCCATAACCATACCATCACCATATCATAACCATAAAGAGCATTTCCTATATCTAACGTCTACTGGGATGCAACACGTTTTTGAAAAACTTTTCATTTTACATAAAGCTGTCACATTTTTTTTACTCGTTATTTCAGAATTCAGACGAATTTCACTTGAAAAAGACCAATTTTATTTAGTGATCTCATATATTTTACTAAAATACATATTAATATATCCAATGGGTAGTAAATATTTTAGCAAATCCAATTTCTTTGGGTTCTTTAAGCGGTTTACCGAAAACGAATTGCCGAAACGTTTAGAATCTGGCAAAATAAATTGCGATAATAATAAAAGGTAAGTCGAAAACACGAAAACTGCAGAAGGACTTGGAAAAAATTAGTTTTTTGCACTACCAACTCGATATAGCATTCAGATAATAGACCGGATCACACACCCAAGCGGTTGGAAATACTATTACAAGGAATTGCAGGCAACAGTGGGTAAATTTGTGGGACGTTTTGGGACGAGATTCAATAAAATGGGTAACAATGCAAGAACAACGAGTGGGGTATCATTTCAACAAGCTAAGGTAGGTACCACATAGGCAACCAAGCTTTGTAAACATGACTTCTAAGATATTTCCTTGCATTCAAATTTTTAGCAACAAATTATGCAGTTGGTGGTCGATTCAAAGCAACGTGTTACTCAGCTGGAAAGAGAACTTAAACGCTTACGTAATATGCTACCATACAGGGAAAGAGCCAACTTAAATTCGAGTTCCAGTCGACGACACAGCACATTTTCAATGTCAATGATGGAGGAGGGCAAAATTGGCCAATGCAAAGATGATGTAAGAGTATTAGGAGATGAATGTGCAATGCCACAATCGAAGGAACTTTTGTCGCAATATGAACGCGATACAACAATGGCCCACGAACCACGATATAAAGGACAAATGGCATCATTGAAATTTCCACAAAATTATAGTCAACGGAAAAGTTTTACGAGCAATGCATCTCTTTGCACGGTTGCATTGTCAAATGAGAATGATGCATACAACTTTGATTCGAAAAAATCAAGCCAAGCGTCCGAATCTGGCTTACCGCAGGATAAGATGGTTCAAGCAAAGAGTTGAATAGTTTGAATTTGTTTTGTAACTATTTTATCTACTATAATAATTTTATTTTTAATAAAGATGTTTATTATTATTGGGCGCGGTTGGAAAGCGATATCGTTCAATTACATCAGGTATACACAGTATTATGCTAGTATACCTTTTACCAAATTTCATCGTTCTACCGTAATCAGTTTAAAAGTTATGACCCGTGAAATTTTGAAATACGCCTCCCTGAAAAGTGGGCGGTGCCACGCCCACTTTTAAAAATTTATCAAAAAATCATAATAAAATGACTAGGGGGTTAATTCTACCAAACGATATCATTTTAGCCATTTCCGTTACAAAATTATATCAACTTAGGTGATTTGCGATATCAAAATTGGGAGTGGGTGGGAGAGTGATTTTATCCAGTATGATTTTATACTACTATGCTTTGTGCCAAATTCCGCCGTTCTATCGTAATCAGTGTAAAAGTTACGACCAGTCGAATTTTCAAAAATGACTCCCTTAAAAGTGGGCGGTGCCACGCCCATTTTAAAAAATTATTAAAAAAATCGTTATATAATGACCAGGGGGATTCACCTATACAATTTTATCACTTTACGTTACCGAATTATGTCAATTTAGGTGATTTTCGGCATCGAAAGTGGGCATGGTTGGCGGATGATTTTATCCAATTTCATCAGGTATACTCCCAACGATACTAGTATGGTTTGGCCGAAATTTCATCATTCTATCCTAATCAGTTTAAAAGTTATGACCAGTGAAATTTTAAAAAATGCCTCCCTTAAAAGTGGGCGGTGCTACGTCCGCTATAAAAAATGAATGGAATAATCATAAGATAATGACCAGGGGGATTCATCTATAAAATTATATCATTTTAGCCTAAGCGATTTTGGCCGTTTCGTATCAAAGCACGCCAGTCATTCCTTTTTAGCGATAACCGACGCCAATTGGAAACCCCAAGGGAGTTCAAGTCATCCTCCACCTGTGGTTTCCATCTCAGTCGAGGCCTCCCCCTTCCTCTGCTGCCGAATTCAGGCGACGATAGGAAAACCTTCTGTGCTGGAGCTTCTTTGTCCATTCGCATAACATGGCCCAGCCCGCGGAGTCTTTGGGCTTTAGTTCGGTCAGATCTGCGTAGAGCTCGTACAGCTCATCGTTAAATTTCCTTCGATACTCGCCGTTGGCATCACGGGAAGGACCATAAATCTTCCGGAGAACTTTTCTCTCAAATACTCCAAGGGCCATCTCATCTTCTCTTGACATTGTCCATGAATCTGAGCCATACATCAGGACAGGTATGATGAGAGACTTATAGAGCGTGATCTTTGTTCTTCGAGAGAGGACTTTACTTCTCAATTGCCTACTCAGTCCAAAGTAGCACTTGTTGGCAAGAGTGATTCTCCGCTGGATTTCTAGACTGATATTATTTTCGGTGTTGATACTGGTTCCCAAATAGACGAAGTCCCTCACAGTTTCAAATTTGTAACTATCAACAGTGACATGGCTGCCAAGGCGCAGGTGCGCCGATTCTTTCTTTGATGACAGCAAATACTTCATCTTGTCCTCTTTCACGGCAAGACCCACTTTTTTCGCTTCCTTATCCAGTCTAGAGAAGGCAGCGCTTACGGCGCGGTTGTTAAGGCCAATGATATCAATATCATCGGCATACGCCAGCAATTGCACGCTCTTGTAAAAGATTGTACCATTGCGGTTTAGCTCTGCTGCTCTAATTATCTTCTCCAGCATCAGATTGAAGAAATCGCACGAAAGGGAGTCGCCCTGTCTGAAGCCTCGTTTGGTTTCAAATGGCTCAGCCATTTTAGCCATTTCAGCTACCGATATATGTCAATTTATGTGATTTTCGATAGGGGGCGTGGTTATCATCCGATCTCGCCCATTATCAATAGCAACTTACCTTTACCAGACGGACGGACATGCCTTAATGAACTTTTTTTCAACCTAAGAACTTTCATATATGGAACTCTACCAAAAGGCGAACTCCGCCAAGTCATAGAGGTGTTCTGCACCTAAATACCATAGATCCAGCCCCACAATTGAGATCTGGGGCCTTATCATGTAATTCGATTCTATAGTAAATGCTATTCGAAAGCTGTCAAATCACATACAATTTTTTTCAAATTCGAACGAAATTTCTTTCGGGTCGAATAACATGATAAGGCCCCTGACCAGGTTATTTTTTTAAATTTTTTTACCACAACAACAATCAATTTAATTTTCGCTTCGGATCCACATTCCTGGGACTGCAGCGCATCCTTTGGCACCTTTTCCGACATTTTGCGATTTTCTTTTTTGCGAGTTGACGTGTAATCTTTGCAATTACCACTTATGATCATTCGATGTATTCGGGTTTTAATGTAGTTATGTTCCAGTCCTATAGGTTCACTGTATTATTTCAGAATTCTCTCTAGAAGGCCTTCAAATATTTATCACTTGATTTTCAAATTGAAATATTTAAAAACATCAAACAAATATATTTTTAGCGAAGAAATCTACAATTTACGCAAATTAAACTTACTAAATAGTACTAGAATTTATTTATATTTCGTATATTTTAATAGATGATAATTTTGCATGGCTGCTAGTAGTGCCGCCAAAGGAGTATTAGGCGAGTTGGCGAAACGTGTGCCGAAAAACCAAAGTAAACAATTCAAAACATTTCTTGATTTGAATGCAGAATATAAACGGTAAATTTGACTCTTTTATAAACAAGAATTTGCTCTAAAGCAACGAACCATCTAATTAAATAGCCGCGTGAACAAATATCCAGAGAAGCTGCCAAGAATTGACTGGGAATACTATCGCGCTAACGTTCGAATGGAAGCCGTCAAAATAGTCGATGAGTTCGAAAAGAAATATGAAGAGCTGAACAAAGTTTTTGACGAACGCACCAAATTAGATACTAAGAAATACTATGATGAGCTGGAAAAAGAAAGGACGGTAGTGCAGGTATACACATACATACATATATAGTCTTTGAAAAGTGCTTAAATATGATTGAAATAAATCTACGTCACAGGCCGAAGTAAACCAATTCATCACCGAATCAAATGAACGTATCAAAGCGTACGAAGCCGAACTTTTAAGAATTTGCTCCATGAAACCCTACTCTTCAATGACAATGGAAGAATTCATCACTCTACGTCCTGAGTTGTCGACCCTTATACCTTGTGGTGGCAAGCCACTATTTTGGCCACATGATGAAGAGGAGCAAAAAATCGGTCCTGTTGGTATCCCAGGAGTAGTTGGTGGCAAAGGTGGTGGGGGTGGTGATGATAGCGCTGGTGGTGATGGTCACACATTTACACCCAGTGATATTAAAGGTAAAACCGAAAATTTTGAGTTTAATCCCGGTCAAAAGCAAACTCCCGTGGGAGCTCAAGCGACAGCAGTACCAAAACCTGTACAATCAGAATCCCCGTCGGGTGTAGTAACAAAAACAATTCCGGGGAAAAAAGGAGTACCCGAACCAAAGATTCAAGTCCATAAGCCTGCTTCTGAAGAAACTAAAAGGAAAATGGATCCATGTAATCTTGATGAAAGACTAAAGCACCAATCTGAGGCTAAAACAAATAACGTAACTAGCGCTGTTACAAAGGCGACAGTGAAGCCCGTGGAAAAGCAAGCTGTGCCACCTAAAAAGCCACATCCTTGTGACTTGGTTGCAGGTAATATAGCTGATCGCTGTAAAGATGCTCCAAAGGAACCATACAAAGATGAAACGAAAAGTACATGCATATTTTTTGATCCATGTAAAACTAAATTTGGTGCTGGTATAAAATCCGATACTAAGCCAGCTGAAAAAGTTCCAGGCAAAAAGGAACCTACAAAAGACCCTAAGGAACCTAGTCCTTGTGATTTGGCTGTCAAGGAAAAAGCAGCAAAAAAATCTGATTCGAAAGAGCCTGCAACAAATCAACCGGTGAAAGCTAAGTCCGAGACGAAAGATGGGGAGAAATCGAAATCAAAAGACGCAGTTAAAGCTGATGCAGGAGCGTCAAAGAAGCCAGACGAAAAGAAACCTGGACCGCCCGAAAAACCACATCCGTGTGAGTTGGTTGCACTTAAATTAGCTGATCCTTGTAAAAATGCTCCAAAAGGTCCATATAAAAATGAAAAAGGTGATTCGTGTGTATTTTTTGATCCATGTAAAGTTAAATTTGGCGCTGGTATCAATCCAGATACCAAAGCAGCCAAAGAAAAAGCTGCAGGAAAATCTGCAATCAAGGAACTACCTTGCGAGGAGAAAAAGAAACTCGAAGCGGATGTAGTCAAAGATAAGGACAGTTGTACCATGGTTTTCGCAGAGCCATCTAACGTTGATAAGAAGCCTCCAGAGGATGAGAAAAAGAAAAGCGCTGATTTCAGTACACGCCCACCATTCTATAATCCGTTCGCAAACCATGAAGATTGTAAGAAGAAGGAAGAAAAAACATGTGGAGGTAAAAGTGAAGATTCAGATAATTGTGAAGATAAGGGCTTCTACAACCCATGCAATGATGATAAAGAAAAGAAATAGGCAATTGCGATGGTGGCCATATTATGGAAATCATTTTCTTTTTTTTACTGTTAAGTATGTAATTTTTTAAATTTTTTTTTATGCAAATATATACTTTTGATAAACATTCTAAAACATGAATACATGCCTAAATTATTCACACTTGCGAGTATAATGCTAAACACTAACCTAGTAGCCTTCAGAATACAAATGAGGTCAATTGTTGTCTGACTGCTTCGTCGTTATATACAATTATATGCAATGTACATAAATACTTTTCATACATATGTCCCATTTTTTTTTTTTAACTATTCACCTATACAAATATAAATTTTAGGATCCTAAAAGTATGCTTCAGCGTGCATTCATTTGCATACAAAATTTTGCGGTTGGTGTGAGTTGATTGTTCCCTGTAGGTACCCTGCAGCGAAACCCCAAACTAGTCAGAAAAATACTAGTATAGAACTATAATTTTCTGGCTGAATTCATACTAGTCAGGAAATATCCAATCTATACTACACCTTTTCCGGTACGTAAACTAAAATGGGAAATAGTAACTTAAAATGAGAAAACAACAATGATAATAAGAAAATAAAAATTATAATGAGAAAAAGTAAATTTTATTGAGAAAACATAAGTTGTAATGAGAATAAGTAAACTTGTAATGAGAAATCGTAAATTAGAAATGAGAAATATAAATTTATGTTGAATGAAAATTTTCCCATTACTAGTTTACGCATTCTCATTACAAGTTTACTTATTCTCATTACAACTTATGTTTTCTCAACACAATTTACTTTTTCTCTTTGTAGTTTATATGTTCTCATTATAGTGCTTGTTTTCTCATTTTAATTTACGTTTTCTCATTTTTGGGTGGAAAAGGCGTAGTATACAACTAAATTTTTCTGGATGAAATCATAGCAGTTAAAAAATACAAAATTCATTCGTTTCGTTTGCTTCTTTTTTCTCTTATAATTCACAGATGCTTTTTCGTGATAGGGTAAATACAAATAGTCGCTGCTTTCTTAAGAATAAACTTGAAAATAAAGACAAATGATAAAACAAAGGGCAAGTCATGAAAATTTTGGTTGTAATCATACTACAACTTTTTCAGTTTATATTCAGAAAGTTACACTTTTACACAATTGATATTCAGAAAATTCCAATTAATATTCAGAATTTCCATTTCATATTCAGAAAATTAAAATTAATAATCAGAAAATTACAATTGATATTCAGAAAGTTACAATTCATATTCAGAAAATCTCTTTGTACTCCGCATTTAAAATTTTTTCATATAAATTTGGATTTCTGAATACCAATTTTAATTTTCTGAATATCAGTTGTAATTTTCTGAATATAAATTGTAACTTTCTGAATATAAACTGAAAAAGGTGTAGTCCAGGTTCAATGCTTTTTGGACTAGTATGGGACTAGTATATTTCAAACTAGTTCTTTTTGGACTAGTATGGAGATTAGTTCATTTAATGGAAATCATAATCAAAATCCAATTGACGCTTTCTAACATCCAATTAACTTTTCTAAAATCCAACTGACGCTTTCTGAAATCCAAATAACGCCATCCAAAATCCAATTGACGCTTTCTAAAATCCAATTAACTTTTCTAAGATTCAACTGACACTTTCTAAAATCCAATTGACAATTCTAAAATCCAATCGACGCCTTCCAAAATCCAACTGACGCTTTCTAAAATTCAACTTGAAATGGTGTACATAGTTGGTTTCGCTGCAGGGCACTTACTTACTTAAAATAGCCTTTAACCGCCTAGGCGATTTTGGCCGTCCCTGTAGGTAAAGCTTTACGTATATTGGATCGTGATAATTTTAGCCATTCAAATGGCAATTCTAAATAATTTTTCACTGCGAATAGTTTCACCTTTTTATATATTTTTGTTCACAAATATTATGGGAGTGAGAAAACCCGCAGAGTGAAAAGTTATTTAAAATCGACCTGTTAAGGTCGTTTCACCGTGTGAATAGAAGTTCGATCGATAGACACCTTGTATTTAGAGGTTGAATGAAAAGTCGACAAGAAAATCGTCTAGAAAATCGAACCGTGTAAATCAGCCTTTAAAGCACGAGCTGAGAACAGTGGTGCCAGATCATGGAAAATTACCTTTTTTGAGTGATATTTCAATACAAAGTCGATTTTTGTCCTTCCACTCCGTTCTATCTTCAAATACAATTTGTGACTTGATCGAATTGCTATTTACATGGTGGAACGAAAAAATTCGACTAGAAAAATCGACCCGTGTAAATCAGCCTGATCGTCTGCAAAGCTTTTCCTTCAGAAAACAAGTCGTTAAAAAGTGGACTCACCAGTATGGGTCTTCCAATGTAAAATCGTCAGATATTTATAATCGACCCCTTTTGATTTGCCTTTTATAGAAAGTCGTATTATTGTTTTTGATATTTCTATTTATCAACAACTTACTGCCAGGTACATTTCAAAGTACCATCAACTTAAATAAGCGCTAAATTACCTGCAGGGTTTGGTTTCAAGTACCCAAAAAAAAAAAATTTTATAAAATTTTGGTTCACTATTTTTTGCATCATCTATGCGGGAAGTATGCAGATTAACAGCCTAAATACTAAAACATTTAGCGCGCTATAAATACCCAAAAACAATAACAATAAATACGCACACCTCAGGATAAGGGTACTAACATTTTAATGCAAAGTTCGGAAGTTTGGCTCATTTGCATGTTGAATAATTAAGGCTGATTTACACGGGTCGATTTCTTGTCCATTTTTTGTCCTTTCACCAGTTCGATCGAAACACACCTTGCATTTGATGTTTGAATGAAAAATCGGCAAAAAAATCGTATAGAAAATCGAACCGTGTAAATTAGCCTTTAAAGCACGAGCTTAGAACAGTGGTGCCAGTCGTGGGAAATTTCCCTTTTTGAGGGATATTTAGCTATAAAATTTTGTAAAAGGGGAAAAAGGGACATTCTTAGGTCCCTCGTATAAAAAAGGGATATTTTGGTTGCAGAACTGGTCATGCTAAAAGTAAAATCACGAATCGACTGCTGAGTGGAAGTTCACCTACTTCAAAGTATTATTGCCATTAACATGGAGGAGGAGCACAATTTTTGTACGGGAAAGGATAACATTTGGAGTACTCTGATACACCAATTGGAGTACTCTTTAGATATAAAACTCAGTACTTTCGAAATGAGGCGTTTTTGAAAATTATTTTAAAACAGTGTGATCTTCCATTCAGTAGACGAAATACGATGCCTCCAATAAAAAGTGATTTAGTTCTGTGGGAATTTCGTGGGATTTTTTATTTAAGATGTGGGAAACTGAGGGATTTTTTTTCCATTTTTGTGAAAAATTTAGCGGATACTATATGGCATCACTGGCTTCGGACCGTCTTCAGCCCAGCAGTATAGTTTCCGAACCATTTTCGTATCCGAAAACGATGGAAAATTATACGATCGTATGTGGTGATAGGTTTTGCTTCATCCCTTCGTAATACATACCTACGGACATATGTATTTAAATCTTTCTATTTTCTAGCGCTCTTAAACTTTTTATGTTTGTAGTTATTTGTTTAATAAGTCAGCACTAAAATAATTTTGGCCCGCTTGCTGCAATGCCTGTGGTTACTTTTGGGTAGAACGATAGTGTGGACGTGTTGGCATTGGCGGTGTTTCAGCTAGTGTTATACTGCACTATGGGGCAAGCAACTTTATCTTGTGAGCAAAAGACAGTTTCACAAATCGATAAGTTTAAATATTTTTTGTTGAGCCAGTTATAAATTTGTATTCAATTTCTATAACAATATTGTGATTCGAGAATAAATTTACTTCTAAGCTTTATTTTTTATTTGGTTTTTTTTTTTTTTGTTTTATCTTAACCTATTTTATTTTAACTAATCTTATTTTAATATGTAGACCTCGAGCCAGCCAAATTTCAACATATTTAAATATAAAAAGGTCGCTAAAACATTCATTTAATTAATTTTATTTTATTTAATTTGATATTTTTATTTTTTATTATTTTTTTATTTAAATTTGGATATTTTCTGTATCTAATTAATTTTTTCTTTATTTTATTTTATTTTATTTTATTTTATTTTTATGCTCTTTTATTTGGTTTCATTATATTTAACTTTATTTTATTTTAATTTATTTTATTTTATTTTATTTTATTTTGTTTTATTTTATTTTAATTTATTTTATTTTATTTTATTTTATTTTGTTTTATTTTATTTTATTTTATTTTATTTTATTTTATTTTATTTTATTTTATTTTATTTTATTTTATTTTATTTTATTTTATTTTATTTTATTTTATTTTACTTTATTTCATTTTGTTTTATTTTACTTTATTTTATTTTAGTTTATTTTGTTTTATTTTAATTTAGTTGTTATTATTGGTCATTATATTCTGAACTTTGAAAATTTTTTTGTGGACTTTTGACCTGTCGAATAATTTTTTTTTTTTTTTATTTTATTTTAATTTATTTTATTTTATTTTATTTTGTTTTATTTTATTTTAATTTATTTTATTTTATTTTATTTTATTTTATTTTATTTTATTTTTTTATTTTATTTTATTTTATTTTATTTAATTTTATTTTATTTTATTTTATTTTATTTTATTTTATTTTATTTTATTTTATTTTATTTTATTTTATTTTATTTTATTTTATTTTTTTATTTTATTTTATTTTATTTTATTTAATTTAATTTTATTTTATTTTATTTTATTTTATTTTATTTTATTTTATTTTATTTTATTTTATTTTATTTTATTTTATTTTATTTTATTTTATTTTATTTTATTTTATTTTATTTTATTTTATTTTATTTTATTTTATTTTATTTTATTTTATTTTATTTTATTTTATTTTATTTTATTTTATTTTATTTTATTTTATTTTATTTTATTTTATTTTATTTTATTTTATTTTATTTTATTTTATTTTATTTTATTTTATTTTATTTTATTTTATTTTATTTTATTTTATTTTATTTTATTTTATTTTATTTTATTTTATTTTATTTTATTTTATTTTATTTTATTTTATTTTATTTTATTTTATTTTATTTTATTTTATTTTATTTTATTTTATTTTATTTTATTTTATTTTATTTTATTTTATTTTATTTTATTTTATTTTATTTTTCTTGCCGGCTTGAGGTCAGTGGTTTTTCATACTAAAATGGAACTAGGGGTTTCTTCTTTTGTCATTACCAATATATTTCGGTCACCTACGGTAACCGTCCTCAGGGTACAATTATTACACGTCTTTCCTGCTCAATGTGGAATATAACAGAAGAATTGTTAAATAAAAAGGCCGCAAAAACAAATATTTATTTTATTTTATTTTATTCATATTTCCGCAAATTTTAAAACTTAATAAGTTCTTCCCCAAAATGGTGGTTTGCTGACCAATAGTGCAATGCGATTGTTGTTGCTCTTGTCGGCGAAAAGTTTCTTTGTGCACACTTTAGCCGCAAGTAAAACTTTTCATACTGACGTTTGCAATTAGTTTTATTTGAACATAAATTCCTGTTGTCAGGATTAATTTATGAGCGGTTAAGTACTGATTGTAAGCAGCACGCACACATGCAAACTGTAAGGTATGAGTTTTTAAGAAGCAAAAGTAAATTTATATTTGTACTTTCGTATTAAAATATGGACTTTTATAGATAGATAAGCATGTGCATTTATTTTTAAGCTTTTGCTTGCTAGTTAAAATAAAGGATTAAAATGTCCTATCCGTGCTTTGGAGTATAAATTTAAATGCCAAACAGATGGTATAGTGACCTTAAGCTAGTGACCTGAGCTAAAAAAAGCAAAAGTGTAATTAGCATTTGAAAATGTTGTGTTTTAAGTTTGTAAAAATGAAATTTAATTTCACATGAAACTATCTGTGAATGTAAAATAATTTTTATTGTAACTTTTGGCATTCGTTTTTCTGCTCCATTAACCAAAAAGTCAAAAAACGAAAATTGATAGATGTTTCAAAAAGAAAATATTTTTTGTTCATTCAAATTCGAAGCAGAATTTAATTTATTTCATATAATTAAAAATGTCGCGAAAATCCGTGCTATGGCGCGATACATCCATTTTCTTATCCTTCTCGCGGGATATGACCGAACAAACGAAAGGATTAAAAGAATTGGAGTTAACTATGTTGAGGGTAAAAAAAGAAGTTTGTGTGAAGAAAAATTATGTTTGTGTGCTTTTTATTTTTATTTTTTTTTTTTGTGGAAGAAAAACATGGTGTTTGAGGACCAAAACGGTCCCTACCATACATTAAAATCTAAAAAGAAGATATTAATAGGTATCCTGAATTTAGGAAGAATGTGCAGAAATGGATTTGGAAGAATATTACAATGGCTACATAAAACGTCTAAACAAAAGTCACATTGGTTCATTTATGTTCTTACTAATAAGCACTGTCTGCCTGCATGTGATACTCATGATGGTCACACTTACACCATCCGTAAGTTGGATCAATTTAAAAGTGTACATATATTAATCCTGCGTGCATGATTTTCAGGAGAAAAATGCGATAATTCAAGATGTTGTTATATACATAGTGATTTCGGTTTCAGTGTTATGCATTATAGCAATTAATTTTGCCTCTGGACTACAAAAACGGTATCCTAGTGTACCGTACATCACAACCTTTATGGCTGTCACACTGCTGGTAGCTATGGGTGAGTACAAGAAAATTGTTTTTGTGTGAGGATGGCATGGATGTGCTGGGGAAATGAACTTACTTGAAAATTTATAGTTTTTTATAAGCTTTTAGGGAATAGAGCCAAGATTTTCAGTTTTAGCTCAAGCCAAGACGAAAGGTTTTACGATCTTTTTTTCAGCAGAATAGAGGCTTATAATATATCCGCAATAAGCTATATCTGATGAAAGAGGGTAATAAAATATACAGCCACACGTTCCAAAATTCCAAACAAATCGATGCAATTCATATCATCATATCACGGGATATTACATCATATCGCATATAAAATCACGTGATCCCATATCATATCATATTATATCACGTGACATCATATTGAGGTGCTTTAGAATTACCGTGAGCTTTATCAGGTAATTTGTTCGGAAATTTCATTAAGTAAGAGTAATGCAAAGTAGTCAATCGCGCTATGTCATATCACATCATAATATAGTATATTAGAACCGGTGACTTCTTTTCTTTTCTTGTAACCAACTTATTTTATAAAGCTGTGATTATTTTGAATCGATGACACTTTTAATTATTGACATTAATGGAGCCAGTGAGTTTTTTAGCAGTAGGTACTTCTTTGGAGACGATTTTGAATTTATCCTGTAACTTTTTCAGTATAATTTACTTCTCTGGAACCGGCGACTTTTATGGAATAGGTTGTTTTTTACAAACCAGTGTATTTTATGGGACCAATGATGCTTTTTGTACTTGTGTAAACAGTGGCTTTTCAGAACAAGTGACTTTTTCGGAACTGGTGACATTTTTGGAGCTGTGACTTTTTTTACTTATAATTTCTATTCAATTATTTTAGAAATCAAGAATTAAATTAAACTATTACATTTTTTTATACTTTTAGATATCATAATACCATTCACTCATACTTGGGACTACAATTTTACTGTGCCTTTATATCATGCGCTTACGATTTTGTCCATTTATTTCTTCATGCCAATCGAGAGTTATTTGTGGACAGTTGTATTGGCTATATCAGCCACATTATGCTATATAGCGTTTTATAAATTTTTCGTCTATTGTAATGATGGTCCAGGGATTGATATACCAAAATTTTTTTCTGAGATAATGTTTTTGTTTTGTATCAATTTATTGGGTTTATTTGTGCGATTATCACGCGAAGTGGTGACTAGAATGATTTTCTTGGACAAGCGGCAATGCATAGAAGAAAAGCTGCTGTTCTATGCTGCAAAGGACCAAGAGGTGCGTAATTTCTTAATATCAAATGTTCTCCAGAAAAGGCAGATAATTGGAAGGTTACTGCTGTTTTTTGTTTTAGAGAAATCTTCTGTTAAGCATGATACCTCAACAGATTGCTAAGCAAATGGAAGTGGATGTGCGTATGCGTATCGAAGTGATGAAGAATCCGAAAGCCGCCCTGCAACACACATTCGCTGATGTGAGGTAAGTAAAGTATTTGATGTTTTCCAAATTAAATTAATTTTTTTTCCCTCCATATAGAAAACTTTTTATTGAGCCACATGAGGATGTAACTATTCTCTATGCTGATATCGTGAACTTTACACATTTAACGACTACTTTGGATGTGAAAACTCTAGTTAGTACTCTACATGATCTATATGTCCGATTCGATGATGCAGCGACCGTAAATCTCTAAAACTTTTACTTGAAAGCAAAAAATTTGAAAAAAAAAATCTTGATTACAGGAATTAAACGTGCTGAGAATACAGTTTTTAGGTGATTGTTATTACTGTGTAGCGAATGTTTCCATACCAAATGAAGAACATGCAAAATGCTGTGTTAACCTTGGCTTACGTATGATAAGTGAAATACGCGCTGTCAGGTGAGCTAAACTTTCATTAAATATAAGCATTTAAATTAACTAGCAAAAATTTAATACAGGGATGTAAGAAAATTGGAAATTGATATGCGTATTGGTGTGCATTCGGGTAGTGTTCTATCAGGAGTTATCGGCGCAAACAAATGGCAGTTTGATATTTACTCAAAAGATGTTGATATCGCCAATCGGCTAGAAAGTACCGGCTTACCCGGTCGGGTTCATATTAGCGCGGCAACGCTGCAGCAGTTAGATGGAAAGTACAAGTTTGAGAGCGAGCGCGTGATGATCCACTATTACGAAAATATCAAATAACCACATTTTTGATAAAAGTAAGTTATTCTTATTTTTATTTAATTTTGTTTCTTTAAATAAGTATTATGTTATTTATACTTTTTTATTTTATTTTATTTTAACTTCTTTTTTCTTTACTTTAGCTTATTAAATTAACTTTATTTTATTTTATTTCTTTTTTATACCCAGCGTACTAGTACTAGTACAAGGTTATTATAATTTTGTCCACATAACGGTATTGCGTAACGGCACAAAATAATCGACATAGATATATAGTTCACTCTCCAACCATACCCACTTTCGATATCGAAAACTTCGAAAATAACGTAAATTGACATAATTCGGTGACGGAAATGGCTAAAATGATATAGTTTGGTAGGATGAACCCCCTAGTCATTCTATTATGATTTTTTAAAAAATGTTTAAAAGCAGGCGTGGCACCGCCCACTTTTCAGGGAGCAATATTTCAAAATTGCACGGGTCATAACTTTTAAATTAATTACGGTAGAACGATGAAATTGGTACAAGGTATACTAGCATAATAGGGAGTAGTACCTGGGTGACCGAGCTTGCTCGGTGCTATCAATTTAGTGCTAACTTTACTTACCAAACTTGTGAGGATGTGTTACACTGTCCTTTATATGTGGGCAAATTATTAAAATTTTGTAATTTTCGTAGCAGTAATGGACTTTTTGCGGACAACCCTACTTGAAAATATTTTAGTTGGTATGTCAGCAAAAATACCTTTCATTTGATACCCATATTGGCATATCTAGCTCCATAAATAAAAAAATTAAATAGGTGGCAACTCTGTAATACAAATATACTGCGATAAGGTGACAACCCTAGATGGCAACTGTACTTAGAAATGTTTTAGTTGATATGTCGCCGGAAATACCTCTAATTTGATACCGATATTCGCATATTTTACTCAATATTAAAAAAAAAAACATGAGATAGGTTGCCACCCTTAAAAGCCCTCCAAGTGGCAACACCTAAGTGGATAGTCTTAGAATCAGGCATGCTATCACTGTGCCAAATTTCATCCAAATCGGTCAAGCGGTTCTCGAGATAGCACCGGATATAGAAATATAGTGCGGGCAACCCTAGGTGACAAACCTACTTGGAAGTATTTTAGTTGATATGTCGCCGAAAATACCTATCATATGATACCCATATTGTCATATCTTGCTCCATAATTAAAAAAATGGGATAGGTGGCAACCCTGTAAACTACTCGAAATGTCAACCCTAAAGTAGATAGCCTTGGAATCCTTCATACTTTCACCATACCAAATTTCATCCAAATCGGTCAACCGGTTCTCGAGATAGTAACGGATATACAAATATATTGTGGTAAGGTGGCAACCCTAGGTGGCAACCCTACTTGAAAATATTTTAGTTGGTATCTCGCCGAAAATACCTTTCGTATGATACCCATATTGGCATATCTTGCTCCATAATTAAAAAAAAGGGATAGGTGGCAACCCTGTGAACCGCCCCAAGTGGCAACCCTAAAGTGGGTAGTCTTAAAATCGATCATACTATCACCATGCCAAATTTCAGCCAATTCGGTCAAGCGATTCTCGAGATAGTACCGGATATACAAATATATTGTGGTAAGGTGGCAACCCTACTTGAAAATATTTTAGTTGGTATCTCGCCGAAAATACCTTTCATATGATACCCATATTGGCATATCTTGCTCCATAATTAAAAAAAAATGGGATAGGTGGCAACCCTGTAAACCGCCCCAAGTGGCAACCCTAAAGTGGGTAGTCTTAGAATCCATCATACTATCTTTGTGCCAAATTTCATCCCAATCGGTCAAGCGGTTCTCGAGATAGTCCGAACATACAAATATACAAATATACAAGATTAACTCGTTTAAAGATATTAGATACCTGGTGTAATTGGACGAAATCGCTTCGCAACCGCGCCCATTTCCGAAATGGAATATTTCGAAAATCATATGAAAACTACCGCTGTTTATTTAAGGTTCGTTTTACCCGAACTTAGACTTCCTTACTTGATTAATTTTAACTTTTTTTACTTAAGCTTATTAAATTAACTTTATTTTTTTATTTCTATTTTTTTTTTAATATTTTTATTTGGTTTTATTTTATTTTTTTTTATTGCAAAAGCCTTATATTTTTTATCTTTTTTCTTAAAGCAAGAAATAATGCGAAAATCAATCTATCAAGTACCAATCGAGGATAGTGATGAGGCAAGTTAACTACTCAAATTTACTTTGTTCCTTTTTTCACATAACACAATTTGTTTAGGATATGACAGGCGTTAGTTCATATACGCGTTTAAAAAATTTAGTAGCATCTGAGATGGCTCAAGAAAGTATAAGAATGCCGACGAATGGATTGGTGGGACAGTAAGCAATATAATATCAATTATTTTATAACAAAATACAAATGCTTATCTTTCAGTTATAAACATTTATTTTTTGGTCATGCAAAACGCATAACTGCCATACAACAGGAAGTCAGAACTTTTTATTCAAATATTTCATGGCTCTTTATGTGCTATAAAAACTGGCGTTGGGAGCTCGGTTATATGCAACAAACGGATATTATGAATAAATATAGCATTTGTGTTGCTTACCTAATAATATTAAGCACAATGGCAATTCAAGAAATCAACTTACCGTAAGTACCTGTTTAATGATACATTTAAATCTCCCAAAATATACCTAATGATCTAATTCATATATGTATTATTTCTTCATTTAAGACAATCATTGTACTTTTGGTGTTGGGTTGCAATTGGGAATATCTTTTTTCTGGTGACTACATGTTTGGTGTGGTATAAAAAATTGTGGTCGATTTACTTGAGTACAGCGCTCATTAAACGACCTTTTAAAGGATTCAGCCTATGGCTGTACAATCTTTCAGAACGAATGCAACATCATGTGAAAATTCGCACTGCGATATATGCGGTTACGCTGATATTGCAGATAGGTTACTGTGTCTTACAACTGGTATGGAGTTTTTCTTAATAGACGTGGTTTGGCAAATTTTTTATTTTGTTTTAGTTTTTTATATCTAATTTAATTGTATATTAATTTTTTTCTTTTTGTTTTAAACATTTTCTCATTTTTTTTATTTTATTTTTTTTTTCTACTTTGTTTTAATGCATTTTCTTTTATTTTATTAAACTTGTATTTATTTTAATGGTCATGCATTCTTATATATAAGTAAGAATTTTATGAGCTTTAGACCGTGGTAATATTTTTTTTTTTTGAAATTTGAATAAAAAGTCATAACTCGTTTCTCGGTGAAGAGTGTGGTGAGGTAACGTGAGTGTGGTGTAAATAGTTCATTTTTTATTTTTCGTTACTTTGACTACTTTTTGGTGTTGAAATAACACTTATGTATCTTATAACTTTAAACGAGCTAAACTTGTATATATCGATCATTTGCTGCAACATCGTCATAACTAAAAAAATGTGATATTACAGAAAAGCATTTTTAGTTTTTGAATTGCTGTATATTTATATGGCATATAACACTTTGCCAGTTGATCAAACATTGACTAACACCCTACTTTTACTTCTGAAGCTATTTTAGTTTGTTTTATTTTATTTTAATTTATTTCATCTTGTTTTATTTCATTCATATTCTCTATTTTTTATGTTAGTTTTGTACAGCACCCATTCTAATGCATTTTCTTTCAGTTAGATTGCGATCGGTTTACCATTGAAAATCAAGTTATCGAATTCCAGGCACATGAAGAAGATGTTAAAGACACATTATGTTTTTCACCTTGGGTAAGTACATACATACAAAATACAAGAATTATTAAGACATTTTCAGTGTTGCCCTCGTGTTATTCCGTTCCTACTTATAACTCTCTTATCATTCCAGGCATTTACGGAGTGTTTTGTATTGCACTTGGGGATAGCTTTTCTCTTCCCGCACATTTCTTACACCTTAAAATGGATTATTTGTGTTGCTGTAATAGTTTATTATTCGATATTCTTATTTGTTATATACGCCTTTATTTTCGAACGAGGTCTAAGTTCAAATCAACATTTTTTCCCAGAATATGCGCACATAATATTTGTGTTCACGGCTTTTCTTTCATTTCTCATAATGAATCGTGAGATTGAATTTATTTCCCGAATGGATTACAAGTAAGTAATGGCAATGATCCACAACAAACCAGCACATGGTATAGGCATCGTAAATTTTGTAATTTTAACGAAAGACAGCGTACAGACAATAACACTCATATGTATTTTACAGTTGGAAACATGAATTAAGAAAGAAAAAAGAGCATGCTAAATTTACTAACGAGACTATTTCAATATTAATAAGTAATATTTTGCCAACACATATTGGTAAGTCGTTAATAAAACTTATAATAGAGCTTAGTCTTCTAGGCTATAATATGATCTGTTTCCACAGTCGATATTTATATGAGGGATCAGCTAACTGATTTGTACTATGAAGAATATGAAAATGTAGCCGTCATGTTCGCCACAATACAGAATTTTGATACCGAAATGGTGGGGATGCGAATTTTAAACGAAATTATTTGTGATTTCGATGAAGTAGTGAGTGTTTAGCTACTCAAATTGTGACCTATTCAAATAAAATGAAGATTGTAATGTACTAAATTTATCCTTTCAATTACAGCTGAGAACCTATCAAGGTCGCACTAAGGTTGAAAAAATTAAAGTAGCAGGTTGGACTTACATGGCTGCATGTGGTTTAAATGCAAGTGAAACACCATATCGAAAAAACCGAGTACTTCAGCGAGAACGCACTAGTAAATCGTATTACTTATATCAATATCATATTTGGTCTTATAGAAGTTATGATTCATTGTTTTAGGAACCGAACTCCGTTTGACTATTTTGTCTGGTACCGAAATGTTGGACACGCGTACCGCTGAAGAACGTGAACAGGATCAGAACATGGGTAATGACTTTGTATATGTTATGACATGCTTTGCTTTGGATCTTCTACGTTGCATGAAAGCTTTTAATGAAGAGAGTATACAGGGTGAAGATAAAACACGTTCTAGCGGTGTGCTACGTATTGGTAACTGAATGAACCCTCCAATTTTCAACAAATATTTACATATGTATGCTTTGTTTTATTTCTAGGCATATCTAATGGGCCTATTATGGCTGGTGTGGTTGGCTTATATAAACCATTTTATGACATATGGGGAAATGCTGTGAATATGGCTTCTCGTATGGATTCAACGGGTATACCTGGTTTAATTCAAGTCACCGAAGATACTGCACAAATTTTGAAGAGCTACAGCATACAAAGCACATTTAGAGGGCAAACTTATGTTAAGGGGCGTGGAGAGATTCCTACATATTTCGTTGATATTGATGAAAACTTACATTTTAAAACTTAAAATATTTTAAATTATAAACTAAGTTTAGTTAAATGTATCAATTAATATTTAAAGTCCGTATAAATATAGAGAAAACAAATTTGATTATATAAGTTTTTTAAGATAATCAGCGTCACTTTCACTATTGATTTTTGCTTATTTTTTTCTTTTTATTTTTTTAATCTTATTTTATTTTGTTATATTTAATTAATTTTTATTTGAGTTTTTTATTTTTTTTGCACTAATCCGTTTATGTTGTGTCGGGATTGTGAGGTGCTGTTGTTGTTGTAACGAGGTGTAGCCCTGCACAACGTGTACTTCTCCTTAGCCTAAATTGTCATCAATATCTTCGAACGGGAGTCCTAGGAAACTAGCTGTTTCAATAGGGTTGGACCAAAGGGGGATCCGTAGAGCAAGTGAATAGGTGGATATGCTTCAAGCCCCGCTTATGCACCTCTGGATCAAATGGCGTTGTTATAAGGTGCCGAATCTCATCAAAATGTTTACATAAATGCGTCCTTACGGTCCTCTTAGGAGGCGCAGTTGCAGCATTTCAACAGGTACTGCTTGTTTAGCAATTTATTGTGCTCCTTAACTGGGAGCATTTCCGCCTAATGTTGTAAATGAGTTATAGGAGATATAAGGACGCACCCCGTAGCGGTTCAGTGCGGTGTTTTGGCAGGCCTGAAGCTGATTCCAATTAACGCCTGCAATTCTCGGCTTGCTTATGCAAAATATCAATTTAAAAAAGGGGGCAACCCCTAGGAAATCAGAGGAAAGTTCGAACATCATAAAACACCACTGCGTGTCAATTATCAAAAATAAATATTTTCTACATTTAATATTTAAAAGATTGCTGTTAAACTATTGCAATAAATAAAAAATGACCTCGTATTACGAACGAACGCAGCGAGATTCAATAATAGATGGCACAATATTTGATGATGTAACACATCAATTTAGAGGAAAATCGGACATTACTGGATTAAGAGTAACAATTATAATGAAACAAATTCCATTAGCTATATCAAACAACAACAATCTTTCTTAGGAACTGTGCAAAGACTATGATGTGGAAGACATATATCAGATGTACATGAAAAGACTGCGCGCAAATCTGCTTGTCAGTTTTTTTCTAATTAGTATTAGTTTCACGTGCGGCTATTGTTTATTATTACTCCTCGCCTCTGAAGCGGTTAAGTAT
>CAXKVI010000004.1:90190466-90207966 GCA_964058755.1 Campiglossa producta | reverse complement strand
TGTGTTGTGGTATAGAAAAATTTGGGGATTTTTCAATAAAAAGTGGTACCAAACAAGGCCCAGGAATAAAATTGGGCGATGGTTGTTTTTGCACTCAGAATATACCGAAAGCCATATACATTTCCGTTTGATCGTATATATCACGATACTCTTGCTGCAACTGAGCTTTACTTTTATGCAAATGGTAAACTAATTTGTTTGTGTGATTGGATATTACCCGAACTTGGACTTCGGTAAAACTAATCAGCCTTCTTTTAGCTAGATTGCAATCGCTTCAAAATTGAAAATGAGGAGGTTGAATTAATTTTATTAGATAACAGCGGGCGCAATACTTTATGCTTTAACCCCTGGGTCCGTATATTTGGATTGTGCACAGCCATATGTGAATATTCAATACAATTTAAGAGCTTTTGATGTATACTTGCAGGCTATTACCGAATCTGTTGTGCTGAATTTGATCATCACATTTGCATTCTCACGCATTACATATATCTTAAAGTTAATCATTGGTCATACAGTATTTATATTCTATAGTGTTGTGATATTGGTAGGGCGCGATTTCATCTATGAACGTAGTCTATCGTCTAACAACAAGTTCTATCCGGAATACGCGCATATATTAGTGATCTTCTGTGCACTTATTTTACTCAATATGATAACACGTCAAAATGAATTCATAAGCAGGGTTGGTTATTAGTGAGTATTATGTAAATAAATTGTGGTAAAATATAAAGCTCGGAGTCGAGATATTCTAAATTCAATATAAATAAAATAAATTTGAAACGAAATAAATTAAATTAAAATAAAACAGTAAAATTAAAAGTAAAATGCGGAACTCTATTGCTTCTCTTTTAATAGTTGGAAACGTGAACTGAGGAGAAATCAAAATGATGCCAAACTTACAAATAATACCATTACGAGATTAATAAGCAATATTCTGCCGTCACATATAGGTAAGCGAATTTAGTATCTGAACTAAATACATAATTTTAACAAAAAGTTTGCGATTGGTAAATTAGTCGATCAGTCGAACTAAACTTGATTAAAAAATTACATCTTTATATTTAGCCTAACTTGATTAATCAGAAAATTAGATTTCTAAGTAAACTGTAATTACTAGCGAACTTATTATCCCATAACTTTAATTCTATAGCAGGACGATTAATCAAAAATTTCTTTTATCGATTAATAACAAAGTCGATATTTATATGGATAATCAACTATCAAACGAGTTGTATCATGAGGAATACACCAATGTTGCTGTCATGTTTGCCACAATTCTGAATTTTGACATCGAAACATCTGGGTTGAGGATGCTGAATGAAATAATAAGCGATTTCGATGAAGTGGTAAGCAACTGAAGAACTTGACTGTCGAAGTGATTGAATGCATCAGTGGCAGAGTGAAAGTCACATTGGAATATATTGTGATATTATCACAAAGACGTGACTTAAAAATCTAATACTTATCATTTTAGTTGAACATATTCAGAGGTGTTAAAAAAGTGGAAAAAATTAAAGTCGCTGGATGGACATACATGGCTGCATGTGGTTTAAATACGACCGGTTCGGGACACAGAGGTTCTACAACAAAAACGAATAGCTCGTTTTCATTGTCTAGCAAATGGCGTAAAAGAAAAATGAGTGAGTATCAAATAAACTTTAACTATTTATTAACTCAACTATATTTCATAATAAAAAATTCTCAGTGGCTAAACTTAAGCGAGTGAGTGAACAAATGGTTGAATATACCAGTTATACTCCTAGACCGTCCATTCCTACTTTGAGTAGGCGGCGTTCAGTAAAAATGTATAATGACGAAGAAGAGCCAACGAATGACGATGATGTGGTATATGTAATGGCTCGTTTCGCTTCAGAACTTTTGCGTTCAATGAAACAATTTAATAATCAAAACCTTTATGCTGATACAGAAAATCAACTTTCATGCTCATTACGTATTGGTAATAAAAAAAAGTATCATAACATTTCATAAGATGATTAACTGATGTTGTTTTTCAAAATTCAAAATCTATTCCAAGGTATAGCTTCCGGTCCTGTTATGGCAGGTGTGGTTGGACTCTATAAGCCACATTATGACATTTGGGGTAACACCGTAAATATGGCATCACGAATGGACTCGACAGGTGTGGCCAATCTTATTCAGGTCACAGAAGAAGTGGCAAATATATTGGAATATCGTAGAGTGCAGTGTTCATATAGAGGCATAACGTCGGTGAAAGGAAGAGGTGATATTCCCACATATTTCATAGATCTTGATGAACAACTAAGCTTTAAGAAAACACGAGAAAGTGGTGTGAGCAACGACTTGAGTATTTGAAATAATGGCTAGATTTATGTGTATATAAATATGTAAGATATATAAGTTTATATTTAGTACGTAAAATAAATATGTTAAATATCCATGTCTTTTTTTGCATTTGTAAAGATTTCATATGGGTTTCACTTGTTGTTTTGGGGATAAAAACTAGTTATCCGAATAAAAGACGCTAGGGCATCCGCTTTCACAGAATGAAAACGTTTTTTGACTTAAAATGAAACAGTCTAATCAATACTTTGCTAGACTCTAAGGCTCACTTGCACAACGCTGAGCTATCTTCTTAACTCATCTTCTATCTTACCCTGCGGGTTAGGGGTTTAGAATATGCCCGAGGTAGGCATACCGATCGTAAGAGGCGACTAATATGCACATAGGTAATGACGTGCTACTCGATGGTTGATCTACGGATATGATTCCTCTCACCTCTCATTACCCATCTTCTTCCTCACGGACTTAACTCAAAGTTAACTTGAGAAGTTGTCAAAAATATGAGTTTAACCCCTCATTTGACGTTAACTGTGAAACTTCAATTCAATATCGGAAGTTCGAAAAAAACAGTTTTCGTCACCGTATCTGATGTAACCCTTCGATGTATTACTTCAAAAACCTTTTCGAATTACTTTGGAACTATGAAAGCAGTTTCAATTGTGAACACACCGAAAGCCACTCCAGCATATGGTTATCTGATTTTGGATGATATCTATAAAAGATACAAGCAGATAAAAACACTTATTACTTTGAAACATCACACGCAGTTTCAAAAGAAATTCTCCCTATAGTTTTATGTTAAGTCTGATTTACACTAGGGTGAGGCCATCTCAAGTGTTCGAATAACCAAAAAAAAATTTTTCATATTAAAGCCTTATGAAAGGGTAGGAAATCCTGTTAATTTTTTTCTCGAAATTTTTTACCGTTACATTTTTATAACCAATTGAATTTTGTCGCATCAAATCGGTCACAAATTGTATTTCTCAGAAACTACTAAACCGATTTTAACAATTTTTTTGGGGGCCCAGCAATAGTTTCCTCATAATAACGTTATATGTCACGGTGGGTTTTAAGCATGTTTTATTAAAAGGTGCACGTTTTATTAAAAGGGGCATGTCCCTACATTTTTTCTTTCGAATTCTCAAATATGCATTGAAATAAGATGATATGTTGAGTTTCAACATTTTTTTCCAACTCTTTTTTAAAAAACTCATTTAAAATACCATTTTTGGTGAAATTTTAAGTTTTTTGCATTTTTCTTGAAAAAGGTTAGTTTTTCTCTGAAAACTACCTGAGATAAAGTTGTAGACTTGAAAATTCTCTACATGAGTGGTCCGAACAGTTTTTCTCCAAGAGTCACCAGTTCTGAGATATCGCGATTGCAAAACTTACTACTTCTATACATTATATTCACAATATCAAGTTCGTTTTGTAAGGCCGAAGTGAGTGGTTGCTTTGAGCACGGCCATTTAAAAAAAAAAAAACAGGCTTTTTTGGTGGTGCTAGTGGTTTCAACCCAAGGACGGCGTGTCCACTTCCTCCGTGCAAAACAGACATAGTTGGGAGTTGTAGAGCTTCCTTAGAGCTTGCTTAGGGATAGCATTTACACTCACGGCGTAATTGTGAAAAAATATTAACGGAATTAAAAGCATAACGGGATCAAAATACCGTATACTACTAATAAATAACGGAACGTATTCATACCCTGGTGTATAGAGATTAATAAAACCCTCTAAACCAACAGCTGCATTGTCAGCCTAAAGCAAAAAAAAAAAAAATATTCACAAAAATGCCACGTATGTATAGACTTTTCCGGATTTTTCTCGAAAACGGTTATACGTATCGAAAAATTTTCTTTTACCGTTTGTTCGTCACGAAGTTCCTCATCGATGATGAAAATGGTTATTTATGTAAACCCTATAATTCTCTAGCTAGAGCCAAATTTACTCCATTCATGATATCAAATCCCTATAGTGGTTTAGGTATAGATATCTTCTTCGATAGAGCTTAATTTTTGTGGAGAGCTTAGGTTCACTCCCAGAAAGAAATCTGCAAAGATTCTCGTCGATCCCACATGTGCTAAAAAAGTTATTCAGCGTCAACAGCCGAGAAAAATCCAAAAAAAACCTAAAATATGGATCTTTGACCCCGAATAAATTGACAAAAAAAAACGATAAAAATTACAACATATATTTTCAGTACCAGGTTTTTAATACCAGGTACGGCTATGTGATTTATTATTTACTTTTCAACACAATACCCTCTTTTACCTTTAAAGCGCCCTATCGAATGTAAGGATGTCTCTAATAGAAACATTTGTACAGCTATAATAGGGTAAGCCTAAAAATTACGTTTTTCAAGCTTTGAAATTCGACCAGTCCGAAACCAGTGGTTATAAAAATTAATGTGTGTAAATTTGATCCTTTAAGACCCTAAAGAAGTGTTTCTCAATCGAAGTGTTTCTTGGCGAAATACTAGACTCACATATCTATATATATATAAAAATGAAATGTACTCTGTATGCCCGCGGCGGCTGTCTAAACGGCTGGACCGATTTCTATTCTGTAAAATTCACTTTCTTGGACCTTCTCTGTAGCAACCTTTTGTTTTTAAGCCGAAAAATGAAGAAAGCTGAGACGTCTAAATTTCACAATTTTCTATAGGTAATTTATATATAAAAATGAAATGTCCTTCGTATATCTGCGATGCCTGCCTTAACGGCTTAACCTATTTATTTTCTGCAAAATGTGCTTTCTTTGACCTTCCCTGTAGAAGGTGTATACAAAAAACGGTTAAAAACCTTTTGTTTAGTTGCCGAAAAATTAAAAAAGCTGAAACGTCCAAATTTCAAAATTTTCCATAATCTATACATCGTTACCTCAGAATACGAATGTCGTTTATGAATTTTGGGCAGAACGAAGTCTGCGGGGTCAGCTAGTAATGTATAGAATTAGTTTTTGCAATCGCGATATCTGAGAACTGCTGACTCCTAGAGAAAAACTGTTCGAAACATTTTTGTAGAGAATTTTCCGGTCTACAACTTTATCTCAGGTAGTATTTATAGCAAACTAACCTTTTTCCAGAAAAATGCGAAAACCCTCAAAATTTGACTAAAATTGGTATTTTAAATGAGTTTTTTTATTAAAAAAGAGCTCGAGGAAAAGTGGTGAAACTCACAGATGATATCTTATTTTAATGCATATTTGAGAATTCAAAAGAAAAAATGTTGGGACATGACCCTTTTAATAAAACATGCTTGAAACCCACCGTGACATATAACGTTATTATGAGGAAACTATTGCCGGGCCTCCGGTTTTTTTTTTTCAGATATAAAAATATAATTGAATACCACATAATTTAATGTTATTTAATTTTTTTTCAGAGGTGCAGAAGTTAGTTATATAATTATTTGTTTATAACAATTAATGTTTTTTAACAAAAAAAAATTTTTTTATGTATAAAAAAAAATCCATAAGAGTGCCTTTTTTCTAAATGTCAAAAGAAAATTGTTAAAAGCGGCTCCGTAGTTTCTGAGAAAAAAAATTTTCACCGATTTGATGCGACAAAATTCAATTTGTTATAAAAATGTAACGCTAAAAAATTTCGAGAAAAAAAATTAACAGGATTTCCTACCCTTTGTTTGGTTATTCGAACACTTGGTAAATGTGATGCTCACTTGAGATGGCCTTACCCATGAGTCGATTTCCTATTCAATATATGTAGGTTATCGATCAGTCGATTGCTATTTACCTACACGTTGAAACGACAAAAAATCTGCCAGGAAATCGATTCATGTAAATCAGCCTTTAAGATATAAATTTATATTTAAACAAAATCTCATGTTTTTTTCTACAACTGTAGTAAACCCTTAAAGCACAAAAAGAAACATCAAATATCTCACACTGCGTGTCATACTCAAAACAATTATTTTCACATTAAAAACAACAATTCTGTTAAACTTATAAAATATATACAAAAAAATGTCCTCATATTACGAACGAACGCAAAAACATTCAATAATAGATGGTACAATCCTGGATGATGTTACAAATCAATTTAGAGGAAAATGGGATGTTGCTGGCTTAAGAGTAACAATTATCATGAAACAAAACAAAATCCATTATCTATGTACATATAACACACAATCGAACCCTTTTTTAGGAACTATGCAAAGACTCTGATGTGGAAGATAATTATCAAACGTATATAAAACGACTGCGAGCCAATATGTTGCTAAGATTTTTTGGAATTTTTATTGGCTCCATATTTGCCTACTGTCTGATATTATGCATTGCATCTGAAGCGGTTAAGTCATGTTGCAAAAACAAATGAAAAATATACAATAACAAACATTTTTTTTTTTTTTTCTTATAGCCCACACAGGACATCATCATTTACATAGTATTTTCTGTATTAGCTGTGGCCGTTTTATCTGTAAATTTCTTTTTGGACAAATTATCAAGTTATTCTTGGATTTTATTAACAACAACTTTTGTCGCTTTGGCTATGATGTTGGCAATGGGTAAGACGGTACAGTAGTGATGTAAGTTATGATCCGTAACGATATTCAACACTAAACAGACATTCATACCACTATTATCCAGGGCAATCAAAAAAAATTTGCTTTCAGATATCGCTGTTCCTGTAACTCATGCATTCGACCATAACGAGTTATATATGCCGATGTATTACGGTTACATAATCAGCTCAATTTACATATCTCTACCACTTCCCGGATATCTGCGTCCTTTCATATTTGCTGCATTTGCATCAATATGTTATATCTTGATGTTTTCTTTTGTAACCTTTCGGATGCGAACTATGAAAACTGGTGAAAGTGCAGAGGTTGAGCACGAGAAAATCTTTTCCGAATGTGTGTATATAGCTTGTTTAAACTTTTTGGGTCTATATTTTCGGTTGACTACCGAAATAGTTATTCGCACAATATTTATTGATAAGAAAGAATGCGTTGAGGAAAATTTTTTGCGAATAGCAGCAAAAGGTCAAGAGGTAAGAAACGTAAATATCGCCAGAAACCTGTGCGTCGATTAAATTTATTTTTTAGAAAATACTTTTGGTCAGTATGATTCCTGAACAAATTGCCGAAAAGATGGAAGAGGACATACAGTCGCGTCTACTCCACTTGAATGCTAGAAGCAGAAGACCCTCCGAGACGTAAGTGAACACATGAAAACAATATGATTTTTTTGCTACTCGAAGAAGAAAAGAATCAAAACAAACAAAACAAACAGAACGATAAAAAAACCACCCAATACTTGGAAGAATGTTCTATCTGAAGCGTCGTCATTGATAGACATTACAACAATAACTTTTTTACAGTTTCACGCAAAGAAAGTTGTTTCTTGAAAAACATGATGATGTCACTATACTCTATGCGGATATGGTCAATTTCACCTACCTCTCAACCACTTTAAATGTCAAGGCACTCGTAGGCACTCTACATGATCTCTATGTTAGATTCGATGATGCGGCATTGGTAAGCCACTTGATCGGATTTTCTTGGCAGAGAATTTTAAGAATGCTTTCTATCATTTCAGGGATTTAATGTCTTACGAATACAATTCCTAGGAGACTGTTATTATTGTGTTGCGAATGTTTCAACACCGAATGAAGAGCATGCCAGTTCTTGCATAAAATTAGGTTTGCAAATGATCGAAGATATAAAGAACGTGGGGTAAATGAATTTCTTAAAAAAGCTATAACGTTTCTCCCAACGAAGATGAGCACGGAAAACTAGCATAGTTCGCATGGAACTGAGTCGTGTTAGTCTTCCACGCAGAGAGCTGAAGCCTGTTAGTCTTCCACGCAAACTACAAAGTGTCTTAGTTCTCCACGCAGAGAACTGAAGCGTGTTAGTCTTCCACGCATAGAACGAAATGTGTTAGTCTTCCACCCTCACAACGAAGTATGCTAGTCTTCCACGCGTATTACGGACCGTGTTATGGTAGATTTACACTGCACCAAATGCGTCGCATTTGGCGAAGTTATTTCGAGAATGTTTGTCCGCTGAATGAATTTCTTTGCCAAATTAGACGAATTTAATTTAATTTGACCTAATTTGGTGATCAAATTCAATCTGCGGATGAACGGTCTCGAAAAAACTTGTCCAAAAGTGACGCATTTGGTGCAGTGTAAATGCAGCTAACTGAACCGTGCTAGTCTTCGTAGTGAATGACGATAAAAATGTTTTAATTGAATGTATATTAGCGATGAAAGAGCATTGACATTGAGTTTGCGTGTCGGCGTGCATTCGGGTAGCGTTCTATCTGGCGTCATCGGCACAAACAAGTGGAAATTTGATATTTATTCATATGATGTTGACATTACAAGCCGAATAGAGAGTACAGGAGTGCCTGATCGCGTACATATAAGTCATCGCACACTTGAAAAATTAGATAACGAATTTCGTTATGAGAATGGCACTAAGGAAGCAAAAAGTGATGCACTGCTTCAAAAACATCATATAAGGACTTTCTTGATTTTGTCAATGAAAGTGAGTTTAAAATTTTAAATTACAGAAAATTTTCTTTTGAATGTTTCCGGTGAATTGTGTGATAATTATAATAATATAATATTTTCTTCATTTTTGGGTATCCTCCTTTCTAGCCTGAGCCTCCTAGTATAAGATCAGTGTCAGCAAATAAATTTACACTTCAAGAACTTTCATCGCACGAACTAAGGGTAAGTTCATCACCGGATACAATAGGTGTTGAAGGGGTGTCCAAACCTTTCAACTTACTGGGCCATATAGCAACTATCTCATAATTTTTATAAAGTCGTTCCTAAAATCACAAAATATTATTCGCGACACGCCTAAACCATTTCCAATCGGGGTAAACAATTTTGGCCGATATAGTTGACCGTGGGGGTGAGGCTGAAAAAAATACTACATTTGATTATAAGGACCATCCTAATGTACATATAAAAGAGTATGTGTACCGTTACGCAGTCACAGCGAAAATCGACTAGCGAGTTGGTTTGTTGTTGGGGGTACAACGGGCCGACGTGGACATGTCTGCCTTAACCTTCATGTGCCCGGCTTATCACTCGAACTAGATATTATTTGCCTGACCCTTAGACCCTACTTGAAAAAAACATCATCTCTCGGTCGGCTTACTACATTTGTAGTCACCATAGAAAATGTATGCAAAATAGTATTATATAGTTGACTTCAGCTTGTCGTAACATGCAATTTTGCACGTAGTTTTTGCTGGATCTCGACATGGTTATAGGCAAAGAAAAAATTTAATAATCCGGGAAGATTTTGGAGATGTCCTGCAAAATATTGACCAGGGTAACCTTATAGCGGGTTCATACACTATGGGTATCAAATGAAAGATGTTGACGAGTGATTTAACATGATGTAGGTATTAGTCCCATACGAGACCCCGTTTTCGAGATATTGACCAAAATATGGACCAGGTGCGGCCCTGGACAGTGTCTCTACAAAATGGGTGTAAATTGAAAGATTTTGATAAGAGTTTTAACATGTTATAGTTCTCAGTCCCGTGTGAACTCTTTTTTTCGAGATATACACTAAAATGTGGACCATGTGTAGACGTAGAAGATGTTTGTGGTGTGTACGAGTGCTTTAACATGGTGTAGTTATTGGTCCCATACGAGACCGCGTTTTCGAGGTATTGAACAAAATATGGACCAGGTGCGGTCCTAGAAGGTGTTGCTACAATATGACTGTAAATTTAAATATTTTAATGGATGTTTTAATAAGTAAGTCCAGTTTAATACCCTGTTTTCGAGATATTTACCAAAATTTGGACCATTTGTCTGAAACCCTTTTCTGATAAAACTTGGACTAAGTGTGATCTTAGAAAATTTTTTGTTTCGATATTGGCAGCATATTTAAAGTGCTTATAAGGGTATTAGCAGACAAAGGCTTTTATGTGAATATTTCACCCCTTTTTCAAGATATCAACCTAAATATGGACCACAGATAGCAATAGGATGTAATATTTTTAAAATAAAAACGTTATTACGAACGTATATGTCAAATAATTACCATAGAAGTCTTTTCTTCTTAACATTACAGTCTTTTTGCATGATAGTTACATAGTTACTACAAATGTAGTAATCCGACCGGGTACGTACGTTTTATATCCCGGGCACATGAAGGTTAAAGCAATCATAATTCGTTCTTTTTGAAGGCACAACTGATAAAATCCATTTTTCTCTAGGACGCGAAAAGTATTTATTCTGGTGAAATATTGCGAAGGATGGTAGAAGTAGAGATGAGAAGAAGAAGCACCACCATTCCCGTTGACACTATACAGTGAGTATTAAAGACAATAACAAAGTAACTGTTATACGTACATATCATATCTCAGAGTACGACAGAAAGTTATTTTATTTTAGTGTGCACGAATGTCTCTCGATCTTTATAACATAGTAAAACTACTTTCAAACATTAATCTAATGACGCAAAATAACTGTTGCAATATCAAATTTTCACAGGCTTAGAAGAATTTTCTTGGGAAGATCCAGTTATAAAACACATTTCGAGAAGACGGATAAGGAATTTGATATGAATTTCTCATGGTGGTTTGTGTGTTTCAAATCGTGGCGGTGGGAATACAGTTACATGAGACAGCCAGACACGATCTTTAAACACAGCGTGCTCTTTTCCTTCGTGCTTGTCTCATTTACAATTTGCCTACAAGCGGTAAATGCGCCGTAAGTGCCAAATATTAGCTTTTCGTATCTCAACAATTTTATTCCACAATACTTATGCATTTTAATTGGTTTTCAGGCAAAGACTTGAATTTTGGATATTGGCCATAGTCGGAGTAACTGCATTGTTTTTCATTTTAATTTTGATGTGGTTTCGAAAAATTTGGGGAATTTTCAATAAAAAGTGGTACAAAACAAAACCCGTCACTAAAATTGGTCGCTGGTTATATGTGCATTCGGAATATGCCGAATGCAGTATGCATTTTCGTATTATCGTTTACATGATTATCATAGCGCTACAATTGAGCTATATATTTTTACAAATGGTAAGATAGTTGGTTTGTAATGTTCATTTTAAAAGGAACTTATATTTTTTTAAGTCTAATCAGATTTTTTTTAGATAGATTGCGATCGTTTCCAAATAGAAAATGAGGTAGTGGAATTAAGTTTATTAGATGAGAGCGGACTTAATAGTGTATGCTTTAACCCTTGGGTATATATGCATATTTTATTTGGGTATTCATTATATTTTCACTATAATCTAATAGCTTTTATATCTTTCAGGCTATTACCGAATCCGTTCTATTAAATTTAATCATCATATATTCATTCTCACGTATTCCATATCTTTTGAAATTAATCATAGGTCATACAGTAGTCATATGCTATTTAATTGTTATTTTGGCAACTAACGATTTCATCTATGAACGTAGTCTATCCTGCAACGACAAACTTAATCCGGAATATGTGCATATATTTATAATTTGCAGTGCACTTATTTTGCTTAATATGATATGTCGTCAAATAGAATTCATAAGCCGAGTTGGTTATTAGTGAGTATAAAGATGTTTTCACTTCGGACACTGGATGTATTTCAAAATTAGAATTTTTTGGGAAACGAGTTTAAACTTTTATTTTTGCGTTATAAAAATGAAATTCAAAGGCATCCATGGGCGCCATTTTAGTACTTTTGATCATTTTGCAATTTAGAGAACAATCTCATCAATCGGTTATTTATGTTTATCAAAAAAATCCCGAAAAACGAAAATTTTGATTTACATCTCTTTACTTTGGAACGGGCGATATGTATTTATTTGGAAACTGATGTTAGATTTTTGAAAAGATGCGGCGGATGACGGAAGGTTTTAAGACCGGGGCAGGCTCAAAAACAACAAAGCGCCTGGAAAAGACGGTTGGAAAAAAGCATGCATCAGCTCTTATGCGGAATATTGTCAGACGAGTGCATGCCTCCGGAATAGAATTTAAGTGTGCTCTGCCCAATCTACAAGAAAGGCGATCCCGCTAACCGCACCGACTGTCGCAAAATCAGTTTTTTATTGTCGCATATAAGGTTCTTTCTAGAGTATTGTGTGAAAGACTGAAGCCCATCGTAGACAAACTGATTGGACCTTATCAGTGTGGCTTTAGACCTGGTAAGTCTACCATGGACTAGATTTTCACGATACGTCAAATCCTGGAGAAGACCCATGATAAAAGAATCAACACACATTATCTCTTTGTCGATTTTAAAGCCGCTTTTGACAGCGCAAAAAGGAGTTGCCTGTATGCCGCCATGTCTGTTTTTGACTTCCCTGCAAAACTTATACGGCTTTGCCAAATGACGTTGAGCAATACCAACAGCTCCGTCAGAATCGGGAAGCACCTTCAGACCGGGCGACTCCCTTTCGTGCGATTTCTTCAACCATATGCTGGAGAAGATAATTCGAGCAGCAGAGCTAAACCGCAATGGTACAATTTATTACAAGAGCAATTGCTGGCGTATGCCGATGATATTGATATCATTGGCCTTAACAACCGTGCTGTTAACGCTGCCTTCTCTGGACTGGACGAGGAAACGATAAAAGTAGGCTGTCATCAAAGAAAGAATCGGCGCACCTACGCCTTGGCAGCTAAGTCACCGTTGATAGTTACAAATTTGAAACTGTGACGGACTTCGTCTATTTGGGAACCAGTATTAACACCGAAGATAATATCAGTCTAGAAATCCAATGGAGAATCACTCTTGTCAACAAGTGCTACTTTGGACTGAGTAGGCAATTGAGTAGTAAAGTCCTCTCTCGAAGAACAAAGATCACGCTCTATAAGTCTCTCATCATACCTGATGTATGGCTCAGATTCATGAACAATGTCTAGAGAAGATGGGATGGCTATTGGAGTATTTGAGAGAAAAGTTTTTCGGGAGATATCTGGTCCTTCCCGTGATGCCAACGGCGAGTATCGAAGGAGATTTAACGATGAGCTGTACGAGCTTTACTCAGATCTGACCACAGTCCAACGAATTAAGGCCCAAAGGCTCCGCTGGCTGGGTCATGTCATTCGAATGGACAAATAAGCTCCAGCCCAGAAGGTTTTTCTATCGTCACCCGAATTCGGCAGCAGAGGAAGGGGCGGCCTCGGCTGAGATGGAAACAACAAGTGGAGGATGGGTTTCCAATTGGCGTCAGTTATCGCTAAAAAGGAATGACTGGCGTGCTTTGATAAGAAATGGCCAAAATTGCCTAGGCGGTTAAGCGTCAATAAATGATGCAAGACAAGACTATTTTTGATGTTAGATTTTTAAGTGTTAGGTTAGGTTAGGTTCAAGTGGCTGCCGCAAAGGCACACCTAGGCCAGTATTAAAAGGCCCGTTGTAATACCACCGCCGCCGTGGTGTAGCGGTTAAGTGTTCGGCCTTCTACACCAAGTCGTGTCGGTTCGATGCCCGGCAAAAGTAACATCAAAAATTATTTAGAAAAAGAATTTTTCTAAACGGGGTCGCCCCTCGGCAGTAGTTTGGCAAACTCTCCGGGTGTTTTTCTGCCATGAGAAGCTTCTCAGCAAAAAATTCATTTGCTTTGCAAGTGCCGTTCGGAGTCGGCAAAAAACTGTAGGTCCCGCCAACTTGAAGGAAAAACTCAAAAGCAACACACCACAAGTTGGGAAGAGAAGCTCGGCTAAAAATCTCGTTAGAGGTTATGATAACCTGTTGGTATATCGCCGCAATTAGTATTAGTAGTGATACCACCAACACTAGGAAAGTCAGTACCGGAAAATCCCGGTATTATCGGGATTCTCCACATAGCAGAATCCCGGGACTGACGTTCCTAAACCGACACCGTTACCCCTCCTCGAACCATTTAGATGACTTGAGGAAGGCCATCAGGTCCTTTATGTCCAGTTCCGTGACCTGGCGTAGGCTGACCAGGAAGGGAACTCCCAAAAAGCGCATTCTTGCGCCACTTAAAGCCGGGCAGTTGCAGATGAGGTGCTCCACCATTTCCTCCTCCTCATCATCATTACAACTCCTACAGCATCGTCGATAGGGCACACCAAGTCTTTCTGCGTGCCTACCAATGAGGCAGTGCCCACTTAATACGCCTATTAATATGGAGATTTCTCTTCTCCTTAGGGCATAAATTTGTCTTGATCTTTTATGATCCCATTTCGGTCAGGTTTCTTTGCATATCCGGCATCCTGGAGATTGCAGCCATCTTTCGTTGGCTTGGCGGAGTGTGTACTCCTTCAGCATAAGCTTGTATGTGGTAAACGGCATACCTAAACGCTCTTTATCCCGAAGAACCTGCTTGGTCGTGCCCTGCCTTGCAAGTTCGTCTGCCCTACAATTTCCCTCAATGTCCCTATGCCTCGGGACCCATGTGAGGTTCACGCGATTCTGTTGGGCCATCTCTTGTAGAGATCGATGACAGCTGAGCGTCAGTTCAGAGTTGAACGAGTAAGAGCCAAGGGATTTGATGGCCGCCTGGCTGTCGCTGAAAATAAAAATGTCCTGTCTGATAGTGTGTTGGCCTATCCAAGCCACGGCGTCCATGATTGCTGAAACTTCAGCCTGGCAGACACTGCAGTGATCACGTAGCCTGAACCTAGATCCTTTGAATAAACCCCTCCTCCAACTCTGCCATCTAACTGCGAGCCATCAGTATAAATGGAAGTGTCGCCATGATTGGCGGGACTCCGCTCCGTGCTCTCCCATTCTTCCCTGCTGCGAATGTTGATTTTAAAAAAGCTATCTCCTAATGTTGTGGTCACAGAACGATCTGTGCTCAGCGGAAGAAAGCTATAGGATCCCAAAATACAGGCGTGTCCAGTAGTGCTTGCGCCCCAGCCGGACGTTTCCCTTAGACGCAGATCCGATGCTGCTGCTACCCGGTGCCCTTCCAGATCGAGTGGCAAAATGCCAAGAATGGCCTGGAGTGCTTCATTGGGCGTTGTGCTGAACGTACCGCTTATACAGATCATGCAAGATCTGTGTACTTTACCTAGCAGATTAAGGTTTGTTGCCTTGCTTTTCGCAGGCCACCATACCACAACTCCATAGAGCATGATTGGTCGAATGATTGCAGTGTAGATCCATTTCTTTCCAATGGCTCCAATGGTTTTGTCAGCCAAGTTCAGGTGCACGACATTCAGTTTTGGTAGTATTAGCGGTGGTATCTTATAGCGGTTGGTGAAAAGGACCAGTTCTACTTTTCCCGGGTTGTTGCTCAGTCTGCAGCGCGAGCACCATGAGGAAACCTCTCGCAGCGCTACTTGCATCAAGTCGCACAGGGTTTGTGGGAATTTGCCCCTATATACTATAGCTAAGTCGTCTGCATATGCCACTACCTTCCCGCCCCCCAGCTTGTGTCTCGCAGCATCGAGTTGACAGTGAGGTTCCATAGAAGCGGGGAGAGAACACCACCCTGAGGCTTCCCCGAGCCCAGTGATGAAACTATTCGTCTACCCCTTAGTAGTTGATCAATAAGTCCAATAAGATACCTGCTTATGCCCAGACTTGTTAAAGCGGTGTTTATAGCGTGATGGGTATGTATACAACCAGGTTTGTTGTAGGTGCTAAGGGTTCCTCATGCAAGTTCCCTGGGAAGTGCGTATTCAAGAGCAGCTCTAGGGTTTCCCTCTCCGTGGTGGTCCAGGATCCGTCAGGATTGCGCAAATAGCTTGTGGCTGTTTGAGTTTTTGAGAGCACTCGTCTAAGTCTCGCTGTATCGTCGACATTTTGGACCCCAGTGCAGAAATTTCTCCACGACACTCTTTTCGTCTGCCTCAGAGCTTTTTTGTAGGCCCTGAGTTTAACTTTATATTCGAGCCATTGAGTCTCCGTGCCAAGACTCTTGGCCTTACTAAATTGTATCCTACATGATTTTTGGAGCGAGTCCAGGTCGTAGGACCACCAATGCGGCCTATGTTTACCGCGTGGTTTTCGCACTGGGCAAGCCTGCTCTAGGGCATTCGAGAGCGCCGTGTAAAGGTCTTTACCAGATCCTCCAACTCCCCTACTGATGAGGGGACTTGTGGGGGAAGTGCTGATAAGTCCCTAGATAGTATTTCATTGTGTAGCTGCCAGTTAGTGTTACGTGGGTTGCGTTTCATAACCGGCTGCTCAACAGAAAAGTCTAGAACTAATTCTACGTACCGGTGGTCGGAGAATGAGTGTTCATCGAGAACGCGCCATTTTCTGGCCCACTCATAAGCGCCTTCGCTGCAAATAGTGAGATCTATGACCTCCCTACGGGTTTTAGTAATAAAACGTAGGTACGTTACCCATGTTGCAAACTACCAGGTTAGTTGTTAACAAATAGTCAAACAACGACTCTCCACTAGCATTGGTATCGGAGCTTCCCCACTGGACATGATGAGCATTAGCGCCAGTTCCGATAGTATGATGACCCATGGAAAAAATTTCCACCAGGTCTTTTACCTCCCTCTGTGGCGGAGGTTCTTCGGCGTCGTAGGGCATATAGACCGACGCCATCGTCAGACTGGTACTGTCGACTGTTAAACTGGCAGCTGTAACGTCACCATTGGTATAGTTGGGCAAGAGAAAGGCGTTCAGCTCACACTTAACCAAAATACAGGCTCTAACCCTGCCCCCCTCGCTGGCTCGGATAAGCTTAAAGCCCTTAGTCCCCAGACCGCAAATCCTGGAGCTATTGACCCAGGGTTCTTGGATGAGGACCACATCTACTTTAGAAAGACGACTGATTAAGGCAGCTGAGGCTGCTTTAGATTTGTGCAGGTTTATCTGATGCACCACCAACATGATCGCGGATCTTAATGGAAACCGATTTAAATTTGTCGGTTATGACGTGAAAGGGTTGCACAATCGATCAATTAGTGATGCAATTACTAGTAAACGTTGCCTGTTGTTGATAGTAAAACACGGCAAACAGGTGTCGCTATCATTACAACCTACAGTCGCCTGTCTTCAAACCAAAACGCAATAAATCGCCACCTAATTTTTTTTTTGAGATATTGATGGGACTCGAATTCCCTTCTGAAATCTATGTAACAATATATTTTACCTGGAAAACCCGGGAGTTTAGCAATTCTGTGTCGCCCAAAGAGGGTAGAAATAATAAGAGGAACCAACGCAATTCAGCAAGTCGCGGGTAAGGAATTCGCCGCGTGGTAAGAAAAGTTGCTTTAGTGTATTTCTTACGGAGGTGAATTT
>CAXKVI010000004.1:90148761-90190266 GCA_964058755.1 Campiglossa producta | reverse complement strand
ATATGGACTTTTCAATATTTCCTCCTCCTTTCAATATAACTTTTATGAAAAAGTAGGCGTGGTCGCGAAGCGATTTCGTTTATTTTCTATAGCTGAATTTACCACAACAATAGTATGTCCTCTACGAAATTTCGTTATACTAGCATAAACTGTTCTGAAGTTATTAAGAGTCAAAATTTGAAAATTTCTTCAAATATACGTGGGCGGTACCACGCCCCCTTTTCAAAATTTTTTATAAAATCGGCCTTAGAACATCTAAATCAATACATATTGCAAATTTTATCATTGTAGCTGCTTCTAATATTGAATTAACCCATTTTATACGTTTTTCGAAATTTTCGATATCGAAAAAGGGGCGTAGTTATGGTCCGATTTTACCCATTTTCAATAGCAATCTATTCTGAACCCAAATAAGTACGCATGCCAAATTTATTTATTTATTTATTTATTTAGCCAACGAAATACAATGTATAAATCTTACAGGCTAAGTAGAAAAGAGACTAAAACTAAGTAATCGAAGGCAATCATTACTTATAAAATAGATTTAACACTTCCATGAAGCGATTTTTTGAAAAAGAAAAATCGATTTCAAATTTGGTGAAGATATCTCATTATTTGCTCAAGTTATCGTGTTAACGGACAGACGGACGGACGGACGGACGGACGGACAGACGGACAGACATGGCTCAATCAAATTTTTTTTCGATCCTGATCATATTGATATATGGAAGTCACTTTTTTCCCAGGGCATATTACAAAAAAAAAACGATACATTTTGTATGAGGTAATTTTTTTTTTTGGAAATTAAAATTTTTTTTGTCGATTTCGGAAGAACGGTTAATGGATATTGTCCTAGCGATTTTTTGTGAAACAAGATTAATCCTTAAAAAATCGGTGTGCAAAAGTTCGAATTAAAAAGACTGTTACGTTACAAACAACTTTTGACTCTGAACAAAGACATAACTACAAACTCTACTACTACTACTAATAAATTGCCTGCTAAGCATTTCCGCGTGCTCTTTTACAGTGAGCAGTTTTGCCTCCTGATGGAGGTGAGACTCGGAAGACATGAGGAGACATCCCGTAGCAGTTCTGATGGCAGTATTTTGGCAGACTTGTAACTTCGTCCAGTTGGTGTTATGTACATTAGGCGACCATATGGGTGCAGCATAGTCAAAGACTGGTCGGCCAATGGCCTTATATGTAGTCAGCAACGTTTCTTTGTCTTTTCCCCAAGTACTGCCGGCAAGTGACTTGAGGATCTTGTTGCGACCACGTACCTTTGAGACCATTGCAGACACATGACCAGCAAATGAGAAAGTATTATCCATTGTCATCCCTAATAACTTTGGGTGGCTGACAGTTGGTAGCTTAGTGCCATCAACGAAAATGTCTAATTCATTTCTCACCTGGTGCGTCCATGTCGTAAAAAGCGTCGCCGTTGATTTTGTCGGAGATATTGTCAGATCTCGCTCAGTGAAAAACCTGGAAAGGTCGCAGAGGTAATCATTGATTCTCGTACAGAGTTCATCAGTATAGCCTTCCCCGTCGCCATTATTGTACAGTCGTCGGCATATGAAACGACGGAGACGCCCTCTGGTGGTGGGGGCATCTTCGATAGATAGAAATTAAACGGTGTCGGGGATAGGACACCACCCTGTGGCACCCCCTGTATAATACGTCTAGGTTTTGATGTTGCGTTTCTAAAGTTAACCGACGCCTGCCGTCCATTCAAATAATTAGCGGTCCATCTCTTTAAACCATCAGGTATCTGTGCCTCAAACAGATCTTGTATGAGAGTGGCATGGTTGACTGTGTCAAAAGCTTTCGACAGGTCAAGTGCCACTAACACAGTCCTGTTATTTGGTTGGTTTTCATTTAGGCCGCTATTTATTTGCGTTGTAATGGCATTGATTGCGGTGGTGGTGCTGTGCAGCTTACGGAAGCCATGTTGATGACTAGCCAGGTGCAGATTTGCAGTATAATACGGGAGCAAAATGGACTCTAGCGTCTTCACTACCGGTGACAAAAGTGATATAGGACGATATGAATCGCCTATGTTTGCCGGTTTTCTAGGTTTTAGTAATGGAACCACTCTCGCCTTTTTCCATATTTCAGGAATGACGAAAGTGTTCAGTGAAAGACTGAATAGAGCCGCTAAGTATTTGTGTCCCTCCTGGCCTAGATGTTTCAGCATCTTCATGGCAATGCCGTCGGGGCCGATGGATTTTGAGGGCTTAGCCTGTCTGATGGCTTCCTTGACCTCTGAGGCAGTGATGACAATGGGCGTATTTTGGTTTTTATATTTACGCGCCTGTCGCATGGTTCTACGTTTAGCTCTATCGGGCGGGGAATGTCGTACAAATTGTATACAGAAGGAGTTCGCACATCCCCTAGGGTCCTTCTTCACCCTGTCACCGAAAGTAATATCTACTTTATCCTTGTGTTGCGTTGGATTAGATAGAGCTTTGACCGTAGTCCATAATTTGCCAACACCATCAGAGAGGTTGCATTGCTCTAGGTGTTGTTTCCATTTGGCCAGTTTATGTTTATCGACCAACCTACGAATTTCCGCGTTGAGATCCTTTATACGGGGGTCTGCGGGATTGAGACTTCGCACTTCATCTCTTTCTCTAGCCATGGCCGCTGCCTCCGCGGGGAAATTTGGTCTTATTTGAGATATTCGACCCGCAGGAATGAAGCGTTTAGAGGCCAAGTCAATGATGTTGCGGAAGTCTCGTTCGCCTTTGCGTACGTCCGTAGGAATGGATAGAGCAGCCAAGGATTCGTCCGTATATGTCTGAAAACTGTCCCAGTCCGCCTTGGTAAAGTTAATATATGTACCATGCTCAGGTGTAATAAAGTCCGTCGGTCGTTCGATGGTAATGACTATTGGGAGATGGTCAGACGCCAACGTGAGTATGGGTCGCCAATTGGTGTTGTTCAATAGTCCTGCACTTACGATAGAAACATCTGGCGAACTATAGCAGTTACCCGATACTCTCGTTGGGGCGTCTCCATTCAATGTACAGAAAGCCGTATCATCTATTTGTTCTGCAAGTACATGCCCCCTATTGTCTGCTGGCAAGTTTGAGTGCCACATGTCGTGGTGCGCATTGAAGTCGCCCAGGATCACGCGGTTATCTCCTCGTAATAGCAAGCTAATGTCGGGGTGATAACCGGTGGGACAACTTGAGACAGGGGGTATGTAGATATTAATGATTTGCAGATCGACATCTCCTGTACGGATGGTAATACCTTGGCTTTCTAAGATATCATCCGTTCCTTCGGTGTCGGTATCAAATAGATGATACTGTACAGAGTTGTGCGTTATGAACGCTAGACCACCTCCCAGACCTCCTGTTACTCTATGACGGTCTTTCCGGTGGATGTTATATCCGCCATAGGTAATGAGGTCCGACCTAGGACTGAGCTTGGTTTCTTGGACTGCGGCAAGTTTTATGTCATATTGAGTCATCAAATTAGTTATCTCTGCGATCATACCAGTTAATCCGTTACAGTTGTGCTGTAAGATTTGGAAGTGCGCCGGTGGGGTCGATGTCGAGTTAACCATAGGCGTGAGAGACGGATGTGTTCGCCCAGGTGTTGGTAGGCTAAGACCAAGGCTGTGCCTCAGCCTAGTTAGCTGTGGACCCGGTGTAACCGGGTTGGCTGGCGTCGTAGGTTGAGGTGTGTTACAGCATGGTGCGATGAACGCATCCGTCCAGAGGTTCCTGTTAGCGAGCCCAGAGCATAGATGTACGTGGCATTGGCCTAAGCAGTTATTGCATTTGACCGATGACGCGAGCGTGTATAATCTTTGCCGACAAACAGTACACGTAGAGACAGGTGCGAGAAGATGTTGATCCTGACTCACGTGAGAATTTAAACGGGAGGGGGGGTGTGATATAGAAACAGAGAGAGACTGGTGCTCGGAGTTGCTCATGTCTAAACTGCTCCTGTGGGAGCGAGAGTGTTGAGCTGCTGCGCGTGATGTTGACGCCATAAGACACGAGCAACAGTCTGGAGTTTGTGTGGCGGGTATAGCAGAAGTGCTGCTAGTCGTTAAGACATTATTATTATTACTATTAGTATTGCTACTAGAAAGTGGCGGTAGGGGTGCGCTTGAACGGCGCTTACCGCGGGACGCCCGAGGGCGCAAACAACAAGGGGCCACGAAAGTACTAAAGAAAGTACGGGGTCTGTGGATGTTAAGGTTAAGCCCTGAACATCCAGATTTATGGAGCCATCTCTTACACGAGAAGCATTGCACAGAATGCGACCGTTTAATATATATATTTTTGCAACATACACTGCATATCCATTCTTTTGGTCCGGGGTTCGGCTCAACGCCCGCCCGTAACAATAGAATATCTTGCAGCCCTGCTGCAAGGTGGGAGGATGATAGTTTCGGAATGGGACAAAACATACTAAACAGGGTTACATTGAAAGAGACAGTCCTTGGCCGAGGTAAAACCCCGGGTGGTTCCACTGCGCAGAGGTCCATGGCGATGTCCTGGGTTTTCTGCTCTGAGAAGTGACTGTACATAGGGAACTGTACATAATGGATCCGTAGTTGCCATCGCTGTCGATCTCTCGGCTGATAAAGAAATGGAGTTTGTCCTCCGACGTTGCGTTCTCGCTTGCTCCAGCATTTTCCTCCTCTGCTGTGCAGTATACATTGTTGTATCTTTAGATTTAGTGTTTTTATTACTATTTTTCATCTTGTTCGTACGACCCCTCGCCGGGCAAGGCCAGTTTAGGGTCAAGGGAAGAGTAAGGGGAACGTGTCGTCCGCCGCCGCAGAGCCCCATACCGCGGTAAGGCCATAGTTACTCTCCGAAGCGGCCCGGTATCAGAGAGGCTCCGTTCGATTACAGCTACGATTTGCCTCCCGGCTGCAAACGTCCAATGGGCACGTGGTCGCATAACACCCTGGATTGGGAGGGGGAAGATCTTAGTCGTCGCGCCAGAGAGCCTTGGCTTCTCTCGTGATGTAGTACCGACGGCGCTATGATCACAAGGGCAGCGTAGCCCTGTGGCTATCGACTTAAGCCGTCGTACCGCGGCAAGGTGTCTACCCTTCACCCTTTTTAAGTGTAAAAGGGAGAAAATTTCCTGCCATAATGTACTAAATAGGTATATTCCCATATTCCATTCATTGCTAAGTAAATTTTAATTTTATAGTTGGAAACGTGAGCTGAGAAGAAATCAATATGATGCCAAATTTACAAACAACACCATAACCAGATTGGTCAGTAACATTCTGCCTGCCCATATAGGTATGGTAATCCAATAGCCGATCTTAATTTCACGCTGAGTGGAAGATCAAAATATATTTCAAAAAGGCCCATATCAGAATACACACCTAGATCTGAACAGTGATCAACTCCAAAAATTACAATGTTCAGAAAACTCGAAAACTACTTATCTGCACCTTCCATATGCGCTAATGGCTTTTTAAATGAGAGTCATTATGAGATAGGGCATTCTTGAAGCAAATTTTTAATATGGTATCTTTCACTCAGCAGTCGATATATTTAGGCAATTCACTAGAGTGTCGTAATCGGCTATCGTTGTATGCTTTCATGGTTTCCAATATAAATTTTTTGAAAAATATAGTGCAACAGACGAATAGCACGAAATAGTAGACCTTGTGAATTGCGTAATTATTTCGATGTTATGCACATTTTTATACCTCTTTGTAGTCGATATTTATATGGGCAATCAATTATCAAACGAACTGTATCATGAAGAGTACACTAATGTAGCTGTCATGTTCGCGACAATTCTGAATTTTGACATTGAAACTTCGGGGTTAAGGCTTCTGAATGAAATTATTTCCGATTTCGATGAATTGGTGAGAGTTTCTGACATAATTGTTCTCATGCATAAAAGGCGAGTTTTTGCTCAAACTCTATTTTTTTAATAAAAACTAGTTACATATTTTGTTATTGAAAGAAAAATAAAGAGTCCTCGCTCGAGAAAATTCTCGCCATTTAGGCATAAGGGCCAATGAACTATTTTAGTTAGTCTTCTTTACACTTTGATGTAAATCGTTTATATCTTAGGTTAAAAAATCCAGAGGTGTTAAAAAAGTTGAAAAAATTAAAGTCGCTGGTTTGACATATATGGCGGCATGTGGTTTAAGTACGACCGGTTCGGGGCACAGAGGTTTTACATCAAAAACGACTAACTCGTTTTCATTGTCTAGCAAATGGCGTAGAAGAAAATTAAGTAGGTAGTAAAAAACGACCGAACATGGATTTTAAAAGCCTAACCGAGCCAAACTTTGGCCAATTGAGGCCGAAGCCGAACATTTTCAAAGTTCAAAAGAATAAAGAATACAGTGCTACAAAAAAAAAAGTTAACACAATTTTAAAACGACCTAGTAGAGATTATTCATCTGGTCGAGTTATACAGGAAACACCCTTCAAAAGATTTGTAGCATCCCCAAAAATGGATTTATTGGAAAAAAAAAAACATTTTTTCGGAGTTTTCGTTGAAAAAAGATTATTAAAAATCAAAATTTCAACTGATTTTGTAATTCTCAACGGTTTCGTATAGAGTATTGTTGACAATTTCGAAATATATACATATATTAGAGTGGTTCATAAATATGGACTTTTTGGAAATTCTAAAACGCTACCCCCAATTATTGTTCCTTATGACAAAAGAAGAGGCTGCTATTTTTTTTTTTAAGGTGGTTTATAGGTCGCGCTACTCGTTTTTATAAAAAATGAGATACTTGCAATTTTAATTTCATTTTAACATGTTTAAATGCAGTAAAAATTGGGTTTTTGTGTGCGGTTGTTCTGTTTTCATTTGCGAATATTCCTGCAATTCAATAGCCTTCTTGGATTAGTAGAAAGGGTTTATCTCCTGAAAATATATTTCGAAATAGAAAACGGTGCAACTAAAACGCCTACACTGATCCCATTGCGCACTGGTTTTTTGGATATATTTCGCATCTAGAAGGTTTATGACATCGCTGATTATGAATCCGCTGTCAGTTTTTATACCCAGCTGTACTTGTACACAGGGTATTATAACTTTGTTAGGATAACGGTTGGTTGTACAGGTATAAAGGAATCGAGATAGATATAGACTTCCATATATCAATATGATCAGGATCGAAAAAAAATTTGATTGAGCCATGTCCGTCCGTCTGTCCGTCCGTCCGTCCGTCCGTCCGTCTGTCCGTTAACACGATAACTTGAGCAAATAATGAGATATCTTCACCAAATTTGGCATGCGTACTTATTTGGGTTCAGAATAGATTGCTATTGAAAATGGGTAAAATCGGACCATAACCACGCCCCTTTTTCGATATCGAAAATTTCGAAAAACGTATAAAATGGGTTAATTCAATATTAGAAGCAGCTACAATGATAAAATTTGCAATATGTATTGATTTAGATGTTCTAAGGCCGATTTTATAAAAAATTTTGAAAAGGGGGCGTGGACCGCCCACGTATATTTGAAGAAATTTTAAAATTTTGACTCTTAATAACTTCAGAACAGTTTATGCTAGTATAACGAAAATTCGTAGAGGACATACTATTGTTGTGGTAAATTCAGCTATAGAAAATAAACGAAATCGCTTCGCGACCACGCCTACTTTTTCATAAAAGTTATATTGAAAGGAGGTGGAAATATTGAAAAGTCCATATCTAATTAACTGATTTCGCTATAATAATATAATTTGGTACATACATCAACTTTCATATTCTTTACATAATTTTTTCAAAATTTTGGAAAGTGGGCGTGGCACCGCCCACTTATGAGTCAAGCAATTTTTAAATTCGACTGCTAACAACTTCAGAACGGTGTGAGATAGATTTACGAAACCAGGTACCAGGCATGTTATGTTTATGTAGAGTACTACCACAGAAAATAAGAAAAATCGGTGAACGATCACGCCCACTTTATGTGCACAGCTGGGTATGTAATGTTCGGTTTCACCCGAACTTAGACTTCCTTACTTGTTTTAAACTCAAAATGGCGGTTGCAATATGGCGGTGATTTTTTTTTAAAACTAACTGGATTTTATTGAAACTTGGTACTCGGGGGTTTATGCGTTGTGTGATTACGAATCCGATATCGATTTTTTTAAATTCAAAATGGTAGATCCAATATGGCGGTGCATTTTTGAAAACTAATTGGACTGTGTGAAACTCGTCACTGATGGATTTATGACATCGATTTATATGAACTAGTATCGCTTGTGATCGAAAATTCGACCAATAAAACTTTAGAGGGTGGTGGGGTCGCTAGCCCCGCACCCCCATCCTTAAATTTCGGAGACGCCCCTGAAAATATACCGCCTATACCTCAGTTTTTTCAATTTTCTTTTCATCGGTGCATATTTCAGTCCAATGGGTCAAACGGTTCGCTCACAGGAAGTTCCTAAAGGTTTTCATGTGGCGTATTTCTGTGGTCATAAGCAATAGCAGCCTAAGTCGACTTAAGAAATTGGACCAGTTGAAATTTTTGCTGTCGAATTTTTGTAACAAAACTGTTTTATAACTAAGGCAAACGTATTTGATTTAATTGTTGACCGGTTGACCGAATGGGATGAAATTTTGCACATAGATAGTATGATTGATTCTAAGACTATACAATTTGGGGGTGTCACTTGGGGCACTTTACAGGGTTGCCACCTTATTAAATTTTTTGTATTTATGGAGCTAGAATATGCCAATATGGGTATCAAAAGAAAGGTATTTTCGCTGACATAACAACTAAAATATTTTCAAGTAGGGTTGTCCGCAAAAAGTCCATTACGGCTACAAAAATTACAAAATCTATATATATAAAAATGAAATGGTGTATAATTGTAACGCTAAAACTCGAAAACGGCTGAACCAAATGAAATACTTCCTTTGGGGAATTTGTTTGTTCCCTGCAGTCAACTTAACTAGTTTTATACTAATCAAATACCAGTCAGCCAGGCGGCCTCAACTAGTTCGAGTTCTGTAATTTTTCCATATTAGCAACTGGTATTTTTAACACGGCGATGTCCTACGAGATGGCAATTGTCCTTCTCTGCATCAGCACCATACCAATTGGCTGACTAGTCAGCCTCTGCATCAGGAATATACCAGTTGATATACTTGTTATTATACACATCAGTATCGTACCAGTTGAAAGAATAGTTCATATATACATCAGAATCATTCTAGTTGAAAGACTAGTTCATATATGAATCAGAATCATACCAGTTGACCGACTAGTTCATATATGCATCAGAATCATACCTGTTGACAGACTACTTCTTATTTGCATCAGAATCATACCAGTTGACAGACTAGTTCATATATGCATCAGAATCATACCAATTAACAGACTAGTTAAAAAAATCATCGGAATCATACCAGTTGTCATACTAGTTCATATATGCGTCAGAATCATCCCAGTTGATATAGTAGTTCATTTATGCATCAGAATCATACCAGTTGACATACCAGTTCACTTATGCATCATAATCATATCAGTTGACATACTAGTTCAAATTTGCATCAGAAATATACCATTTGACTTACTAGTTCATATATGCATCAGAATATTACCAGTTGACATACTAGTTCATATATACATCAGAATCCTACCAGTTGACATACTGCTCAGTCTCTGCGGCAGGACATACTAATCATTATGCCCATTCAGATCGTACCACTTGTCATACTATTCCATTAATTTGACATTCATTCCAGTTGGTATACTAGTCGGTCTATGCACCAGTATCATAGTCAGCCTCTACATCAGCAATATACCAGTTTATTCTTTAGAAAGCAGCGACTATTTGTATTTACCCAAACACGAAAAAGCATCTGTGAATTACAAGGTAAAAAAGAAGCAGGTACAAGAGAAAAAGAAAAGCAATTGTCCTCTTCTGCATCAGCACCATACCAATTGGTATACTAGTCAGCCTCTGCATCAGCATTATACCAGTTTATATACTAGTTCATACACAGCCAAAAATGAGCTAAAGGCTCTGAGTTCGATTCTCGGTAAAGTTGACACAAGTTTTTTTTCTATATTTTTTAAATTATGTTGTTTATTGTATTTTTAATTTAATTATTGAATTCAACTTGCAATGGCTCCTTTCAAATTCCGCGTTCGTCAAGTTTGATTACATAGGTGAAGGCCCAATTGCATTCAACTTTGTAGGATTCACTTTCATTCAAAGTTTTTTAAACGTAAAGCGAAGCGAAATTTTTGCAAATGCTCAAAAACGAGGCGCGCATTTGTCAAAGTTTTATGTAATTGGGGCTTTGGAGTTGTATTTTTAAGTAAGGTAAATTAAGGTTACTCAAGGTTAAGTTTGTCGTCCACTGCGGAGTTCCGGTCCCACATATGTATAAATAGATAAAAGTAAGTCTTATTTTTACATCAAAAAGAGTCAAAGTAAGACTGCTTTCATGCTGGGCCGTACACTCGAGTTAAAGGAGCATTGTTAGTCAATTTATATTGTTGTTGTCAATATACTCAAGTTTATGCCGCAACGTAAAAAAAAATGGCGGTTACATACCAACAGGTTGTCATAACCTCTAACGAGACTTTTGCCGAACTTCTCTTCCAACTTTGATTTTTGTTGGGATTTTCCACATAGTAGTATCCCGGGACTGACACTCCTAAACCGACACCGTTACTCCTCCTCGAACCACTTAGATGACTTTATGAAGGCCATCAAGTCCTTTATGTCCAGTTCAGCGGTCTGGTTTAGGCTATCCAGGAAGGGAACTCCCAAAAAGCGCGTTCTCGCGCCGCTTAAGACCGGGCAGTTGCAGATGAGGTACTTCACCGTTTCCTCTTCCTCATCATCTTTGCAGCTCCTACAGCATCGTCGATAGGGCACACCTTCTGCGTGCCTACAAATAAGGCAGTGCCCAGTTAGAACACTTATTAATATGGAGATTTCTCTCCTTCTTAGGGCGTGAATGCCTCTAGATCTTTTATGATCACAAGAAATATAGCAGTTGACATACTAGAACATATATACATCAGCATCATATTTGTATTTACCCAAACACGAAAAAGCATCTGTCAATTACAAGAGAAAAAAAGAAGCTAACCAAAAATTTCAAATAATGTTTGCATAGTACCATGTACTACAATAGATCGTACTAATGGTTGCGGTGTAATAAGGCCTTATAATAATAATGTAGTATGAAATGGAATTTTTCTAATTAGTATTTTTCTAAAATAGATTAGACTTTTTCTGACTACACCTTTATCTGTTTATATTCAGAAAGTAACACTTTATATTTAGAAAATTACAATTCATATTCAGGATTTCCATTTGATATTCAGAAAAATACAATTGACATTCAGAAAATTACAATTGATATTCAGAAAACTTTCTGAATATAAACTGAAAAAGGTGTAGTATAATTTCAACCCGAGATTCATACATACTTGCATACTAGTACGAACCAGGATTTTTGTGACTAGTATGATTTCGCCCAGCAAATTATAGTTTTATACTAGTATGTTTTCTGATTAGATTGGCATTTATTGGTTTAAGGGTAATCAGCAAAGAACTAGTATAAAAACATCCATAAAATGTATAGTAAACGAGCTAGGTGTCTGCTGAGTAGTTTGGAATTGATTAGTTTGAAGGTATTCAGAAATTAACTGGTATGAATACACCACAAAATGTTTAGGCGTAGAACTATAATGTTGCTGAGTAGTTGGACATTGACTGGTTTAAAGGTGATCAGAAATGAACTAGTATGAATACACTACAAAATGTATTGTCAGTGAACTATATTGTTTGCTGAGTAGATCGACATTGACTGGTTTAAAGGTGATCAGAAGTGAACTAGTATGAATACACCACAAACTGTATAGTCATTGAACTATATTGCTTGCTGAGTAGTTTGGCCTTGACTAGTTTGAAGCTTATCAGAAATGAACTAGTATAAATACACCACAAAATGTATAGTCAATGAACTAGAATTTTCGCTGAGTAGTTTGGCATTGACTAGTTTTAAAACTAATCAACAATGAACTGGTATGCATATGCCACAAAATGGTTAGTCAATGAACTAGTATGTTTGCTGAGTAGTTCGGAATTTGACTGCAGGGTTATTACCACGCGCAGGTCATGTCTTAAAATCAGAACAAAATATTAAGGGGGCGTGGCACCTCCCATACAAACTGAATTTTTCAAGTTGAATATCTTCAAAAGTGTTTAAGGTAGGAACATGAAAATTGGTACAGAGCTACAGGATAACAGCACCACTCTCACCTATAAAACCGGGGGTTATCCAATAAGGGGGCGTGGTACCTCCCATCTAATATTTAAAAGTGGAGCCTATTTTCCTTGCAGACGCAATAACTCAAGAACGGCTGGACCGAATTAAACGAAATTTTGCACATAGTTTTTGATTGAGCCCGACATGGTTTATGGCCAAAAAAAGTATAAAAATCCGGGAAGGTTTTGGAGATATCCCGCAAAATATGGACCAGGGTAACCTTATAACGTGTTCATACAATATGGGTATCAAATGAAAGGTGTTGGCGAGTGCTTTAACATGGTGTAGTTATTAGTCCCATATGAGACCCCGTTTTCGAGGTATTCCCAAAAATATGGACCTAGACGGGTTTCCTACAATATGGGTGTCAAATGAAAGGTGTGGACGAGTGTTTAACATGGTGTAGTTATTAGTCCCATATGAGACCCCGTTTTCGAGGTATTGCCAAAAATATGGACCGGGTGTGGCCCTAGACGGGTTTCCTACCATATGGGTGTCAGATGAAAGGTGTGGACGAGTGCTTGATAGGGATATGGATAGGGATGGAGATAGGGATAAAGATAGGGATAGGGATAGGGATAGGGATAGGGATAGGGATAGGGATAGGGATAGGGATAGGGATAGGGATAGGGATAGGGATAGGGATAGGGATAGGGATAGGGATAGGGATAGGGATAGGGATAGGGATAGGGATAGGGATAGGGATAGGGATAGGGATAGGGATAGGGATAGGGATAGGGATAGGGATAGGGATAGGGATAGGGATAGGGATAGGGATAGGGATAGGGATAGGGATAGGGATAGGGATAGGGATAGGGATAGGGATAGGGATAGGGATAGGGATAGGGATAGGGATAGGGATAGGGATAGGGATAGGGATAGGGATAGGGATAGGGATAGGGATAGGGATAGGGATAGGGATAGGGATAGGGATAGGGATAGGGATAGGGATAGGGATAGGGATAGGGATAGGGATAGGGATAGGGATAGGGATAGGGATAGGGATAGGGATAGGGATAGGGATAGGGATAGGGATAGGGATAGGGATAGGGATAGGGATAGGGATAGGGATAGGGATAGGGATAGGGATAGGGATAGGGATAGGGATAGGGATAGGGATAGGGATAGGGATAGGGATAGGGATAGGGATAGGGATAGGGATAGGGATAGGGATAGGGATAGGGATAGGGATAGGGATAGGGATAGGGATAGGGATAGGGATAGGGATAGGGATAGGGATAGGGATAGGGATAGGGATAGGGATAGGGATAGGGATAGGGATAGGGATAGGGATAGGGATAGGGATAGGGATAGGGATAGGGATAGGGATAGGGATAGGGATAGGGATAGGGATAGGGATAGGGATAGGGATAGGGATAGGGATAGGGATAGGGATAGGGGAAGGGATAGGGTGGGATAGGGATAGGGATAGGGATGAGGGAGAGGGAGTGGGATAGGGATAGGGATAGAGGGATAGGGAGAGGGAGTGGGGGATAGGGAGGGTGAGGGATAGGGAGAGGGAGAGGGAGTGGGAGGGAGGAGGGAGGGGGGGAGAGGGAGAGGGAGAGGGAGAGGGAGAGGGATAGGGGAGGGATAGGGATAGGGAGAGGGAGAGGGAGAGGGAGTGGGTGTGGGAGTGGGATGAGGGAGAGGGAGAGGGAGAGGGAGTGGGGGTGGAGATTAGATGAGGTAAGGAAGTAGGAAAAAGTGAAAGTGCAAAGTGAACGTGAAAGTGAAAAGTGAAAGTGAAAGTGACAGTGAAAGGTGAAAGTGTAGGGATAGGGATAGGGATAGGGATAGGGATAGGGATAGGGATAGGGATAGGGATAGGGATAGGGATAGGGATAGGGATAGGGATAGGGATAGGGATAGGGATAGGGATAGGGATAGGGATAGGGATAGGGATAGGGATAGGGATAGGGATAGGGATAGGGATAGGGATAGGGATAGGGATAGGGATAGGATAGGGATAGGGATAGGGATAGGGATAGGGATAGGGATAGGGATAGGGATAGGGATAGGGATAGGGATAGGGATAGGGATAGGGATAGGGATAGGGATAGGGATAGGGATAGGGATAGGGATAGGGATAGGGATAGGGATAGGGATAGGGATAGGGATAGGGATAGGGATAGGGATAGGGATAGGGATAGGGATAGGGATAGGGATAGGGATAGGGATAGGGATAGGGATAGGGATAGGGATAGGGATAGGGATAGGGATAGGGATAGGGATAGGGATAGGGATAGGGATAGGGATAGGGATAGGGATAGGGATAGGGATAGGGATAGGGATAGGGATAGGGATAGGGATAGGGATAGGGATAGGGATAGGGATAGGGATAGGGATAGGGATAGGGATAGGGATAGGGATAGGGATAGGGATAGGGATAGGGATAGGGATAGGGATAGGGATAGGGATAGGGATAGGGATAGGGATAGGGATAGGGATAGGGATAGGGATAGGGATAGGGATAGGGATAGGGATAGGGATAGGGATAGGGATAGGGATAGGGATAGGGATAGGGATAGGGATAGGGATAGGGATAGGGATAGGGATAGGGATAGGGATAGGGATAGGGATAGGGATAGGGATAGGGATAGGGATAGGGATAGGGATAGGGATAGGGATAGGGATAGGGATAGGGATAGGGATAGGGATAGGGATAGGGATAGGGATAGGGATAGGGATAGGGATAGGGATAGGGATAGGGATAGGGATAGGGATAGGGATAGGGATAGGGATAGGGATAGGGATAGGGATAGGGATAGGGATAGGGATAGGGATAGGGATAGGGATAGGGATAGGGATAGGGATAGGGATAGGGATAGGGATAGGGATAGGGATAGGGATAGGGATAGGGATAGGGATAGGGATAGGGATAGGGATAGGGATAGGGATAGGGATAGGGATAGGGATAGGGATAGGGATAGGGATAGGGATAGGGATAGGGATAGGGATAGGGATAGGGATAGGGATAGGGATAGGGATAGGGATAGGGATAGGGATAGGGATAGGGATAGGGATAGGGATAGGGATAGGGATAGGGATAGGGATAGGGATAGGGATAGGGATAGGGATAGGGATAGGGATAGGGATAGGGATAGGGATAGGGATAGGGATAGGGATAGGGATAGGGATAGGAATAGGGATAGGGATAGGGATAGGGATAGGGATAGGGATAGGGATAGGGATAGGGATAGGGATAGGGATAGGGATAGGGATAGGGATAGGGATAGGGATAGGGATAGGGATAGGGATAGGGATAGGGATAGGGATAGGGATAGGGATAGGGATAGGGATAGGGATAGGGATAGGGATAGGGATAGGGATAGGGATAGGGATAGGGATAGGGATAGGGATAGGGATAGGGATAGGGATAGGGATAGGGATAGGGATAGGGATAGGGATAGGGATAGGGATAGGGATAGGGATAGGGATAGGGATAGGGATAGGGATAGGGATAGGGATAGGGATAGGGATAGGGATAGGGATAGGGATAGGGATAGGGATAGGGATAGGGATAGGGATAGGGATAGGGATAGGGATAGGGATAGGGATAGGGATAGTGATAAGGGGGAGAGGGAGAGGGAAAGGGAAAGTAAAAGGGAAAGGGAAAGGGAAAGGGAAAGGGAAAGGGAAAGGGAAAGGGAAAGGGAAAGGGAAAGGGAAAGGGAAAGGGAAAGGGAAAGGGAAAGGGAAAGGGAAAGGGAAAGGGAAAGGGAAAGGGAAAGGGAAAGGGAAAGGGAAAGGGAAAGGGATGTGGGGATAAGAATGCAGGTAGACTAATTTTTGGCAAGACAACGTCTGCCGGGTCTGCTAGTCTATTATATATAAATGCGCAATGCTTAACAGTTTTATCCCTTTTTTGACGGGCTAACTTTATTGAGTGAAGAAAATCTGTGAGTGGGTATTCATAGAAGCAAATGCTTGCTCAGACATGATGTATTGAAAAAAAAAAACACAAATAAGCTAGATCATGCACAAGACCCTTCGCGGCTAGGCTTAGTGAAATAAAATAAAATGGAAAATTGATAAAATTAAAAAAAGTAAAATAAGAAATAGAAAAGTGATTGAAAGTAAAAAAAGACATTTGTTGGAAATGGAAGGAAAGAAAATAATATAAAATAAAAAAAAATGAAACAAAATGAAATAAATAAAATATAAAAGAAAGGAAAGAATGGGAAAGGAAAGGAATGGATAAAAGGAAAATAAAGGTAGGGAAAGGAAAGGAATGGAAAAGAAAAAAGGAAGGGAAGAAAGGAAATGTAATGTAGGTAAAGGAGTGGAGAAGAGAAGCAAATAGAGAAAGCCGAAGAAAGGAAAGAAGAGAAAAAGAAAGGAAAGAAAAGTTAGCGAGGAGGAAGGTAATAAAGGAAGAGAGAGAGGTAATGAAAAGATATAAAAATAAGTAAAGGAAATGAATGGAAAAGAAAGAAAACTAAAGGAGTTATGAAAGGAAAAAAAGAAAGTAAGGAAACGGTAGGAAAGAAAGGTCAGGTAAGAAAATAAAAGAAACGAAAAGAAAGGAAATTAAAAGAAAAGAACAGAAAAGAAAGAAAGAAAAAAAAAGCGAAATAAAATGAAATGATAGAAGAGAAAAGGAAAAGAACGGAGAGGGAAGAATAGAAAAAGAAAGAAAAGAGAAGGGAAGGAAAGAGAAGCAAAAGATATAAATTGAGATGAAAGGAGAGGAAAGAAAAGAAAATAAAAACAAATAATAGCAAAGGAAAGAAATACGTATGAAGACGAACTAAGAAGAATAAATAATTATCAACATTGAAACTATATTACTGAATTGTGTAAAGAGGGAGGAAAAGGCAAAATGAACAAGAATGTATAGAAACCAAAAATATAAAAAATATGAAAAGAATGGCACTGAATTGTGTAAAGAGGGAGGAAAAGGCAAAATGAACAAGAATGTATAGAAACCAAAAATATAAAAAATATGAAAAGAATGGCAAATTTAAGAAACAGCAAAAAGGTAGGAAAATAAAATAAGGTTTTGTGGTTGAATTTCAACCACTGGGCGAACTCTAGTTTTAATAATTTGCCCACATATAAAGGACAGTGTAACACATCTTCACAAGGTTCCCACCTATTTGATATTTTTTTGGAAATCTATGTTGGAAAGCTTATAGTTTTGGAGAGTAAAGTTAGCATTAAATTGATAGCACCGAGCAAGCTCGGTCACCCAGGTACTTAATACATATACATAAATGAAATATGCACCGATGGAAAGAAATTGAAAAAACTGACGGTATATTTTCAGGGGCGTCCACGAAATTTAAGGATAGGGGTACGGGGCTAGCGACCCCACGACCCTCTAAAGTTTTTATTGGTCGAATTTTCGATCACAAGCGATACTACTTCATATAAATCGATGACATAAATCCATCAGTGACGAGTTTTACACAGTCCAATTAGTTTTCAAAAATGCACCGCCATATTGGATCCACCATTTTGAATTTAAAAAACCCGATATCGGATTCGTAATCAGACAACGCACAAACCCCCAAATACCAAGTTGCAATAAAATCCAATTAGTTTTCAAAAAAAAATCACCACCATATTGGACCCGCCATTTTGAATTTAAAAAAACTGACATCGGATTCATAATCAGCGATGTCATAAACCTTCCAGATGCGAAATATATCCAAAAAACCAGTGCGCAGTGGGGTCCGTGTAGGCGTTTTTGTTGCATCGTTTTCAATTTCGAAACATACTTTCAGGAGTTAAACCCTTTCTACTCATCCAAGAAGGCTATTGAATTGCACGAATATTCGTCAATGAAAACAGAATAACAACACACAAAAACCCAAATTTTTACCGCACTTAAACATGTTAAAATAAAATTAAATTTGCAAGCATCTCATTGTTTTTATAAAAACGAGTAGCGCGACCTATAAAGCACCTTAAAAAAAAAAATAAAAAATAGCAGCCTCTTTTTTTGTCATAAGGAACCATATTTCGGGGTAGCGTTTTAGATTTTCAAAAAAAAAAAATTTTTGAACCACTCTAATATATATAGTGTTTCGTTCATTTGAAAAGGGTATGACATGTTTTTCACGCGAGAAGTAGAATTTTTGAAATTTTTTTTGGTTTTGACGTCATTTTTTTGCCACTAATTGACAATGTATGCCCAATAGGCATGCGTCATCGAGAGGCATTCACTACTTAATTATACCAGTTTTCGTTTTTTGGAAAGGACTTCAAGTTTTCAAGATATGCAGCATAATCCCAAATCAAATTTTTTAGTCTCAAGCGCCCTACAGGGGTACTATGTGTTTGAACGCGGATCGATTGGAAAATCACCCAAGTGACAAAGAAAATCGTATTTCAGGGATCAAAGTTAAATACTTTGCCGAAGAAAACTTACCTCTAAAACCAATTCTGATGTCCCGACTTTGTGTTTTGACTATTAGCGGCATAGTTTGAAAAAGCCTAAGTTGACCCATTTAGTTTGCCCCAATCGTGTTAAAATGTATGACCGACCCCACTAACTTTTTAGGGCCGACCTACCCATGCCAGCGGCACACCCCCTGAGAGCGCACCTATGGGCGTCCCCATACAAAAATTAAAAAAAAAACACCATTTTTGGCACTTTACGTGAAAAAATCAGCTAAACGACTATCTTTTTTTTTGGAGTTCATTTTCCTCTTAAGAACTTTAAAAATCATAGCCACTTCATTTCCGCATATCTTGAAAGCTTGAAGTCCTTTCGAAACAAATTAAATTGGCATAATTAAGTAGTAGTTGCCTCTCGATGATATATAACCAAAAAATATCATTCACTGTCAATTAGCGCAAAAAAAACGACGTCAGAACCGGAAAACCGTATGAAATTTCAAAAAATGTCAACTTCTGGTAAAAAAAACATATCATACTTTTTCAAACGAATTAAACACTATATATATTTTGAATGTGTCAACAATTCTCTACCGAAAACCGTTAAGAATTTTCAAATCGGTTGAAAATTGGTTTTTTAATCAATTTTTTTTTACGAAGAAACTGAAGAAACGGTTTTTTGGCCTTAAAAGCAGATTTTGGGGGTGCTACAAATCTTTTAAATGGCGTTTCGTGTATAACTCGACCAGATGAGCAATATCTACTAGGTCGATTCAAAAGTGTAAAATAGCTGTAGCACTGTGTTATTATAAAAAAATACATTAGTTTAAATTGAACTTAAACTGAATTCGGTCGTTTTCTAGTAGATAGCAAATAAACTAATTATTAATTAATTAATTTTACTTGTTACATAATTAATTCTCAGTGGCTGAACTTAAGCGATTGAGTGAAAAAACGGTTGAATATACAAATTATACTCCTAATATGTCCGAAACTAATTTGAGTAGACAACGCTCTGTAAGAATGTTTAACGACGAAGAAGAGCCAACAAATGACGATAACGTGGTATATGTAATATCTCGTTTCGCTTTAGATCTTTTGCATTCAATGAAAAAATTTAACAATCAAAACATTTATTCTGATGGAGAAAATCGACCGGGCGCACTACGTATTGGTAAGGAAAAAATCTTGTTACTTTCCATAAGGTAATTAATTAGCGTTGTTATAAAACATTGCAAATTTATGTCAAGGTATAGCTTCCGGTCCTGTGATGGCAGGCGTGGTTGGTCTCTATAAACCGCATTATGACATTTGGGGCAACACCGTAAATATGGCATCACGTATGGACTCAACTGGTGTGGCCAATTTTATCCAGGTTACAGAAGATGTAGCAAGTGTATTAGAATATCGAAGAGTGCAGTGTTCATATAGGGGTATTACTTCGGTGAAAGGAAGGGGTGACGTTCCGACATATTTCATTGATATTGATGAACAACTAAACTTTAAGAGAACACGGGAGAGTGGTATGGGCAACGACTTGAATAGTTGAAATTTTTTTTAAACTTTATTAGTTATAGTCGTTTTATGTTTGTTGGTTAATATGTAAGATATATAAGTTTCTAATAAACAAAATATATTTCGTAAAATGTGTGCGTTTTTTAAACAGCAAACAACATTTTTGGACAATATGAATTTCTTAAATTCTGAAATATAACTTTACTGAAACAAATTTTGAGATATAGCGTTTTTCAAAAGTATTTTAGAATTGGGTAATCTTCCTCTCACCCCGAAAACGGGTTGTGCGCTGGGTTTGCGACCCGCCACGTAAAAACCAATTCCAATGAAAAGAACAAAAATCAAGCCTCGGATGAGAACCCCCTTTAATGTTGACGACCCGGCAAAACGAACACAGGATAATGAGAAGGATATTAGGGCATGTACCTGGAATGTCCGGACCCTTTCAAGGGATGGTACCGCTGCCCGACTGGTTGATGTCCTCGTTAACGCAAAGGCTGACATCACCGCCCTGCAGGAAATGCGATGGACGGGACAAGGAAAGACGACCATCGGACCTTGTGACGTATACTACAGTGGCCAGACACGCGGCAAAGCGCGTGGTGTAGGATTCGTGGTGGGAAAGAGACTTCGCCGCCAAGTACTAGCGTTCACCCCCGTGGACGAGCGTCTCGCTGCGATCCGCATCAAAGCGAAATTTTTCAACATAAAATTTATCTGCGCCTATGCGCCGACTGAGGAGACGGACGACGCAGAGAAGGACTCCTTCTACGATAAACTTGAACAGACTTATGATCGCTGCCCCCAACATGATATCAAAATCGTGCTCGGCGACTTTAATGCGAAGGTGGGCAAGGAAGGAGTCTTTGGTCCAACAGTTGGAAAATTTAGTCTCCATGATATAACATCCCCCAACGGCACTAGGTTGATTGATTTCGCCGCTGCTCGCAATATGGTCATCAGTAGTACCAGGTTCCAGCATAAACGAATACACCAAGCCACATGGCTGTCTCCTGATCAAAGAACAAGAAACCAGATTGATCATGTCATGATCGACGGCAGACATAGCTCCACCGTTCTGGACGTGCGTACCCTTCGTGGTCCCAATATCGACTCGGACCATTATCTTGTTGCAGCCAAGATACGCACACGCCTCTGTGTAGCAAAGAAAGTGCGCACAGTAACGGAAGGAAAGTTTGACGTCGAGAAGCTGCGCACGACACAGACAGCTGACAATTTCTCCACTCGACTCTCACACCTGCTATCGGAGAGCAATCCTCGACCTAACGATGCAACCAGGCAATGGAAGCATATCTCTCACTCATTACGTACCGCCGCTGAGGCCACTATAGGGTTCCAGCGAGCCCGCAAAAACAACTGGTACAAAACAACAAAGCGCCTGGAAAAGACGGACTACCCGCCGAGCTGTTCAAACACGGAGGCGAAGAGCTGGTAAAAAGCATGCATCAGCTCTTATGCAGAATATGGTCAGACGAGTGCATGCCTCCAGATTGGAATTTAAGTGTGCTCTGCCTAATCCACAAGAAAGGCGATCCCGCTAACCGCACCAACTACCGCGGAATCAGCCTTCTTAATATCGCATATAAGGTTCTTTCTAGCGTATTGTGTGAAAGACTGAAACCCATCGTAGACAAGCTGATTGGACCTTATCAGTGTGGCTTTAGACCTGGTAAGTCTACCATCGACCAGATTTTCACGATACGCCAAATCCTGGAGAAGACCCATGATAAAAGAATCGACACACACCATCTCTTTGTCGATTTCAAAGCCGCTTTTGACAGCGCAAAAAGGAGTTGCCTGTATGCCGCCATGTCTGAATTTGACTTCCCTGCAAAGCTTATACGGCTTTGCCAAATGACGTTGAGCAATACTAACAGCTCCGTCAGAGTCGGGAAGGACCTCTCTGAGCCATTTGAAACCAAACGAGGCTTCAGACAGGGCGACTCCCTTTCGTGCGATTTCTTCAACCTGATGCTGGAGAAGATAATTCGAGCAGCAGAGCTAAACCGCAATGGTACAATCTATTACAAGAGCGTGCAATTGCTGGCGTATGCCGATGATATTGATATCATTGGCCTTAACAACCGCGCCGTAAGCGCTGCCTTCTCCGGACTGGATAAAGAAGCGAAAAAAGTGGGTCTTGCGGTCAACGAGGACAAGACGAAGTATTTGCTGTCATCAAAGAAAGAATCGGCGCACCTGCGCCTTGCCAGCCACGTCACTGTTGACAGTTACAAATTTGAAACTGTGAGGGACTTCGTCTATTTGGGAACCAGCATTAACACCGAAAATAATATCAGTCTAGAAATCCAACGGAGAATCACTCTTGCGAACAAGCGCTACTTTGGACTGAGTAGGCAATTGAGAAGTAAAGTCCTCTCTCGAAGAACAAAGATCACGCTCTATAAGTCTCTCATCATACCTGTCCTGATGTATGGCTCAGATTCATGGACAATGTCAAGAGAAGATGAGATGGCCCTTGGAGTATTTGAGAGAAAAGTTCTCCGGAAGATTTATGGTCCTTCCCGTGATGCCGACGGCGAGTATCGAAGGAGATTTAACGATGAGCTGTACGAGCTTTACGCAGATCTGACCATAGTCCAGCGAATTAAAGCCCAAAGGCTCCGCTGGCTGGGTCACGTCATGCGAATGGACAAAGAAGCTCCAGTCCAGAAGGTTTTCCAATCGTCACCCGAATTCGGCAGCAGAGGAAGGGGGAGGCCTCGACTGAGATGGAAACAACAGGTGGAGGATGACTTGAACTCCCTTGGGGTTTCCAATTGGCGTCAGTTATCGCTAAAAAGGAATGACTGGCGTGCTTTGATAGGCGACGGCCAAAATCGCTTAGGCGGTTAAGCGCCAATAAATGATGATGATGAATCTTCCTCTCAGCCATCGGAAAGTTTTCCAAATAAAATTGCAGACTAAAAAAATTTCCGCTTGAAATTTTATTCCTCCCAGCAAACATGGCTCAACTTTTTAGCAACCTTTGAAAAACTGTATAAGTCTCAAATTGATATCCAACACCATTCTCGAAGTATTCTCCACACTGAGAGAAATGCATTGAATGTTGTGACAATATCGCTATTGATAGCGACGAGTTTGATGCAATATTCATTCAGAATGAGCGAGTTATCAAATATTATTTGCTCCCAATTAAAAGTAAAATGACATGTCAACCATTTCGATATGTTGTACTATTTTTTATATTTATGGATAGAATACTAATATATTTGAACGGCATGTCAATATCTATGGTCGTGATATGAATTTCTATTGTCGGTGTATCCATATCCATATTTACTGCATAGTAATAATGGGCGAAATGTAAATTTTTCTGGGACGCATAATCATAATAGTTCAACAATTTTTACTATGGATTTTCTAACAATATTACAACTTGTTGGAGGGATTTTTTTAAATTCAAAATTTTTTGAATTTCTTATGATTGAACATTTTTCTAAAAATTGTATAATATGCCGTAGCCGAATGGTAGAATACTGGGCTAACGTGCCAGAGGAGCATGGTTCGAGTCCCACTGAAACCAGATGTCAAATTATATAAAATTTTGTTTTTTTAAACTATTTAGAATTTATCAATAGTTTATATGGATACCATTTCAATAGTGATTTATCAAAAAAGCATTGATGAAACATCCATATTCATTGATGGGACAGAATTATCAATTTTTATTTAATGTGATATCAATAATTATGGATGTTCCATCCATAGATTTCCCTCCGTGCATCTTTGAGATATTTTGATAATTGAATAGTTCTTAAGTTGATACCCAACATCATTCTCCAAGTATTCTCTAACCTTTGAGATATTTTTCAAGTTGCTATCCAACATATTCTCCAATCTCCAGCTTTTAATCCTATAACTTTAATCGACCTAAACATGTATACATATTTGTATATTTGTATATGCAGACTATCTCGCGAACTGCTTGACCGATTTGGATGCAATTTTGAATATAGATAGTATGGTTGATTCTAAGACTATCCACATGAGGGTTGCCATTTGGGACGGGTTACAGGGTTGCCACCTACCTATTTTTTTAAATTATGAAGCAACATATGCCAATATGGGTATGAAATGAAAGCTATTTTCAACCGTATTCCAAATATGCCAATTTCAAGCAGAGTAACCCCTAGAGTTGCCACCTGACCACGTTTTATTTATTTTACCTTATGTATATCCAGACTATCTCGAGAACCGCTTGACCGATTTAGATGAAATTTTGGCTACAGATATTGTGGTTGATTCTAAGACTATCCACTTGGGGGTTGCCACCGGGGGCGGTTTACAGGGTTGCCACCTATCTAAATTTTTTAAATTTTGTATCAGAATATGCCAATATGGGTATCAAATGAAATAGTGGTTGACACCTATCTCAATTTTTTTAAATACCAACATAAATACTTTCAAGTAGGGCAGCTGCCCATTCTGAGATCATTTAGGCGTTTCTTTGGAATAATTTTGGAACTTTTTTGAGATCATTTTGGGTTCAATTTCGGATTAATTTGGGACAATTTTGGGGTAATTTTCGGGTCATTTTGGAGTCAGTTTGGGATAATTTTTGGGTCATTTTGGGAACCTTTGGGGTCTTTTTGGGTCGTTTTGGGATTATTTTAGGATTATTTTGGATACATTTTGGGATCATTTCAGGGTACATTTAAGGGTGTTTTTGGGGTCATTTGAAAATCATTTTTTGGTAATTTTGGGTAAGTAAATTGATAGCACCGAACAAGCTCGTTAACCCAGGTACTATTCAAATTAAATTTGAAGAGCTTAGACTAAAATGTTTGTAAATCAAAATTTGTGTCAACTAATTCATGGCGTTATAGAAAGTTATAGAAAACATGGTGTATTTCTTTTCGGTATTTATTTTCAGAGTCGCATTCATACCTTTGAGTCCAATTAGAGAATCCCATTGGAGTACAAGTTGAGAACTATCGCTTTCTCAACTTGAGAAAAGCGTTTTTCCCATATAAAAAATGCCTGTTTTTGCTGAGAACGCTAATATTCTCAAGTGGTTTTCCTGTTGAGAAACAACGCTTAAGGTTTGAGGAGCCCCTTAATTCTCAAATTGAGATCTAACTTAACTCAAGCCTAAATATTTGTTGGACTATGTTGTTTATTTCTTACGAATAAAAATGGGCTAACAATTTTGGACACAAAACTACTACATTGGAATGCTGCACATTGTGCTAGCTGTCAGACTCTTTTCGGCTTTAAAGTTATATGGTTTGGCATTTAATGGAAGACAATGCAACAGAATAAATACATATGTTCGAAAATTCTTGGCAACTGAAACTTAGCAAAACCCACAGGTTCCTCCAAACATACATACATACATATGTTTGTGTGTTGCTCACAGAGGAGAAGCTTGCATTGCAAATATATGCTCAATTCGTGCAAAATTTTTAGTATGCCCATCTACGATGTTTCTAAGCAACATGCATTTATTTATTTATCTGTTGCCCGAAGCGTTTCTCAATTTTTCTACATGCCCTTTCCTCCGAGCTTATGCTATGCAACTTTAGCCAGCGCCAAGTGCCAAAAAAATTGCTCGGTTTCAATTGTCAAAGATGTTTCGTTTAGATCTACTATTTTCTTTTAGAATTCTTATACAAAAAAAAAAAATAGACAAAAATTCTTTCGTCTTGAATTCGCAATTCATTTTATTTCATTTCATTTTTATCATTTGGCATGCTGCTCGACGGCACTTGGCTTTTAGTATAGCATTTATGTATTTATGAATAACCATGAAAGATAATAGCGACACTGTCTGTTCTGTTTGGTCTCAGTTGACAATTGCCTGCTGTTTTGCAATTGATCCTGCTGCTTAAGTGTAGCTACGCCAGCAATTGCCATCATCAACACACAGTCAAACAAAACTATGTTTACCGATGGTTAAAAGTGTTGTGAGTCACAGTCTCATCTCTTATTTTAAGTTTTGTTTCAAAAAATTTATGCAATATGATTTTGTTTCCGGTGTTGAACATACGTTTTTAGAGTTTCAGTATATTTATGAGTTATGATTATTTTTATTGTATTGCTTATTTGCGCTGTTGTCTGAGCCAACTGCGTTTATTGTTGGTAGATTGGCAAAATAGATCTTTAGAAATGCAACAAATGAAATGCCGAAATATGCATTATTATGGAAAGTATCGTCTTTTTTTCTAAGTTAGTGAAAAAGATTTCCAAAATCAATGGCTTAGGGCCTCATTATGTATGGCGAACGATAGCTCAGATGAACAATTCGCCTTCTCACAAAATACGATCGAACTATATACCATGAAACCATAATAATTTTCACTTTCGCGAGTCCTTAGGAGCATTTTCACATAAAAATATCTTTCTAGTAAATAAGAAATTAAGATAGGGCGACCACCTAGGGTTGCCACACAAATCCCTTATACTTATATTTTGGCACATCCGCTTTTATCGGTATCTAAGCTGGAGTTAAATAGTGGGTGGCGAGCAGTTTATTATTATTGTTGTTGTTATATTATATGGTTGAGGGAGTTGGCCGGGGTTGCCGGTTCGAATCACACCTCAACCAAAGTCTTTTTAATTTTATTTATTTTATTATTTTAATTTTCTATTTAGTTTAGTGGACTGTAAAATCATTTTATTAAACTTTATTGTTATTTAATGAGGGTGAGCGCTAGGCCTAACGAGACAGTTAGCAGCAAAAGCTGAATGATACTCAACACTAGGTCCTGAGGCAGTTAGCAGCCTTAGCTGATTGACACTCACTTTACCCACATTGTATTATTTTATATGTAGTATTTATTTAGGGACGTAGATCCCTTCCAAAAGTTATTTATATGCATCGTTGTCATTAGGGGCGTAGACCCCCTTCGAAGCGTATGCATAGGAGGCTAGCGTGAGTGCTAAAACCACGCTTTGTTGAAGCAGCTATAAGCTATGTATTCAGAAAATTCTATAAACTATCTGCGAATTACATTGGTACCTATGTAATGCAGAAGATATGAAATGAACGAAATAATGATAGCTTATGCCGCGTAAATAATCGGATAAGTTTTTAATACAGGTAACATGATACATTTCAAGCTACTCTATCTAAGGGTTGCCACTAGGAAGTTTTTGTAGCGTTGCCAACTAATTTACTTTTTTTTAATTTAGTACGAAATGTGTTTTACGTCGTATTTCAAGAGGGTTGCCACATAATCCCAATACATATATATGGTTTTGGCATATCCGCTATTATATCGAAAATGACTAATTTTAATGAACTTTTGAATATTGCTTTTCTGTCTAGCCACTAGGAAGTTTTTACAGGGTTGCCATCTATATGATTTTTCTTTTAAATTTAGTAGAGTGTGACGAGCTTCCCGGTGGAAATAATTCGTGAAAGTCGACAGATATTTTATCGACTTAATCGAAGTCCTCTACCAAATTTCGACAAAATCGATGAATCATCTATTGACTCTCCCGAATCATTCCCAACTGGAAGCTCCGCCGTAATTGCTGATAGACCCCATTATCTTGAAATCGTCTTGGCACATTTCTGTACAAATTTATAAGGGTGTTGCCGAAAATGTGTCAACCAACGAGAAAAATTCCAAAATTTATCTAGGCCAAACTTTTTGATGCCATTATGTAGGCACGTAAATATGTCACATATAACCTTGCAAAATTTGATAGATATTGGAACACCGGTTCTGACAAAACTGAGGTGCTTCCTACTATGATCAATCCTTTTTTTTGTAGCTAAGTAGTTATGACGTGTGAATAAATCTGCGAATCTCCTACAAAAGCGCCTGGCACAAAATTACTTATACAAGTATCTAGCCATAAGTCGGTCCTAAGCAGCTTATAATAAATACATCTGGAAAACTACTCCAAATCATATGTAAAGTGAATACAAAAGAAGTGGTTCTTTTAAGCGTTCGGACGCTTAGTGCATAACCATCTCGAGCGCATAACCTTCTCGAGCTTATACAAAATCTACGTTCCAAATTTAATTTTATTATGTCCAGCCTTAATCAAAATAGATGCTAGCATGGATGAAGCGAAGTCCAAGTGAAATCTGTGGCCTTCCCCTTTCATTTGATACAAGTTTTATGCTAATATTTCTACACTGAAATAAAAAGGTTGAAAGGGCACATTGAAATTAAAATATCAAAACAACTTTCAAACCGATAATGGTAATACTGTAAATATTACAGTATTTACTGTAAAATTGGCAGTGAAAACATGTGATTTTTGAAAAATATCAATTAATGATATGAATCCACTTTCAAATTTACAGTAATTCATGTCAATATGATAGTATATTCGAAGAATGATAGGGGTCACTTTCAAAATTGATATTACCCACTGTTGGATGAAAAATGACAGGGTTTACTGTTAATTTGACGGCCGTTTCTTGTAGATTTTTTTTCAGTGTAAGTTTTTGCGCAACCACATTTCGATAAATCTGTTATCGATAAATATATCGAAATGAACCGAAGTCTAAATGAAAGCTGTGGTCTTCCCCTTTCGTTTGATAGCAATTTTTTTCGAATGTTTTAAAGTTTACGCGAAACCACATTTGACCGATCACTCTGTTATCGATAAATATATTGAAATGCACCGAAGTCCAAGTGAAAGCTGTGTTCTTTCCCTTTCGGTTAATGCCAATTTTTTTCGAATGTTTTAAAGCTTACGCGCAACCTCCCGATAACTCTGTTATCGATAAATATATCGAAATGAACCGAAGTCTAAATGAAAGCTGTGGCATTCACCTTTCGTTTGATACCAATTTTTGCGATTATTTTAAATTTTACGCGAAACCAAATTTTGACCGATAACTCTGTTATCGATTTATATATCGAAAAGAACCGAAGTCCAAATGAAAGCTGTGGTCTTCCCTTTCCTCTAATACAAATTTTGTACGAATATTTCAATGTTTACGCGCAACCACATGTCGACCGATAAATCTGTTATCGATAAATATGTATATCGAAATGAACCGAGATCTGAATGAAAACTGGCTTCTTCACCTTTCGTTTGATACCAATTTTGTGCGAAAATTCCAAATTTTACCCGAAATCACATTTTGGGCGAATATTCCAAATTTTACCCGAAATCACATTTTGGCCGATTACCTTGTTATCGATAAATATATCGAAATGACCCAAAGTCCAACTGAAAGCTGTGGTCTTCCCCATTCGTTTGATATCAATTTTGTGCAAATACTCCAAAGTTTACCTGAAACCACATTTTGACTGATAACTCTGTTATCGATAAATATATCGAAATGGGTCTTCTCCAGGATTTGGCGTATCGTGAAAATCTGGTCGATGGTAGACTTACCAGGTCTAAAGCCACACTGATAAGGTCCAATCAGTTTGTCTACGATGGGCTTCAGCCTTTCACACAACACGCTAGAAAGAACCTAATATGCGATATTAAGAAGACTAATTCCGCGGTAGTTGGTGCGGTTAGCGGGATCGCCTTTCTTGTGGATTGGGCAAAGCACACTTAAATTCCAATCCGGAGGCATGCATTCGTCTGACCATATTCTGCATAAGAGCTGATGCATGCTCTTCGCCTCCGCGTTTGAACAGCTCGGCGGGCAGTCCGTCTTTTCCAGGCGCTTTGTTGTTTTTGAGCCGGGATATAGCTATCCTCACTTCATCATAGTCAGGTGGTGAGACGACTTTTCCATCGTCAGGGATTGGGGTATCGGGTTCGACGTCTCCCTCGCAATTTAGCAGTGAGGAGAAGTGCTCCCTCCATAATTTAAGTACACTTTGTACGTCGGTTACCAGGTCGCCATTATTGTCCTTACAGGAGCTTGCCCCGGTCTTAAAACCTTCCGTCATCCGCCGGATCCGTTCATAGAATTTTCGGGCATCATTCCTGTCAGCCAGCATCTCAAGCTCCTCACACTAACGCCTTTCGGCCTCACTTTTCTTTTTTTCTGAAAAGGCGTCTCTCTTCCTTCTTTGCCTAACGATATTGTTGCCATACACTGCGGGTTGCGCCCATTCGCAACGTCTCCTTGTAGGCAGCGTCCTCTTTTTTCGAGGCAGTTTTGCATTCCTCATCGTACCAGTTGTTCTTGCGGGCTCGCTGGAACCCTATAGTGGCCTCAGCGGCGGTACGCAATGAGTGAGAGAGTTATTAATGATAAATTCATCAATTTTCCAAAAGCCAACCTCTACTATTTTTCTAACTACTACTATTTTAAACTAATTTTCTAACTACTTTTTTTACATGATTTTGCTAAAAGGCTACCCAGAATGTGAATGACAATTTTTCAGGGAGCAAGATGGCCGCAACTGACAGAATCTGTCGTCGAAAAGCTAACCTGGTATAATTGAACCATGGTTTCTGATGCTCTTTCCGGTCGCAATTTAAGTGTAACAAATACTGAAACGTATAAGGTACGTTTTAGGAACGTCCGAACGGCAGATTTAAACCCTTCTTGAGTGGTAATGTGGCATCTCTAGAAAAAAAGTTTGATGGTGTTGGATAGATGAGTACAAATGATACATATGACAAAAAAAAATTATTCTGATCCAAAGCCTACTATTTTTTATACTTAAAACAGTGTGACAGCATGGAACGTCCGTAATGCTGGAAACACCCATATACACGTGGGGTCAAAGTGGTAATAAAGAACCGCAACCTGGCATATAATGTTTGGAAAAGAAAACGTACTCATGAGAACTGGATCGCCTATAAGCAGGCCCGGAACAAAGCTTCCACCTCTGTCCTGGCAAAAAAGAAATTTTACCTTGGTAAACTTAATACCGATTTGCCCCCTAAGCAGTTTAGACCCTAACCTACTCAATTCTTTTTTTGTTTCATCCAGCTCCTCTGCTACCCATAGTACTCTCCCTTCAAATTCCTTTTCCGTATTACCACCTTTGCCTAAGTTTCAGTTCCTGTCGTTTGGGGAAGCTGAAGTAGCTAGATGTGTTTATAGTATCTATCTATTATATATAAATGCGCAATGCTTAAAAATTTTCTCCCTTTTTTGCAATAACCACAATTCTAAGGTATATCGATAGCTCTCGCCGAGCAGGGTGTGCGACAACAAACGAAAAATGAAAAAAAATTAATTATAATATGATTTGAAATTCACAGCACTACAAGTGCTAAACACGCATTGACTTTATAGAGCCGCTGTTATGTGTGTATGTAGGTACACTTGCATTGTTGTGCTTGCATTCATTGCAGTTGGGAAGTGTCCAGTATGAGTTGTTTTGTTGGCAGCAATAATAAACATGAGCCCGTCAACTTTATTGAGCGTAGGTACAAACAGTGTTTACAAAAACAAAATCTGTGCGTGGGTATTCAGAGAAGCAAATGCTTGCTCAGACATGATGTTTTGAAAAAAAGCACAAAGCCTTTCGTGGCTAGACTTAGTGAAATAAAATAAAAAGGAAAATTGATAAAACTAAAAAAAGTAAAATAAGAAATAGAAAAGTGATTGAAAGTAAAAAAAGAAATTTGTTGGAAATTAAAGGGAAGGAAAGAATATAAAATAAATAAAAATAAAACAAAATGAAATAAATAAAAGTATAAAATAAAGGAAAGAATGGGAAAGGAAAGGAATGGATAAAAGGAAAATAAAAGTAAGATAAGGTAAGGAACGGAAAATATGAGAGAAAAATCAAAGGCAAATAAAGGCATGGAAAGGAAAGGAATGGAAAAGAAAAAAGGAAGGGAAGAAATGAAATGTAATGTAGGTAAAGGAGTGGAAAAGAGAGGCAAATAGAGAAAAACAAAGAAAGAAAAGAAAAGTTAGCGAGGTGGAAGGTATGGAAAATAAATGAAAATAAAAAGAGAGAAAAATAAAGGAAAGAAAGGTAATGAAAAACTAAAAAAATAAGTAAAGGAAATTAATGGAAAAGAAAGAAAACTAGAGCAGTTACGAAAGGAAAAAAAAAAGAAAGTAAGGAAACGGTAGGAAAGGAAAGGTAAGAAAAGGAAAGGTAAGAAAAGGAAAGGTAAGGTAAGGAAAGGTAAGGAAACGAAATGACAGCAAAAGAAATCTAAGGAAAAAAGTGAAAGAAAATAAAGGTAAGAAAAAATAGAAGAAAAGAAATGAAATGAAAAAAAAAAAATGAATAAATGAAAGGAAACTGAGGGAAACGAAACGAAACTAAAGCAAATGAAACGAAAGGAAAGGAAAGAAAAAGAAAATAAAAGGGAAAAGGAATGTAATGGAAAGAAAGGTCAGATAAGAAAATAAAAGAAACGAAAAGAATGGAAAATAAAAGAAAAGAACAGAAAAGAAAGAAAGAAAGAAGGGAAATAAAATGAAGTGAAAGAAGAGAAAGGGGAAAGAACAGAGAGGGAAGAATAGAAAAGGGAAGGGAAGGAAAGAAAAGTAAAATATATAAATTGAGATGAAAGGAGAGGAAAGGAAAGGAAATAAAACCAAATGATAGCAAGGAAAGGAAAGAAATACTTATGAAGACGAACTAAGAAGAATAAATAAATTTCCAACATTGAAACTATATTGCTGAATGGTGTAATGAGGGAGGAAAAGGCAAAATGAATAGGAATGCATAGGAACCAAAAATATACAAAATATGGAAAAGAAAGAAAAATTTAAGAAATAGTTTTGTGGTTGAATTTCAACCACTGAGCGAACTCTAGTTAAATCAAATGCAATCGGGTCTGATGGCATTCCACTTAAATTCATTAAATTAATTCTGTCTAACATGTTAAGCTGTTTTAATCACCTTATAAATCACTGTTTTACTACTTCGACTTTCCCTGCCGCATGGGAAGAAGCAATTGTTACCCCCCTCCCTAAGAAACCTGTGGCTATTGAGCCCTCCGATTTCAGACCTATAAGCACACTGACCAGCCTGTCTAAGGTATCTGAGATATTAATGGCGAATCAAACTACCGCGTTTATTGAGAAAAATATTCTCCTAAGTCCTTTTTAATCGGGTTTTAGAGAAGCTCACTCTTGCTCGACTGCTGTTACGAAAATACTGGATGATATCCGTCAGGAGTTTGACAAGGGTCATCTCACGCTTTTGTGTCTTTTGGACTTCTCCAAGGCATTTGATTCTGTCAACCACAGCCTTCTCTGTGATAAGCTACACAAATGCTTTGGATTTGATAAGAATGCAGTTAACCGTGTAAAAAGCTATCTCACTGATATAACTCAAAAGGTTAAAATTGATAACAGTTTCTCTGAAGTGCGGTATACTAGGACTTGAGTACAACAGGGCTCTGTCTTGGGTCCCCTTCTCTGCAGTATTTTTATTAATGACATTTATAATGTCTGCTCTCATGTTCGACAGCATGCTTACGCTGATGATGTGCAATTAGTATGATTCAGGTTTTAACTGAGGTTGAATGAGGACTTACGATCGATTATGGAGTGGTCGAGGTCAAACCTTCTGTGCCTTAACGCTCAAACCTCATATGTACTCCCTATATTCAAAGATAAAATCCAGTTTTCCAATATCCCAGACTTCAGTTGTTCGAAAAGTTAAAAATCTGGGCTTTGTAATAAACTCTAAGTTGTCCTGTGAGGACCACGTCAATCACGTTGTAGAAAAAATTTATTACACTTTGCATTGCCTTTGCGTTGGTTTGAAGAAATTTTATCATTTATCTTCGCTGAGAAACTCTATACTTGGATGTGACCTTATAAACTTTATCAAAGCGCGCAATTGCATCTTTATGTTTAAATTGCTAGTTTACAAAAGGCCGGGTTATTTGTACGATAAGCTTCCATTTTCTAAAAGCACACGCTCCTCCAATCTTATTCTGTCAAAGTTCAATTACTTAACCTCTTCAAGTCTCTTCTTTATTAATGGTATCAGGCTATGGAACTCCATTCCTCAGTCTTTGAGAAACTCAATGCGAGAAAATAATTTTAAAAAACTCATCTTTGAGTATTTTAGTGATAAAATCGCATAAAGAGGTACTTTAAATTGTGTCTTATTGCTTTTATTTTTAAAAACGTTCCAAATATTGAACAGTTTTTATAGTGGTAACATGATCCCGATGTCATTATGTTTAATTTTATTTTTATTTATATACTCTTATATTTACTTCATTCTTTTTTATATTATATAATTGTACTTATGCATAAGTTTTCTGTTTGTATTGCGCAATAAAAGATTTAATCTTAATGCGCTAATGTATATCAATTAATAATAATAATAATACTAATAATAATATAGGGGTAAAGCCATGTGAAGTGTGCACAGGTAAAATCACTTTATCGACGATTTTGAAAACTATCGTTTCATTGGATAGTGGGCCAGACTCAAACCTCGTGCTAAAAATATTTCGTCAAAATTCGTGTCTTTGTTATTGTTATTGGAGGTTGAATTTTTCATAATTTTCAGATTATGATAATATTGAAAAATTATTTTCTCATAAACTACTGCAGATAAATTAATGAATTTTTTTTACTTACAGATAATTGTTTTTGCTATATTATAAGTATTTTTATGCGATCTTATTGTTTAAACAATTATACTTTAAATCATTTTTTTTTAACAAATATATATTTTTTTTTTCGTTCTATACGATCAAAAAAATTTCAAAATATGAAAAATAACGCCTTGAATCATCAAAAAAAAAATTTTTGTCCATTCATACCATTCCAAAGATATTGCATTTTTTTGTCACCCCTTGCGATCAAATTGTTAAAATAATGATATTTAAAAAAAAATTTTAAACAAGTAACATTTTTTTTCGTTCTGCATGCTCAAAAAATTGAAAATATGTCAAATAGTGCGAAAAACGGTCATCTTTGGTAATAAAAAAATTTTTGTCCTTTCATACCAATCCACAGATTTCTCATTTTTTGTCACCCTTTGTGCTCTCCCAATGCGTTGCACATATACCGTTGCGTGGTGTGCTGAACAATAGTGTTCTGCATTGGTCGTTGTTATCAAGCTATTTTCAATTATAACATACATACATATCTACATTAAGCAGAATGTATGAGCATAGGAAATAAAACAAATTTTTCACCTAATCAATTTACATACATATATCTTGTTTTCACAAGAAATCAAAGTACACTTTTCGCTATTAAAATTTATTTCTGCATTGCTGTGGGTCTGCTAACGAACTCTTATAACTCTCGTGTTTAACTCAACAAAACTAGCAACTACCTAAATATAAAAATCCCAATTTATATGCACGCTAGCATCTACGTATATACATTAGGGTGATTCAAATAAAAGAATTTGGTTTTTTTTCGGTCTTACCCCCCTGAAAATTTAGGTATTGATGAGAAAAAAAGCCTTGCAAAAAATTAGCGCTCTAACTTAACCCTTAGGGGTGGCTATATTTTTCGCTCTTTCCCATACATTTTGTATGGGGAAAAATGGTATTTTTTTTAAGTGAATTTTCCTTAAATTTTTTAAACTTTTTTCAAAATATTTTCACTTACTCTTAAAGTTGCAGCTTTGAAGCTTCCAAAATGGTAAGCCATGTGCGAATATCTTAACTATTAAAATAATTACAGCCATTTAAAATTTACAAAATTTTATACGTGTTACTGTGTATGTGTGTGCAATAGTACAAAAATTATCTCAATAGTTAAGATATTCAAAAATTAAAAGAAAATTCACTTTGAAAATAATGCCTTTTTTCCCCATAAAAAATGTATGGGAAAGGGCGAAAAAAATAGCCACCCCTAAGGGTTAGGTAGGTAGGTAGAAGTGGCTGCCGCAAAGGCACACCTAGGCCAGTAATAAAAGGCCCGTTGTGGTACCACCAAACACTAGGAAAGTCAGTCCCGGGGCCCGGCCATATGGAAAATCCCAGTGCTGTCGGGACTCTCCATATAGCCGAAACCCGGGACTGACACTCCTAACCGACACCGCTACCCCTCCTCGAACCATTTTGATAACTTGATGAAGGCCATCAAGTCCTTTATGTCTAGCTCCGCGACCTGGCTTAAGCTAACCAGGAAGGGAACTCCCAGAGAGCGCCTTCTCGCTCCGCTTAAGGCCGGGCAGTTGCAGATGAGATGCTCCACCGTTTCCTCTTCCTAATCATCTTTGCAACTCCTGCAGCATCGTCGGTAGGGAACGCCTAGCCTTGCTGCGTGCCTACCAATAAGGCAGTGCCCGGTTAAAACACCTATTAATATGGAGATTTCCTTCCTTTTTAGGGCGTATATGTGTCTAGATCTTTTAAGATCGCATTTTGGCCAGGTTTGCTTGGATATCCGGCACCCTGGGGCTTGTAGCCATCTTTCGTTGGCTTCGCGGAGTGTATGCTCCTTCAGCATTAGCTTGCACGTGGCAAACGGCATACCTATGCGCTCTTTATCTTGAAGAATCTGCTTGGTCGTGCCCTGCCTGGCAAGTTCGTCTGCCCTACAGTTTCCCTCAATGTCCCTGTGTCCCGGGACCCATGTGAGGTTCACGCGGTTCTGTTGGGCCATCTCTTGAAGAGATCGACGACAGCTGAGCGTCAGTTCAGAGTTGAACGAGTAAGAGCCAAGGGATTTGATGGCCGCTTGGCTGTCGCTGAAAATACAGATATCCTGTCCGATGGTGCGTTCACCTATCCAAGTCACGGCGTCCATGATTGCTGAAACTTCAGCCTGGAAGACGCTGCAGTGATCAGGTAGTCTAAAGGAGAGTTCTAGGTCCAAATCCCTTGAGTAAACCCCTCCTCCGACTCTGCCGTCTAACTTCGAGCCGTCGGTGTATATAAAAGTGCCGCCATTAGTAGCGGGACACCGATCTATGTTCTCCCAGTCTTCCTTGCTGGGAATGTTTATTCTAAAACAACAATCTCCGACTGTTGTGGTCGCACACCGATCTGTGCTCAGAGGGAGAAAGCTGTAAGATCTTAGAATACAGGAGTGTCCAATAGTGCTTGCGCCCCAGACGGACGTTTCCCTTAGACGCACAGCCGATGCTGCTGCTGCCCGGTACCCTTCCAGATCGAGTGGCAAAAAGCCAAAAATGGCCTGGAGAGTTTCATTGGGCGTTGTTCTTAACGCGCCACTTATGCAGATCATGCTCGATATGTGGACTTTCCCTAACAGATTTAGGTTTGTTGCCTTTCTTAGCGCAGGCCACCATACCACGACTCCATACAGCATAATTGGCTGGATTATCGCAGTGTAGATCCATCTGCAAATTTTGGGGCTGAGCCCCATTTTTTGCCAATGGCTCTTTTACACGTGTAAAGTGCAATGCACGCTTTCCTCTGGCGCTGGATGACATTCTCCTTCCAGTTAAGCTTTCTATCTAGAACTGTACCTAGGAATTTGGCTTTGTCAGCCTAGTTCAGGCGCACGCCATCTATGTAGTTCTGGTAGGTTCAACGGTGGTATCTTGTACCACCTGGTATAAAGGACAAGCTCCACCTTTCCCGGGTTGATGCCAAGTCCGCAGCGAGAGGACCATGAAGAAACTTCTCGCAGTGCTACTTGCATCAAATCACACAGGGTTTGTGGGAATTTGCCCCTATATGCAATAGCTAAATCGTCTGCATATGCCACTATCTTCCCGCCCCCCCCCCACCTTGTGTCTCGTAGCAGCGAGTTTACGGTGAGGTTCCATAGGAGCGGGGAGAGAACACCACCCTGAGGCGTTCCTCTTGTGACATAGCGTGAAAGATCAACTGTTCCCAGTGAAGAAACTATTTTCCTTCCCTTTAGTAGTTGATCAATTAGTCCAATAAGAGACCTATTTATGCCCAGGTTTGTTAAAGCAGTGTTAATAGCCTCCGGCCTTATATTGTTGAAAGCCCCTTCGATGTCCAGAAAGGCCACGAGACAGTACTCCTTTTCATGCAATGATTTTTCAACAATAGAGACTAGGCTGTGGAGCGCAGTTTCCGTTGATTTACCTTTGGTGTATGCATGTTGATAGCTAGAAATAAGGTTGCTATCAATAGTAGAGGAGAGATAATCGCTAATTATCCTCTCGAAGGTTTTAAGTGCAAAAGATGAGAGACTGATCGGTCTGTAGTCTTTAGGCTCATAGTGTGAGGCCTTCCCAGCCTTTGGAATAAAGACTACCGTGGCGCTTCTCCAGGAGCACAGAGTGTAATTAAGAGCCAGGCAGGCTGAATAGAGAACTACCAGCCATTTAGCTGATATTTCCAGCGTGTTTATGAGTTGTGCGGGGAAAATCCCGTCTGGCCCAGCTGCCTTGAACGGCTCAAAGCTTTTGATTGCCCATCTTACCCTTTCCTCCGTAATGGGTATGTTTACCGCCAGGTTTGTTGCAGATGCTACAGGTGCATCATACAAGTTAAGTTAGAGCGCTAATTTTTTGCAAGGCTTATTTTCTCATCAATACCTAACTTTTAAGGGGATAAGACCAAGTCGACATTTTTTTTGAATCACCCTAATATACATATATACATACAAATGTATGTATATTTATATATGTATAGTGAGCTATGACAGTACATTTTTATGTATATTCATTACACTCCGTTATTAATTAGACCGCACAAAAGCTTAACGAGCAGGCAAAACGCACTTAAAATGCTAATCATAAATGAAGCATTTGTAGGCTAAAAACGAGTGTCGCCTATAAAAAAAATTTATATGAAATAATTAAATTTAATGCAAAGCAGTTTAAGCTTTTTACTTCTTTCCAGCTCCCAAAAGACCATAAAAGAAAAAATCTTTGTTTCAGTTTTATTACTTTTTCTTGTATAATTAATTTTTTGTTTGTTTTTATTTGCAAATTTTATCAGGTATTTATGTTTAGTTGTTGCGGCGCAGATGGAACGTGTCACTCTGGTGGGAGGTGGGATTTATTTGCATCTACTTACATACATACATATGTATATTTGTGTCCGATCTCATCGGGGAATGAAAGTTTGGCGACGGACGACCGGGCACAATTAAACTGATTTACGATGTTTGATTATCGCGCAGCTAATTTACGAGTTTGCCCCACGACAGCTGGCATGATGACATTAAATGCCTGAGAGGTCACCTGCTTCAACGTGTTGCGTTGGTGAACATGTGTGTGTGTGTGTATGTCCTTCCGTAGGCGCGTAAAACTTTGCTGATTTTATTATTTGCTTTGATTTGGTATTTAAGAAATATTGCGTAAAGTTTCAACAAAGCAAATAAGTTGGCGGTTTTCTGGTTCTGCCCAAACTTACTAAATTACGTGAATATTGTATTTTAATTAAAAAGCTTTGGTCGTATAATAAAAGCTGTATGTAATTATTGTTGACGGCCTTTATATTAGTAATTTAGTTGAACTGTTAACCCAATTTATCCTTGGGAGTTTTTTTTTTTGGAAAATTTTGTTTTATAGCGTGCGAATTTGACCATAAGGTGGTAAAGAAAAACTTTGCTTCTACTAAAAAAAAAAAAAACACAAAAAATATGAAATAGGTATATTAAAAAAAAAAAAAATTTTAAAAATTTAAAACCTTAGGTCTTAGCTACTAGTGCTCCTAATTTAATTTAGAAATAAAACTAATGTATAATAAAACTACGTAAAAAAATTAAATAAAACAAAAACGAATTAAAGAAAGATGTCAAAATAAATATAACAAAAAAAAACTAATAAATAAAAAAAAGGAAAATAAAACAAAAGATGTAGATTAAAATAAAAAATATTAAATTTTTATTCTAATTCTACAAAAATATGTAGAATAAAATAAAAAAATATTAATTTTTAGTTATTATACCTTTCATGAACATGAAATGGTATTATAACTTTGGTCCGATGTTTGTAAATATGAGAAGAAGAAGAGATAGACCCATCAATAAGTATACCGAAATGATCAGGATGACGAGATGAGTTGATTTAGCCATGTCCGTCTGTCCGTCTGTCTGTCTGTCTGTTTGAACGCAAACTAGTCCCTCAGTTTTTTCGATATTTGGCTGAAATTTTGTATGCGGTCACCATTTTCCAATATAGGAATCATTTGTCGGAACCAGCAAGATCGGACCGATATTACATATAGCTCCCATACAATCCATTGTTCCGATAAACAGATTTTGGGCTATAACTCCTGTAATTAAAGAGGTAGGAACGTGAAGTTTTGGAGGTATCGCCATTTTTATTTGTGAAATATAGATGTTGAAAATTATCGAGATGGGATAAATATTTCACATAGCCCCCATACAATCGATTGTTCCGATAAACGGATTTTGGTAGATAACTCCTGTAATTATATAGGTAGGAACGTGAAATTTCGTAACTATTGCTATTTTAGAACGTGGAATGTCGATGTTAAAATTCAATAAGATTGGACCAATAAAACACATCGCGCCCTTTATAATCGATAGTTCCGATAATTTCGGTATGAGCTTAAGTTAAATTCACACAGACTGTAGTGGGATCAAACAGTGAAAATCGTGACGCTTATTTATGAAAGGTATTTAGCCTTCGGTATAGCCGAAGACAGCTTTCCTTACTTGTTTTTTTTTTTGTTATATTTAGATAGGAAAATTAAATAAAGAAAATAAATTACAAAAAGTTGAAAAATGCTACAAACAATACCAACTACGATGATTGCAATTTCGATCTTGTTGAAGGATCTTGTCAAACCGCTTTGTACTGTTTCTTAGAAATTTTTCATCAAACCGAGGAACCAACAGTAACGAAATTAGTATAATAAAACAAAAATAAAAATAACAATATAATATCGAATAAAATAAAATAAAATAAAATAAAATAAAATAAAATAAAATAAAATAAAATAAAATAAAATAAAATAAAATAAAATAAAATAAAATAAAATAAAATAAAATAAAATAAAATAAAATAAAATAAAATAAAATAAAATAAAATAAAATAAAATAAAATAAAATAAAATAAAATAAAATAAAATAAAATAAAATAAAATAAAATAAAATAAAATAAAATAAAATAAAATAAAATAAAATAAAATAAAATAAAATAAAATAAAATAAAATAAAATAAAATAAAATAAAATAAAATAAAATAAAATAAAATAAAATAAAATAAAATAAAATAAAATAAAATAAAATAAAATAAAATAAAATAAAATAAAATAAAATAAAATAAAATAAAATAAAATAAAATAAAATAAAATAAAATAAAATAAAATAAAATAAAATAAAATAAAATAAAATAAAATAAAATAAAATAAAATAAAATAAAATAAAATAAAATAAAATAAAATAAAATAAAGTAAAATAAAATAAAATAAAATAAAATAAAATAAAATAAAATAAAATAAAATAAAATAAAATAAAATAAAATAAAATAAAATAAAATAAAATAAAATAAAATAAAATAAAATAAAATAAAATAAAATAAAATAAAATAAAATAAAATAAAATAAAACAAAATAAAATAAAATAAAACAAAATAAAATAAAATAAAATAAAATAAAATAAAATAAAATAAAATAAAATAAAATAAAA
>CAXKVI010000004.1:90111261-90146261 GCA_964058755.1 Campiglossa producta | reverse complement strand
TTCGTACCGATACCACGCTACTCTGCTACGATTCGACTCCCGATTAAAATTCTAAAGCCGCCACTTACTAATTGCCTATTTTTAGGCGCCTGATTTTGTATATAAATCCGATCTTTGGTAATAGACTAAGAAACATGAAATAAATGCATATACATATGAAGCTCTGCCAGTATTCTGCTCATTAATCAGTTTAAATAAGACATTTCCCACTTCGAATGCCTGTCACTGTGACAAATTAAAAATGCACGCGCCGCTTTTTCCAACATGCTCAACATAATTATTTACATGCTTAAAGCACACTCACAACATATAACGGAAGACCAAAGTTATAAGAACCTACTTTCGATGGAAAATGTTCAGTTGATTGTATGCGATTAACCAATATTACCCTCCAAAAAATTTTGGGAGCAATATCTAAGACAAGTGCAATTATACTCTAGGTTGCAACTGCTTTTATATCGATAGAGTTGGGATAAATCAATTTAACTTTGTGCATCATATTTTTAGGGGCCGAGTTATAACACCGCACCCGTTGGGATAGAAGCACAATAGTCCTGTCGTAGGCGCAAATCCTGGAAGGAAATAAAAAGATATACATACCTATTTTTAAATATTTATTTACGTCCATATACTATGTAGATATGAAATTGTACATACATATGTATGTATATTATATCAGCAGCAGATCGCCGAGCGCATACCGATGGTAGTTGCTGACCACAATGTAGACGAAACACGTAAACGCAATAAAGCAATAAATTGCCAAATTTAACGCACTATTGTGCGCGGTAATTTGCTGCAATTGGCCGGTTATGTCGAAGTGAGAGTGGCGCCAAAAATCACTTGCATAGCTCACACTGGTTGAGATGGAAAGCAAAAAAACTTAAAAAACGTAGAGAATAAATAATTCGGCTCGAGAGTTAATATATTTACGCAGGATATGCAAGTTTTTATACAATAAAAGCCGAATCATTTCTACGAACCATTGTCTATATGTACAGATGAATATGTATGCCCTCGCTTTATATATTTTTTTGTCCCCAGTGAATGGCTGCATTAAAATCACCACATTTGTCAACGTCATTTGATTGATGCAACGAAGCATAGCACACAGAGCCACTGTCTATCGGTTAAAATCATACTCCAGCATGAGTCCATTTGCATGCTTTCGTTCGTTTGGTTTGTATTCACGTTTGCTTTCAGGCTATGGATACTGGTTGAAGAGAGGCTAACCATGTTCAGAATGCTGATGGATCATAATGATAATGATGATGACTATGGTGCTGATGGCACTGTTGATGAGATACTCACATACATGCAGGGTTTGACAGCGAAAATGCGTGAGCTGCCTAAAGGCCAATAAGCTGTCTGTCCGTCTGTCAAAATGTATGTAAATAACACAGATTTTCCACCATGCATGTGTGATTGTCGATTTCATTTTTAATTTAACTTTTGACAAACTGTATTTAAGCGTGCTTATATTTTTGGGAACTTTTTTTGAATTATGAACTGAAATAATGATATCACCCCAATGTAAATAATTCTCACACTGACATATTTATCCATCTGAAAACAAACAAAAATCTATCCTAAATTCTGCAAAAAAATAAGACTCATTATCGTCTTCTACCCCACCAGTCCACTTCAGATACCTTCATAAAATAAACAACAAATGAAATAAGGCAATCCACTAGTCTCATAGTTGTCACCAACTCGCCAGCTCATTGCTAAAGTTATCCTAAAGCGACATTATATGATACTATCATCACTAAAGCTTATCTTAATTTCTGTTAATGGAATCTTTTCGTTGTTTTTTGTTCAAGTGATTTAGATAGCTTGTGGGCTGCAACTTTCTAGCTTTACATTTGTCCTTGCTTACGACGTTTGTTTGTGTGCCCCATCCGGCTAAGCATGTTGTGTACTAAATAGTGTTTCAGCACTTCAACGGCCACTTAACTCTTATTCGACTTCTAATGTGAATTGAGACGTACAAATATGTGTGAGTCCTTTACTCGTTATAACAAAAGCTGTACACTACGTATGGTGTAATTGCCCAAAATCAACATTTATAAAACGTTATAGTCCTGCTTTAAGCACAAAACCTTGGCTACAAAAATATAAATGGCAACATATAAAGGGTAAGGAAGTGATGAAGTCTAAGTTCGAGAAACAGAATATTATAGATACTGTTTTTCACCACCGGGTTCCATAACGGTTACTGAAGCTTTTGGGTGTGCTAAATCTGAATCTAAAGTCTGATTTTTCGGGTCATCTCCAGTTTGTGGTTTGTAAAGAGATCGGTAGTTGTAAAATAAAATTAAAGAAAAAACACTTTTTTAAAAATAAGCTTTTATTATTGGTTTATAAAATTAACTAAAAAGTAAAAAATAAATTGACTGTAAAGGAATATAACACTTTATAAGTTCATTGTAACCTTTAAAGATAATTTGGCTTCTTCGTCTGCCACAAAATAATTCCATATTGTACATAATTATATATTTCTAACATTAAAATTTTACACCTAAATTATTAAATCTTCCAGTATATATCACATTCCTAATTTTATTAATAATAAAAGCGTGTTAAATTTCGATAGCAAGAAAAGAAGGTCCTGAATGTTCTTAATTATACCATCAAATAGAAAAGAAGGTCCTAAATGTTCTTAATTAAACCATCAAAATTTAACACCTGAATGTTCTTAATTATACCATCAGAGTGTCAAAAAATAAACCATAAATTTGCATTCAAACAATTGATAATTTTCAAAACTTATATCTTCCTTACGGCTGCGGACACAATTCCACCCACAGCTGGGATTTCCGGTTATCCTAACTGCTGCCCACAAGCTTGTTACCAATGCACACATTCTCGGTAATGCCACCGTATTCACAAACACAACTTTACATCATGTGTAGTATGGAAAGTCTCCCTTTTTCCTCTTCATTACACACACAATTTTCATTTTGTTGCAGCCTAAAACTAAACTCCAACTGACTTTCTGCTTATTTTTTTCCTACCACATTTACTACGGCTCTTGGAGAGCTTGTCATGCTGTATGTACCGGAAACGACATTGCTTGGTGGCATTAGCTTTGGCCAATGCCAGTGGTTCTTCTATTGTAAATACCCTTGCTTGTATCATGTACCTATGGTTGAAGTTTGGGATTGTTGTTGTAATACCTCATGTTCAACCACAATGGCAGCATAGCGTTAAAACATGCGTTAAAAGCCGTATAGTATGGGGTATTAATAGTAGTGGAAAATTGAAAAAAAAGTTCATGAACAGAATTTTTTCTGTTTGCTGGGTTGGAGCTGCTTCGGCCGATAAATTAAAGAAAACAAAAAAGTTTTTCTTCTTTTCTACGCGTTTTTTCTTTCGACCGAAATTATTTCAACATTTTGAAATATGAACAAAAATAAGCTGCAGCGAAACAGCGACGATTTTGCTATACTTAGCTAATCCCTCGAAGGTCGTAAGTGATATGTCCTTAACACTGGTTGGCATGGTTTTTGAATTTATGTTGTTTGTTGTAATTGTCGCCTGTTGGCTTTTAATTCAATCAATCTATTTCAGAGCTGAGACTGTAACTGTTACTGCAAAACTTTTCCTTAACTGCAGTGATATGTGTTAAGGTTATGATTATGGCTACGGTTATAGCTATGGTCATGACACGGTTATGGTTATGCATATCGATATGATTATGATTATGGTTATGGTTATGATTATGGTTACAGCAAGGGTTAGGGTTAAGGTTATGGTTATGGTTACGGTCATTGTTATGGGTATGGTTATGGTTATAGTTAAAGTTATAATTATGGTTATGGTGATAGTTAAGGTTATGGTTAGGGCTTGGTTATGGCTATGGTGGTGTATAAAATAAAATACAGAAATAAAAACCCTTCAGGTGTGCTTTTTTTTTTCTTTGAAAGATTTTAATATAGGTACTGCATAATTTTCGCACTGCTGTGCCATGGCCATTATAACATTTATTTAGTTCACCCTACTAGGTAAATGTGCCCGAGTCGTCAGCTACGCATTATGTTCGTACAAAAGCAGGTAAAAATAAATTAACGAAAGAACGGACCAGTGAATCACAATACCAAAAAGTTGCAGAGGGACTTCCACTGTGCGTTGCGCATGAAATGTTGGTGAAATGTTTTCCGGCCACTGGCCCTAACAGCGATCCAACAAAAGACAAAATTTTACAATAGCAACAATAACAAAAAAACCAACAAAATGTTGAAACAAATGAACCTGAAATGTACTCGGAGCTTACTTTGGATTATTTTTTTTTGCGTACAATCAGCAATGTTCTTACCTACATACGAGCCACTTAAAGCACAAGTGGTATATGTTCACCTTTTCTCGAACTGAGATATTCAAGGGTTTGTCTTGTCAACAAATAGGGAGTACCCTTGATTTCACAAGTTAGCTCTGCTATTTATTCGGTTTCTATGGGAGCGAGGAGTTACCCCGTTAATGTGTTACACATTTTTTGCTACTTAGCGTCATGCCTAACTAAAAAAAAGAAAACTCGACTTATACCACTTGTGCTTTAAACGGCTGATATGCACTTTATACGTTTATATGGACAATCCAGCCGATAACGCAATCCTGTGAATGTTTAATACTGAGCAGGTACAATCATCTATTCATATATATGTTGTTGTAGCTACATAATTCGTTTTTGTCAAAAATACTTCTGCTACAAAAATGTCGTTTTATCGTTTTGAAGTTTTGTTTATGCTTTTCGGATGTTTAGTACCCACCGCTAACTATGTTCCGGGCGCAAGTGTACAACAACACCGACACACATGCGAAATTTTTGAAATCCTCTTTTGGAAAAGAGTATCAAATCAGCTATCTTTTTGGCGACTGTGTACCTATGTGTGTATAACTTCTCAATGTTGTTGTGTGACTACTGGTCCAGTGGTAGATTTATGTATTTAGGAAATTAAACATCCTGTCCGCGAGCATAAACACAAGTCAACTGGCGCACACACACACAAATGTACACATGTGGAAATGTTTAATTAATGTACATTTTTAAGAGAATTTTCAACTCTTATGGCCATTTTCTCAAGTAAACTTTAAAATTTATCTGCTCGATAAAAAAATGCATACAAAATGTAAAACAGTTTGTATGAAATTTTATTTTATCGTGCAGATAAATTTTAAAGTTTACTATAGAATCTGGCAATCAGACGTTAAATATTTTTCAATCTTAGCATATTTAAGTTTAATTTACCTAAAATTAAATAAAAGTTAAATCGGCTCATGACTCATCAGCATGCGAACTGTTTTGCGATGGGCCAACGTGTCGTATGTGCAACATTTTGATTATATTTCATTATACCCAGCTTACTAGTACTAGTACAAGGGTATTATAATATTGTCCACATAACGGTACTACGTAACGGCACAAAATAATTGAGATAGATATAGAGTTCCATATATGAAAGTTCTTAGGTTAAAAAGAGGAGTTCATTAAGACGTGTCCGTCCGTCTGTCGGTTTTTCCATGTACACGCTAACCTGAGTAAAAATTGAGATATTTGCATGAAATTTTGTATACAGGTTACTTTCTGGCCAAGGTAGGTTGCTATTGGAAATGGGCGAAATCGGATGATAATCATGCCCCCTTTTTCGGTATCGAAAATTTCGAAAATCACATAAATTCACATATCTCGGTAGCTGAAATGGCTAAAATGATATAATTTTATAGATGAATCTCCCTGGTCATTCTCTTATGATTTTTCTATAAATTTTTTATATTGGGCGTGGCACCGCCCACGTTAAAGGGTGGCATTTTTGAAAATTTGACTGGTCGTAACTTTTAAACTGATTAGGGTAGAACGATGAAATTTGGCACAAAGCATACTAGTATCGTTGGGAGTATACCTGATGAAATTGGATAAAATGGCTCTACAACAACGCCCACTTTCGATTTCGAAAATCTCTAAAATCACCGAAATTGACATAATTCGGTAACGGAAAGTTCTAAAATGATGTAATTTTATAGGTGAATCCCCCTTGATCAATATATAAGTAATGATTTTTTGATACGTTTTTTAAAGTGGGCGTGGCACATCCCACTTTTAAGGAAGGCTTTTTTAAAAATTGGCGGCCGCCGTGGTGTAGCGGTTAAGTGTTCGGTCTTCTACACCAAGTCTTGGCGGTTCGATGCCCGGCAAAGTAACATCAAAAATTAATTAGAAAAACAATTTTTCTAAACGGGGTCGCCCCTCGGCAATAGTTTGGCAAACTCTCCGGGTAGAAATACACCCGCCATGAGAAGCTGCTCAGCAAAAAATTCATTTGCTTTGCAAGTGCCGTTCGGAGTCGGCAAAAAACTGTAGGTCCCGCCAACTTGTAGGAAAACTCAAGAGCAACACACCACAAGTTGGAAAGAGAAGCTCGGCTAAAAATCTCGTTAGAGGTTATGATAACCTGTTGGTATATCGTCGCCATTAGTTTTTTTCTTTTTTTTTTTTTTTTTTTTTTTTGAAAATTCGGCAGGTCGTAAGTTTTAAACTCATTAGGTAGAACGATGAAATTTGGCACAAAGCAAAGGTATGGTTAGGAGTATACCTGATGAAATTGAATAAAATCGCGCTCCAACAACGCCCACTTTCGATATCGAAAGCTTCGAAAATCACCTAAATTGATATAATTCGGTAACGGAAATGGCTAAAATGATATAGTTTGGTAGGATGAACCCCCTAGTCCTTCTATTATGATTTTTTGATCAATTTTTAAAATAAGGCGTGGCACCGCCCACTTTTCAGGGAGGCATATTTGAAAATTTCACGGGTCATAATTTTTAAGTTGATTACGATAGAACGATAAAACTGGTAGGAGGTATACTAGCATAACAGGGAGTATACCTGACGAAATTGCTTCCCAACCACGCCCACCTCCGAAATGGAATATTTCGAAAATCATATGAAAACTACCGCTGGGTATTTAATGTTCGGTTTACCCGAACTTAGACTTCCTTACTTGTTTTTCTTATATATCAGATAACTTTCACCAAATTTCATTTAATTCGAAGCGATTAAATTTTTATGTGGTCCGGTTGACCCAAGTATGTATGCCTAACCATCATTTCATATCTTTTATGAAATTCACTCTAAGCACTCAAAAATTAAAGCTAAACTAAATTATTCACAAATTTCTACTAGCCATTCAAAGCATCAAATGTGTTATGAGAAAAGTCCTATGAGATGGTTCCAAGCTTATGCACACGAAAATGGATGTTTTTCTCATCAAACTTTCACAATTGTATCTATGTTGTGGTTTGCAAAGATAAACGCGCGCGAGGTTGACATCAAGTCAGTCTGCATCGTTGACATTTAGTTGAATAATTCGACTGAAGATTACTATGTAGGTGACAAGTTTTCGTTTTAGCTAAATGTATGTAGAGTTGAAAGTGAATAGGCAGACTTTTAGTAGTTAACACGTGCGCACAGAAATAGGAAATGGACTTAAACACAATCCTGTGTCAAAAAAACCTATATTAGAACGCGGCTGTTCCTATGACCACTTGAAATTAAAGTTGCAAAGCGGACATTTGACACATGAAATTAGCTCATTGTAGTAGAGATGAGTTTTAGTCACAGTTTCAATTGAATGCTAGATTTCAATGTTAAACTCCCACTTCACTGCTAATTTAGTTTTGTTTTCTCTCTTCCCTCTTGAACTTACTTATAGTGGTCTTGTGCCTGTTTGGTATGCAACAAAGTCATTGTTTATTGTAATATTATACCAATTTAGTTATATCACGTAGATACCTTAACTAATGCTAACTACTTGGTTAAGTGGTCGGTCATGAATAAACGTCGTGCGTCGAAATAATTTGAAAGTAGAAGAAAATGTCATGCCAGCATAGTTAAGGCCCTTTAAGTTGATGTGGTGCACGAGAAACTGCTATTAAGTAACCTCTTTCTATTCAGTTTCAGATTTTTTGCATTGGATTGCTATTTTTTATGCGGTAGCTGAAGTGTTTGTTAGTTATATAGAGCTGCTATATCAGGAATCGCCTAGGCGGGTTGCCACTTAATTATTTTTTCGTATATTTCGGGAACAGATTGACCGATTTAAATAAAATTTGGCATTTAGAAAATTTGATTTATTCTAAGATTATAAACATGGGTGTTGCCACTTAGGTCGGTTTACAGGGTTGTCACCTATCCCGATTTTTTTTTTTAATATAGAGCTAGATATGCCAATATGGGTATCAAATTAAAGGTATTTAGACCGTATTCCAAATAAGATAATTTAAAGCAGGGTTGCCACTTAGGGTTGCCACTTAGGGTTGCTAGATATGCCAATATGGGTATCATATGAACGGTTTTTTCGGCCGTGTTCCAAACATGACAATCTCACGCAGGGTTGCCACTTAGGGTTGCAATCTAACCACAATTTACACTTCCTTTTACAACTCTCCTTCCTATCTTTCTTCGCCTTCACATTATATCCCATCCTTCTTCTCTTCATTCCCCTCTTTCCTTCAACCACGCCCCTCTTCCTCTATATCCCATTCGTATTGGCGCCTGTTAATTTAGGCATAATTCTACCCACGTACCGAAAACCATGTATAAGATATTTTCGAATTGATCGGTTCCCTGGTCCACTTCCCGGAAGTTAGAAATTGTTAATCTAAACCATTCTCGAATCCACCTTATTCATATTTCGTTATTTCTGAATTTAAGAAGTTTACCTTTCCACGTGTCCTGGCTACACGCGGTTTTTCTTTTTTATAGAATCGTTTAATTAAATTGTGAGATAGTCCTTCCATATCTAGAGTTAGGCATATTCTATATCGGCAGGATCCCTGTGATTAACAACGTTTAAACATTTGAACTTAAACAAGAAATTGGAAAATATCCCCAAATCTAATTAAAATTTCCTCAGAGTATAAAAATAAGTAGAACACCGTTGTAAATATTTTAGCACAACCTTGCATTATAGTTAAACGAGGCGTAATTCACCGAAAATTTCCGCAACATAAAAAAAACTTCAACACAAATATTCGAAGAAAAACATTTATTTTCATTGCATTCATACGCTGTCAGAAATTTAATTACTATACAATTTACTTTAACTTAAGACGAAGAAGGAGCCAATCCATTCACCACTTGGCCTAGTACTCTTTCGTCAGCAACAACAATCTTTTAAACACAATATTTCGAAGTAGGCATTCGCAATATCCTACTATAAATGCTTGAGTCGAGTATACCTTGTGGTTGGTGCTCATTAAAAATTCATGCTGGAAAATATTTACGCAGATAAAATGCCCAATTAAATAATGGCGTATGAGTGAGGGAAGCTGAGAGTGAAAGTATGCTCGTTTACACTGAGACGGAATGCAAACAGGTACTGCTTGTTAAACAAACAAAAGTGAAAAAAACTCGATGTTCCAGTAACGTACCAAGGAAAGCCACATTAATTGCATTTAGCAGATATCGAGTGAGCCAAGCGGATTTATTTACTTCAGATATTTTGTTTGCTTTTTCATTCTGCTTTTGTTAATTGTCAAACAGGCGTGCGTAAGTTTTATAATTTGTTTACGATTCGGAGGGCATTCTTAAAACGTGAAATAAGTTAGAGATTTATTTATGAACATCTAATTGCACACATTTGCATAGCGTTGAAGATATACATATATTAACTTATTTAAACGCCCAAAATACTTAACTTTTAACTGAGCGCCGAAATTCGAACACTTATTCAAAATACCGGCACTCCCATATGCGCCAATGACATTTTAAACTTTGCACAGCTCTTTTATAGTTGAGTAGTGGAGCTATCCGTTACACGAGTATGATCGGTGGGTATTGAGTTGCGCTCTCCATATATGGTATTCATACATTCAAAATTTCAGATTTTTTAGTTAGCTCCGTTTAGATCTAGATGTGCGATATATTCAAAATAAGTTTTAATGCAAAACAAGAACAGAAAAAGAAAATAACAAGTCTAAGTGCGGGTAAACCGAACATTAAATACTCAGCGGTAATTTTATATTATTTTCGAAATGTTCCATTTCGGAAGTGGACGTGGTTGGGAAGCGATTTCGTCCAATTAAATCAGGTATACTCCCTATTATGCTAGTATAGTACCTTGTACCAATTCCATCTTTCTACCGTAATTAGTTTAAAAGTTACGACCAGTCGAATTTTTAAATGGGCGGTGCCACGCCTACTTTTAAAAATTTATCAAAAAATCATAATGGAATTACTAGGGGGCTCATCCTACCAAACTATATCATTTTAGCCATTTCCGTTACCGAATTATGTCAATTTAGGTGATTTTCGAAGTTTTCGATATCGAAAGTTGGCGTGGTTGGAGGGCGATTTTATCCAATTTTATCAGGTATACTTTGAACGATTCTAGTATGCTTTATGCTAAATTCCGTCGTTCTATCGTAATCAGTTTAAAAGTTACGACCAGTAAAATTTTTAGCCCACTATAAAAAATGTATGGAAAAATCATAAGAGAATGCTCAGGGGGATTCACCTATAAAATTGTATAATTTTAGCCATTTCAGCTACCGGGATATGTCAATTTATGTGATTTTCGAAAATTTCGATATAAAAAAGGGTGTGTGGTTATCATCCGATTTCGCCCATTTTCAAAAGCAAATTTCAAAATTTCATGCAAATATCTCAACGGACAGACGGGCGGACGGACCGACGGACAGACAGACGAATATGGCTTAATGAACTCCTCTTGATTATTTTGTGCCGTTACATAGTACCGTTATGTGGACAAAATTAGAATACTCTTGTACTAGTACTAGTACGCTGGGTATAAAAACAAACTAACAAGACTCGTTTTAAATTAATCAACGATCGATGGCAGCATTATCCAAATTTTTACTTCCTATTTAATTTGAGAAAAAAAAATGTGAGCTATGTTAGAGAACTGCTTAAGTTTACTACAATTCGCTTATAAACTTTATGTTACGAAGTAACCGCTTGCATTTAGTATGCAATAAAAAAAAATTGACTATTACATTAACTGCTCTTCTAGTTCGATGAATTTATTTGCATTTTTCCCTTGTGCTTAATACAGTTCATTTCATTTTACTGTTTTTATTGATCCAAATCGTTTGAATTTGGGTACTTATTTCCTTTGGCAAATTTTATCGTCTGGGCGTCGAGGCATCAATCATGCATTTGAATGCACTAAAGGGAGTCATTATGCAGGCTGGATGCATGCAACAACAACAATCAACGGAGGTGGGTGCTGTGGGCATCTTAGATTTATGCGCGTTGATAATTTGCGATAAATCAAGTGGTAATTTGGTGTTTAATGGATAAATAGCTGTTGTGATTGCGATTTCGCCATCGGCATTTTACATTTCATACCAACAATTTTCACGCATTCTTGTTCGTGTGTACTTATTACTTACTCACATATGTATTTGCTTCACAGTCCGTTTGTTGGGCACTCGATTTACGTTTAGCCTTCTTTGTGATGCGGCTTTCATAGTGGAATCATTGCATGAGTATTTCATAGAGCGACAGGATATATCAAAATACTGGTTTCACTCTACCAGCTGCAGGTGGGAAGAGTTTCAATTGGCATGGATTGCGCAGAAGCGCTCTTTATATGTTTGCTCACCAGTACAGAGCCCATTTAACAGTATCTGTAATAGTACATTACAGTAAAGAATAAGACAGTTTGGGTATCTCCAATTTAAGAACTTGAAGAAGGTATGAATCTATTTCCTTATTTAACGCTGTCTCTGGTCCTGCCGGGTGTTCATAGTTCTCTCCCAGCCCTAGAGATCGCAGAGAGTGGTCTTGGGCTCTAAAGTAGTCGGCAGTATCTGGTTCGTCCCATAAAGTCACCAAGGTACTAAAAAAATTACTTTGAATTTTTTAATCGAAATGACCTAACGTTCAACTGTCGGATAATAAAAGTTGAAAAAACTTCCAAAAAAAAATGTTAAATTCCTAAAGGCAGACTTTAATCATTAAAAACATACAACTCGTCATGCTCATTTCTGAATTCGTGCGCTTAATAGCTTATAAATAAATAGGCTGTTGAATTATTTCGTGTATGCAATGGAATGGACATAAAATATATAAAAGTAAGAAAAAAAGATTTACACTTGGATAATTTTATTTCGCTTCGGAAGCGCTGAAAATCAAAAGGAAAGATAGAAATAAGAAATAAGAAAGAAGACCCTTGCCAATGATGTATGTAGGTTAGGTTTGCTTTTAAAAAGCTTTTGCGATTTTTGATACTTGAATGTTTACCTTATAAAATTTTTTTTTTATTTTTGTTAGGGGCAAATTGCAGAACGCAACACAACGCGTTTTCTCATTTTTTCTTGAAGCCTAAATATTTTATTTGCAATTTCGCTTCATAAAATTGGGTTAAATGGGCTTTGAAAATATGCTTGCATAAACTTTTACCTTTTTTAATGCTTTTACATTGGTGTTACGTTTTTGTTTGTTGAATTACATGTATTGTACCGCCGTACATACGACTATTTTTTTTTTTCATTTTTTAAATTTATTTTACATATTTGGTTTGTTCCTGCTGTTGCAGACGTTTTTCTCTGATCTCGGTAGGTATATAGTTTTTTTTGCCACCACTGTACAAACCCGGCAACCCCATCTGTCAAAGTCAGGTGATTTTAAACTGCGTTATCGACACATGAGACTGTCGCTAGGTTCTAATACCACTTCCGCGGAAATCGTCTCTTTCTTTTCCTTTGGGATTCCGGAGTATCAACATCGTGATCAAAAAGTGTGAGTTTAATTAAAAAGTTTATTCATTCAACCACCAAGCTATATACGCTTATATAGCTGCCGTTTGAGTCTCTTTTATATAAAAATATAAAAGTCGGTTCGCATAAATTAACCACCATTTAAGGCCATTGGCATCCTGCTTCCAATAACATCTACTTTTTTCGGATATTGAAATTATTTATGGTAAGTTGTGAAATATCCATTCAATTAGTGAATATCAGATTTCCCTACATACTTTCTTCATGTGAATTTAAAATTCCCTTGTCTAAGACTGTGGTTTGTGTTTTCTTTCATAGATTCTTGCGAAATTTCCATCACGCAAAGTCCCTAATCTTATGCATGTGGGTTGCTTGTGGTATGCACAAGCAACCCCCTTTTACGTTTCCCTGTCTCACACAGCCACGTGCGAATCCGCCAATATGCTTCATGGTTCGCTTTAATGCAACGAAAAACTCCTCCATCATCCAACCATCCGGATAATTACGTTTTCCTGCATCGAACCCTACGTCAACTTTAAATTTTAAGACACATTTTTTTTCGGTTATAACCTAAAGTACTTATACTTAATATACAATTTTTTTTTTCAATATACTTACATACATAATTGTATTTCGAATCAAAGGAAGATTTCCTCCTCGATGTCCATAAAAATTATGAATTTTAAATTAATTTTCTTAATTAGTACATACTTAACCTAAAAATACTTAAATATACTTAAAAATACCTAAATATACATATACGTAATCCTATTTTAAACCAAAGGAAGATTTCCGGCATCGAGTCCTACAAAAATCATAAATGTTTAGATCAATTTTTTTTTCTCGACTAAAAATGTACATAACCTAAAATACTCGTACGCATGTAAATTGCTTTACAATACCTAGTTGTAGCTCGAACTAGGGAAGAAGAAGAAGATGATTAAAATTATCCATACAAAAGAAAGAAAAGAAAAAGTATTGAAGTTAACAATAATGTAAATAAAAGAATTTTTTTTTGTACTTAAATAAGTTAGTACATACATAATTGAAATAAATAATTTGTAATCTTAAAAGGAGAGTAAATATAGTAATGCCCCCCCTAGTACCGTACCCACTCTATTTAATAATTATATTTACAAAATATTCTAATTAGAATTTACTATTTTACAAATTATCCTGTTAGTTATACTACATAACTAACCTACCTCAACAGCTGTTGACATTGTTGTTGTTATGCATCGGTCCCTCAAACTCGCTCCAGCAGAAAATATCCGCTAGCGGAGAAGCAGTGGAAAAGTTTGAGAGATCGGTTGCATCGAACAGCGAGCGCTGGTAGTTGTTTTTTTGTATTTGCGCGCTCTTTGCATTTACATAGCTTCAGACATATATTACTGTTGATATGATTGCCATCAATTACGTTAGCAATTTATGCTAGTAAATTTCCCAAATTTGATAGATTTTCAATTAACGGTTGTCGGCTATTAAATAAAGCCAAAGTTAGGAAATCTTGGTAATACCGTCAATTCCGAACCCAAAAACAATGCTAGGAGGCCTTCTACGCGACGTCTTAAAGTTCCGAATATATACATATTAGCATATATAATATGGTTATTACATTTTTCTTGATTCCCTAATTTTCCTATTTATTTATATACCACATGCCTATTTACTAATTTTTATACATTTTGCAGCATATGTATGTACATATGTAAGTGGTTCTTAAATTTTGGTAAAATCCAAATTGGACCCAGTTTTGGGTTATCTTTATTTTCATTTCGTGCATTGGCCACTCCGCGCATATCCAAGCGCACACATATTTACATACATATGTACACGTATATTTCTATATATTTTTTTTTGCTTTGCTTTGAAGTTCCTTGATGAAAATCAGCTGTTTAGGTAGAGATTAAGGGGGAACTTATTATTGTTCGAAAATTTTAATTAAAAGTTTAAAATAAACTATTTTAAGTTTTCTTTCGACATATTCAAAATAGACTAAGCATAAACTATTGTAATGGTTTGAATTATTTACTGTTAATAATAATTATAATGATGGCTAATTAGTTGTTCCTTTATTTGGTTTGAGCCATGGTGAAATAGTGGTAATGTATTTGGGGCCTTAATAACATCCAAAAGGCCAATGGTAGGGCGGGTACAGAGGCAGCCACCAACCTCAGGAAATGAGCTGCCTGGCATACAAAAGGGTAAGTTGCAAATTGTCATATTGATGAAGTGTGGCAAGTAATTGTGGTGTTGTTTACGATGGGTTTTTTTTTTTTTGTTTATTCTATTTTTTATTATTCTGCTGAAGTCCCAGTGTGCAAAATATAAATTTATCGTGTGTGGCCATTGACTAAGAAGGGCAGTGCTGTGTGATGATCGCGTTCTCGAACCACGAAAAAGAAGCTCCGGGCCTAAAGCCAGTGCACACACCGCGGTCATGACACATTGCCACAAGCTCTGTCCCTTTATCGCCCGTGATTGCAACGTTTTGTTGCACTTAGTCAATGGATATCATAACAGATAAAAATGGCGCCCAACGTGGGGCCACGAAATATGAAAAGTTTTTTTCTTGAGCTTGTGGTTTCACTTTTAGGATTCCCTCTTGGAATCGAATGTCTGTCCGTTTGAATATTTTTTTTGAAATTAATAATTAGTAAACTAATTTTTTTTTTATGATTGTTTGGTTTAAATAATTTTTGATTGGATATAAATTATTTACGGTGAAATTGACAATCCAACAGGCTAGATGCCTGTAGATGAGTACCGCGTTAAATCGTTGTATTCAAGAATTTTTTTTAAGCTTGACATTTCTTTCGTATTATGCAAAATACGTGATTTCGTTTTTGGAATTTTTTCATTAAGGCTTAATGCCAGGTGAATTACCAGCGGTTTACGTTTGCTATAATGCAAAGGAAGAGTACACTATAATTTTCAAGTAAATTAGCACATCTCAAACTCCAATTCGAGATGTCACCGATGTTTGATATTTTTATTTTTTACTTCGTTTTACAATTGAGAAAGATTTCGCGTTTTTTTCGGAAATTGTGATTTAAATAAAATATATCACAACCGAGCGTTCTTTTTCAAAATGCTGCTTGCCACAGCACAATATGACTCTTTTACCAACCTAAACTGTATGCCACATTACCACTACAGAGACTCCCATGGTCTCAAACCAAATTATTTTTATGATTTTTGATTTTTTTTGAAAAAAAATATTTTTTCTTGCCCTAGCGAATCTAGTTCGAGGTGTTAAAGGATAAAAGTCCTGTTTGTATTTTTTTTGCGGAAAAATAATTTATAAATTTTTTTTGCGTTACCTGTATCCCTAAAAAGTTTTCAATTTTATATTTTTTTTAGAGCAACAATTGGATTGTTGCTTAAATTCTATTCGCCGATTCGTTTTTTTGAACACAAGTATTACTACATTTCTCTTTTTAATAATTGCGACTACGCCATTACGTCATAGTGACGAACACCTAAACTTGCAGACTGGTTGTGCCGTTTGTAGAAAAGCAATAACCAATAATTATAACGCGCTAGTTACTGCTTGTAACCATCGATTCCACAGGAACTGTTTGTTGTCGTGGTTAAGGAGGAATTCATTCTGCCCTCAGTGTAGAGCCGTTTGTAGCAGTAGGGATTTTAATCAATACCCAGGTGATAACACGAGGTCTAGGACAACAATGTTTCCAGGGAACTTAGGAAACTTGGGGAATACTAGCCTGAACGGCAACCCACCAAGAAATAGTGGTGAGTCACAGCGAGAGCTCCAACAAAGGCTAGATACTACCAGTAGTATGGCAGCTGAAGGAGCTCATGGTGGTGAACCACCTGAACCAAATAATGATGATGCTCGTATTAGGAACCTGGTTTCTGCCATTGTGTCAGCAAGATCTGAAACTGTCCTTGAAGGTTTAGAAAGTCGCGTTGCACAAATGGTGGAACAGAGAATTGAAAGCTCTCTGTCAAATTTCTTGGAGCGGTTGAATCTTAACCCTGTCCAACCAGCCCCTGTAGGAAATGATATCAGCCATACAGAGAATGTATCGGCAGCTCAGCACCCACCTAACAGATCCACACCACAAGGGCCCAGAGATGCACCTCCCTTACCAAGCCATAGTAATTCTCACTTTAATAACCAGATCGACCAATTGCGGTTAAGTTCGATGTCAACTATTCCCTATACCGGTAGAATCGCACAATTAATCTCAAGTTGGGATGTGAAGTTTGATGGTACGTTGCGTCTACTTTTTGTCTAGGATTGAGCTTCTTGCGATAGATACCCTGAATGGAAATTTCGATATTTTATGCGAGCACATTCAAAGTTTGTTTGTAAATGAGGCCAAAGATTGGTACTGGCGCTACCGCAGATCTGTTGAGCGTGTAACCTGGCCAGCTCTATGCCAAGCGTTACGGACAAACTTTCAGCAGCATAAGAGCGATTTCGAGATTAAGGAGTTGATTCGCGCTCGAAAACAGGGACCAGCTGAAGGTTTTGACGACTTCCGAAACGGAATATTAAAAATAGCGGAACCCCTTGAAACACCATTATCTGAATTCGAATTACTTGAAATTATGAAACATAATTTGCGACCGCGTATTAGGCAGCAGCTTCTTTTTGTGCCAGTGCCTTCTGTGGCAGAACTACGAAGACTTTGTTTGAAAGGCGAAAGCTTAGCCAACGAGATTGCTAAAGCATCGCCATTCTCGCAAACTCACAACACCCGACCTTTACCCAGGCGACAAGTTAATGAAGCCTACCTTGACTTTGATCTTAATCCCGATGCTATAATGGAAGCTGACTTTGCTGAAATAGATGCAGTTTCACAAGCTGTCAAAGGGAAACCTGGTTGCTGGAATTGCAACAAGGAAGGGCATAGGTATTATGACTGCCTTGAGGAGCGTACGGTGTTTTGCTACGGTTGTGGCGCACCAAATACCTATCGCCCTAAATGCCCAAAATGTAGTCCGGGAAACTCCAAAGCGAGCGAGGAATCGCGGCAGATCTCTCGCAACGACAGCAAACGCTAAGCAGCGACAACATATGTATACACACACAACAGCAAACCGAACGTGCAACATCAAGTATTCGCACCGACCCTTATTATTTTAATACTCCGTTAAGAAAAGAAATCACCGTATGATGAACGTTTAAAAAGGTATAATGAAGTTAGAAATAGAATATTTGTTTCAGCTAGTGACCCATTTTTAAGCCCGAAGCGTTCGGCGATACGTATGAAAGACTTTTGGGTAAAAGTAAAAGAAAACAAAAGAAATGTGAAAAAAGTAATTTGCTCATTGCAGCAAAAAGAAAACGATTTGAGACCCTACGCGAAGGTTAAACTGTTAGATAGCGATCATCTGGGTCTACTAGATAGTGGAGCACAAGTCTCCTGCTTAGGAGGCTTGTTGGCTAAAGAGGTGGCCAAAAACCAATTGCGAAAACACCACATTCCCATTTGCACCGCTGATGGTAAAAGTCAGGTGGTTTTCGGTACCATTGACCTTAGCGTAAAGTACAAGGATAGATCCGAGGTATTAACTTTTTTTGTTGCCCCCAGTATGTCCCAGGATTTGATATTGGGTATTGACTTTTGAATTAAATTCCAGGTCGCGCCCAATATCATCTCTGAAATCTCTATTGATGATGGTTTTGATTTGGATGAAAACTCGCTTTCTTTGAATGTTGAGCAACAACAGCAGTTAAGTTTAATTAAAAATAGATTCCCAAGCTTTGAAAAAGAAGGCTTGGGAAAAACGTCTTTGTTGGAATACGAGATCCAGCTCGAACCAAATATCCGTCCGATAAAGCAGCGTTACTTTCCAATTTCACCAGCTGTCGAGAAACTCGTACATGTCGAAATTGACGAAATGATCAAGTTTGGTGTAATCGAGGAAGCTCCCAACAGTCCATGGTCCAGTCCAGTTGTGTTAGTGAAAAAGCCAGGAAAAGTCCGTCTGTGTTTGGATTCTAGAAAAGTTAATAGCGTTACTGTCAAGGACGCATATCCCCTTCCTCATATTGATGGCATTCTTAGCAGAATACCCAAAGCTAAGTATATTAGTTCACTTGATTTACGGCGTGCCTTTTGGCAAATTCCCCTCGCTGAACAGTCCCGAGATTACACCTGTTTTACCGTCCCTAATCGTCCGTTATACCGATACCGTGTAATGCCTTTCGGTCTTTGCAACGCCCCACAAGCACTTTGTCGCTTGATGGACCGCGTAATTCCACCAAATCTAAGAAACCAAGTCTTCGTCTATCTAGACGATTTATTGATTGTGTCAGAAGATTTTGAGACACATATGTCCGTCCTAGCCGAGGTTGCTCTACATTTGAGAAAAGCGGGTTTGACTATAAACGTCAACAAAAGTAGGTTTTGCATTAAGGAAGTCAAATATCTGGGATATATTGTGGGCAACGGAACTATACGTACCGACCCCGAGAAAATTTGTGCTGTAACGCAATATCCTGTCCCGTCGAACGTCAAGCAGATTAGAAGATTTTTGGGAATGGCGGGTTGGTATCGTCGTTTCGTAGACAATTTTGCTGCTTTAACAACCCCACTTACAAATTTGTTAAGAAAAAGTAAAAGTTTTGAATGGAACGACGATGCCCAACAAGCTTTCGATATACTAAAAGAAAAACTCTGCACAGCACCCGTACTGGCTAGCCCAGATTATAACAAAGCCTTCATAATACAATGCGACGCTAGTAAGTTAGGAGTTGGTGCGGTGCTAGTCCAGAAGAATTCCGACGATGTTGAGGTGCCTATAGCGTACTTTTCACAAAAGTTGAACAAGGCACAAAGTAACTATAGTGTAACTGAGCTCGAATGTCTAGCAGCCTTGCTCAGTTTGAAGAAGTTTCGAGCTTATGTAGAAGGACAAGAGTTCACTATAGTTACTGACCACGCCAGCTTGCAGTGGCTTATGCGGCAAACGGACTTATCCAGCCGACTAGCACGTTGGTCTTTAAAGTTGCAAGGATTTAAGTTTAACATTGAACATAGGAAAGGTTCACTAAATGTAGTGCCTGATTGTCTGTCCCGTCAAAATTTCGAGGAAGTAGGTGAAGTCCGTGAGATCGAAGTCCGTCCGTTAGTTGATTTACAGTCGTCCGAGTTTTTGTCCGAAGATTATCAAAAATTGATAAGTCATGTCCGTCAAAATGAAAGCAGATTGCCTGATCTACAGGTAATCGACAAACTCCTTTATAAAAGGACCGAACATCCCGATGGCAATCCGGAAAGGGAATCCTTTAATTGGAAGCTTTGGATTCCCACATCTCTAGTACCGGTTGTCCTTGAAAATGCACATTGTCCACCAAATAAATGTCATGGTGGGATAGCGAAAACATTGGAGCGATTACGAAATAATTTATATTGGCCAAATATGACGGTTGACGTGAAAAATTATGTCAACCGCTGTGAAATATGTAAACAAACTAAATCGCCCAATGTAACGTTAAGACCACCAATGTCCGCACAATACACGGTACAAAGACCGTTTCAGAAATTATATGTTGACTTTCTTGGACCTTATCCTAGATCCAAGCAAGGCAACATAGGAATTTTTATCGTATTAGACCACTTAACAAAGTTTCCACTCTTAAAAACCGTCAAAAAGTTCAACACTTCCGTGATATGTGATTTTCTTCGTGATAATGTTTTCAATATTTTCGGAACTCCCGAAATTGTCATGAGTGATAATGGAAAACAGTTTAGATCCTCGCAATTTAACACGTTGTTGTCGGCCCGTGGCATAAGACACGTATATACAGCTTTATATAGTCCGCAGGCCAATGCAAGCGAACGTGTGAACCGGTCAATAATCGCTGGTATTCGAGCTTACCTCAAGAAAGACCAATCACACTGGGATAAAAACCTCTCTGAAATTGCTGAAGCGCTAAGAAACTCGATTCACCAAACAATCGGTGTATCTCCTTACTTCGCATTGTTTGGCCAGCAAATGATTTCCCATGCTAGTGATTACGAGTTACTGAGGAAGCTCAAGACATTGGACGACACCGTACTGGAAAGGACTGACAATCTTCAACTCATACGAAAGAAAATTACTGAAAATATCTCAAAAGCGTTCGAAAATTCTTCCAAACGCTATAATCTTCGTAGTACGGATAAACGTTTTGAGATTGGTGATTTTGTTTTCCGGCGCAATTTTGTATTAAGCGATGCCTCGAAGAAATTCTCGGCGAAACTTGCTCCAAAATTCGTCAAGTGTAGAGTTCTTGCTGTAAAAGGCAATTGTATGTATGAGTTGGAAGACGTCGACACAGGCAAGAAAGCAACTTATCACCGAAAAGACATCCAAGATTGCAATTAGGTCACACCGCACCAACTCTCTAGGTAGGGGGATGTGTACCGCCGTACATACGACTATTTTTTTTTTTCATTTTTTAAATTTATTTTACATATTTGGTTTGTTCCTGCTGTTGCAGACGTTTTTCTCTGATCTCGGTAGGTATATAGTTTTTTTTTGCCACCACTGTACAAACCCGGCAACCCCATCTGTCAAAGTCAGGTGATTTTAAACTGCGTTATCGACACATGAGACTGTCGCTAGGTTCTAATACCACTTCCGCGGAAATCGTCTCTTTCTTTTCCTGTGGGATTCCGGAGTATCAACATCGTGATCAAAAAGTGTGAGTTTAATTAAAAAGTTTATTCATTCAACCACCAAGCTATATACGCTTATATAGCTGCCGTTTGAGTCTCTTTTATATAAAAATATAAAAGTCGGTTCGCGTAAATTAACCACCATTTAAGGCCATTGGCATCCTGCTTCCAATAACATCTACTTTTTTCGGATATTGAAATTATTTATGGTAAGTTGTGAAATATCCATTCAATTAGTGAATATCAGATTTCCCTACATACTTTCTTCATGTGAATTTAAAATTCCCTTGTCTAAGACTGTGGTTTGTGTTTTCTTTCATAGATTCTTGCGAAATTTCCATCACGCAAAGTCCCTAATCTTATGCATGTGGGTTGCTTGTGGTATGCACAAGCAACCCCCTTTTACGTTTCCCTGTCTCACACAGCCACGTGCGAATCCGCCAATATGCTTCATGGTTCGCTTTAATGCAACGAAAAACTCCTCCATCATCCAACCATCCGGATAATTACGTTTTCCTGCATCGAACCCTACGTCAACTTTAAATTTTAAGACACATTTTTTTTCGGTTATAACCTAAAGTACTTATACTTAATATACAATTTTTTTTTTCAATATACTTACATACATAATTGTATTTCGAATCAAAGGAAGATTTCCTCCTCGATGTCCATAAAAATTATGAATTTTAAATTAATTTTCTTAATTAGTACATACTTAACCTAAAAATACTTAAATATACTTAAAAATACCTAAATATACATATACGTAATCCTATTTTAAACCAAAGGAAGATTTCCGGCATCGAGTCCTACAAAAATCATAAATGTTTAGATCAATTTTTTTTTCTCGACTAAAAATGTACATAACCTAAAATACTCGTACGCATGTAAATTGCTTTACAATACCTAGTTGTAGCTCGAACTAGGGAAGAAGAAGAAGATGATTAACAACTTCCCTGTCCAATGAGTCATATGTGACTCACGAGAGCGTTTTCAAATAAGCTCATGAGTCACATGTGACTCATTTCCCTATACTACTTTGAGAAGCTTTCTTGCTATGAACGTGTCGTTATATATTTCTGAATTCTATGTGAGCGTATAGCAAAAGACCCAAACTTTAGGAAATTGAAAGAAAATTTCGCAATTATTTTCTGAAATTAGAATTTTATTCGGTAGAAGAAAAATGAAATATATTGAAATTAAATACAAAAGAGAATGTTTTTAATGATTTAAATTAAAAAAATTAAGCGTGTTTTTCGTTATAGCATTCCAAGCAAAAGGCCTTTTCACACATTCTGCACTCAGTATGCACTTGCTTTGCTTTCCTAGCAATTTCTCCCCGATTTTTCAATTTGATGTAACATCCACTGCATCTTTTTCGTACGAGTTTGTTGCTTTTATTTCGTGGAATTTCTTGCAGGCTATGTCCAGCAAAACGATTTGAAGCTCCCGAAGCGCTAGAGGAAATTGAAGGCCTTTGAGGAGGGTTAGGTTCCACGGTCAATGCTGCTGGTCCTAGAAAATGTCGGATTAAATTTTCTTGAACTTGTAAAACTGTCAACTTAGGGCTGTCTACCAATTCGTTGTAAACGCATCTAGTATTGACAGTAGCGACTTGAAATAGTAAATCAATTGCTATCTTCTTATACCAAGTTAAACTTTTACGTAACGGAGAATGGAAATGTGCTAGTTGATCCGAAATATCAATCCCTTTTTTTGCTTCATTGTAGTCAATTGTGGCATCTGGTTTTATAACATCGCCTCTTTTTGTATGCACTTTAGACATACTATCTCCATGGCATGTTGATATCATCAGGACGTCACGTTTATCGTGCCATTTTAGTACAGTATATAGATTATCTTTTTGTCTAGCTATTTGGTCGCCTCTCTTTAGCTTCGCTTTTACTACCTCCTCTGGCAAATTCCTTTTATTTTTACGTAAAGTGCCAACCAAATCAGTTTTGCGACTTTTTAGGTACTCAGCTAATGGCAAGCTTGTATAGTAGTTGTCAGCAACAACAACACGACCTTCATCTAATAGCGATTCTGTGAGATGCACTACTGTTGATCCAGGTTTATCCAGACCTTCTAACTGCTCCGACCTTCCATCATAAACATCGTAGGACCATGTGTAACTATTTACAGCACAGGCTTTATATATTTTTATGCCATAGCGATTGGTTTTTGCCGGGTTGTAGGTTTTTATAAGCAACTTTCCATGAAACTTCACCATAGATTCATCAACTACAATAATATCAGAAGGTAGATATAGGCTGCGAAAATTATTTATCACCTTATGTATAAGTGGCTTTATTTTATGAGTTCTTTCTTCTCCAATAACGCCTATTTGGACCTCTGTAAAATGCCAACACCTAAGAATTGTGCAGAACCTGTTGTATGACATATTTATTCTGTGCAAAAGAGGAGTATAGTAAAGCACGCTCAATTTCCAATAGTGCTCGATTGTTGGCTTAGGATTCAAACCCATATACATAATGACTCCAAAAAATAATTTCAACTCCTCTATGCTGACATCTTTCCATCTCGTCATTCGACTAAATTGTGCAGTGCGTGCATCCTTCAATAACTGAGCGTAATTATTAGTGTGAACAACCATTTCTTCAATTAAATCATCAGGTATAAAATAAGAATAGATTTTCTCCAAACTAATTTTTCCATCTTCAGTAATAGCGGCAATATTTTGTACACCGTGACTACCTGTAAATATTTCTCTCCCCAAAGGCAAAATATCTCTATTCCATTGCAAATTCGCTTCGTCAGATGTCGAAGAGGCTTCCGATGGTTGTAAAGGCACCTCACTTCTATTTTGCCCAGTTGTTATATTTTCAATTTGCTCTGTATCATCGGAATCTTCATCGTATTCTTCACCATCTTCATCACTGGGGAGGTAATCGTCATCACTTCCATCACTAAATGGATCTTCTTCATCAGAGTTTTCTAAATATCGGGTCAGTTCTTCTGTCGTAAATCTTTTGCGCGCCATTTTCTCCAATTTTAGTATATACTTGTTACTTCAATTAAACAAAAAAGCACACTAAAACACGCTTTTGACATTTACATATCAATTTACCGTTATTTTCACTCAGCAGTGCGTTCGTTATGCAAATAATTTGTACAAACTTGTACGAATTATCTACTTTTGCGTTCGCGTAAAAATTGCCCATCATGTCTCATTGAGCGAGAATACTTGAAAATTGAGAATAAATTCGTTGCTGAATAATTCGTTCTGAACTTTTAGACAAACGCGCCTAAAAACTTATCAGTAATGCAAATTATTTCTTATGGTCCTATATGTTCATATGTGACTCATTGAACGTGGCAAAAAAAATTTTTTTTGCCACGTTCGTGAGTCACATTTGACTCACAAAATAAAATGGCCTAAAAAAGGTCAATAAAGGTCAAATTGTTTTATAATATATATTCATATTACACAGTTAAGCAATAAAAAAAAATAGTGGACGTGGGGCAGTGACAAAACACTTTGTATGGGGACAGGGAAGTTGTTAAAATTATCCATACAAAAGAAAGAAAAGAAAAAGTATTGAAGTTAACAATAATGTAAATAAAAGAATTTTTTTTTGTACTTAAATAAGTTAGTACATACATAATTGAAATAAATAATTTGTAATCTTAAAAGGAGAGTAAATATAGTAATGCCCCCCCTAGTACCGTACCCACTCTATTTAATAATTATATTTACAAAATATTCTAATTAGAATTTACTATTTTACAAATTATCCTGTTAGTTATACTACATAACTAACCTACCTCAACAGCTGTTGACATTGTTGTTGTTATGCATCGGTCCCTCAAACTCGCTCCAGCAGAAAATATCCGCTAGCGGAGAAGCAGTGGAAAAGTTTGAGAGATCGGTTGCATCGAACAGCGAGCGCTGGTAGTTGTTTTTTTGTATTTGCGCGCTCTTTGCATTTACATAGCTTCAGACATATATTACTGTTGATATGATTGCCATCAATTACGTTAGCAATTTATGCTAGTAAATTTCCCAAATTTGATAGATTTTCAATTAACGGTTGTCGGCTATTAAATAAAGCCAAAGTTAGGAAATCTTGGTAATACCGTCAATTCCGAACCCAAAAACAATGCTAGGAGGCCTTCTACGCGACGTCTTAAAGTTCCGAATATATACATATTAGCATATATAATATGGTTATTACATTTTTCTTGATTCCCTAATTTTCCTATTTATTTATATACCACATGCCTATTTACTAATTTTTATACATTTTGCAGCATATGTATGTACATATGTAAGTGGTTCTTAAATTTTGGTAAAATCCAAATTGGACCCAGTTTTGGGTTATCTTTATTTTCATTTCGTGCATTGGCCACTCCGCGCATATCCAAGCGCACACATATTTACATACATATGTACACGTATATTTCTATATATTTTTTTTTGCTTTGCTTTGAAGTTCCTTGATGAAAATCAGCTGTTTAGGTAGAGATTAAGGGGGAACTTATTATTGTTCGAAAATTTTAATTAAAAGTTTAAAATAAACTATTTTAAGTTTTCTTTCGACATATTCAAAATAGACTAAGCATAAACTATTGTAATGGTTTGAATTATTTACTGTTAATAATAATTATAATGATGGCTAATTAGTTGTTCCTTTATTTGGTTTGAGCCATGGTGAAATAGTGGTAATGTATTTGGGGCCTTAATAACATCCAAAAGGCCAATGGTAGGGCGGGTACAGAGGCAGCCACCAACCTCAGGAAATGAGCTGCCTGGCATACAAAAGGGTAAGTTGCAAATTGTCATATTGATGAAGTGTGGCAAGTAATTGTGGTGTTGTTTACGATGGGTTTTTTTTTTTTTTGTTTATTCTATTTTTTATTATTCTGCTGAAGTCCCAGTGTGCAAAATATAAATTTATCGTGTGTGGCCATTGACTAAGAAGGGCAGTGCTGTGTGATGATCGCGTTCTCGAACCACGAAAAAGAAGCTCCGGGCCTAAAGCCAGTGCACACACCGCGGTCATGACACATTGCCACAAGCTCTGTCCCTTTATCGCCCGTGATTGCAACGTTTTGTTGCACTTAGTCAATGGATATCATAACAGTATTTTTGTACTATGTAGATGTTTTTTGATTAATGTTGTTAATTATTTATTTTTTTTTACTTTACTGTCATGTATTATTCAAATTTTTAGCTTCGCAAAGTCGAAGGTTTGCTCAAGCCGAATTTTTGAAGTTAACTTCTTATGCGGCGATATGAAGTTTTCGGCCGTATTCCAAATAAGATAATTTCAAGCAGGGCTGCCACTTAGGGTTTGCCACCTAACCGCAATTTATGAATTTTTTCGTATATCTCGTGAACTGCTGACCGATTTGGATAAAATTTGGTATATAGACAATTTGATTCATTCAAAGATTATATAAATGGATGTTGGCACTTAGGGTGGTTTACAGGGTTGCCTCCTATAGAACTATATATGCCAATATGAGTATCAAATTAAAGGTATTTTCGACCTATTCCAAATAAGATAACTTCAGGTAGGGTGCTATTTGGGTGTTGCCACCTAACCGCAATTTTTAATTTTTTCCGTATATTTCGTGAACTGCTTGACCGCTTTGGATAAAATTTGGTGTACAGACAATCTGATTCATTCTAAGATTATATACATGGGTGTTGCCACTTAGTGTGGTTTATAGGTTTGCCACCTATCTCTATTTTTTCTTAATATAGGGCTAGATATGCCAATATGGGTATCAAATGAAAGGTATTTTGGATCGTATTCCAAATATAACAATTTCACGCAGGGTTTCCACTTGGGGTTGCGACCTATACCCAATTTCCAACCCCTTTTACAACTCTCCTTCCTATCTTCCTTCGCCTTCACACTAACTCCCTCCCTTTCTCTTTTCATTCTCCTCTTTTCTTCTGCCACGCCACTCTTCCTCTATATCCCATTCGTATTGGTCCCTCATAATTTAGGCATAATTCTACCCACGTACCGAATTTTAAGGAAAATGCACAATGTAAAAGATATTTTCGAATTGATCGGTTCCCTGGTCCACTTCTCGGAAGTAAGAAATTGTGAATCTAAACCATTCTCGAGTACACCTTATTCATATTTCGTTATTTCTGAATTTAAGAAGTTAACTTCTTTCACGTGTACTGGCGTTCTTTGCCAATTTTTTTACTTATTTGGAGCCATTTCGAAAGAATACTTTCACGCAAAAAAATCTTGGTATCAAATCAACAGTTTAAGGTGCTGCTATATACCTACACTGAACCAAAAAAGTGCATGTATCAAATGAAAAAGTACATAGATTTCAAGAATTGTTCGTTAAAACCTCTCTAAAGAACTTTTTCGTAGAAATTTAAGAATGTTTCTTAGAGAATAAGTACTTTTTCTTAAAATATGTAAACAAATCCACAGAACAGTAACAGTAACAAAATTTTCTTAGAATCTATGAATTTTTTCTTTTAGTCTAAGAAAAACCAGCGTGAACTTCTATGAAACTACACGTTTGTGGTTCAGTTTACATATCGTCGGAGAAAGTACAAAACCGAACATCGCAATTCTGCAAAACCGCACATATGTAGCCGCACAAATTTTACAGGAGATACTGAAAACTAATTAACTTTTGTACGAGCCACTATGTGGTTTGTCAAATTCAAGTGTAATTTTTTTGACATTCTATTTCATAAACTTCAATTTTTTTGTTACTAATGAATAGATCCGGGTACCCTGAAGCCATGGTAGGCAAATCTCATTTTTCACAGAAATGTCGAATGTGCTGTTTTGCAGAAGTGCGATGTGCGGTTTTTCACTTTTTACGACGATACATATTTCAACACCAAAAAGTAGTCAAAGTAAAAACCCTTCAAAAGCCTCAGTACTAATGCTACTTCACCGAGAATCGAACTCACAATATTTCAATGCTAAACTCAGGTGTCTATCATGATGCCATCGTATACCAGCGTCTTATTGCATTTTTCTTCTAAAAGATGGCGGCGGACCGCTTCTATGGAATTACACCACACTTCCTCAAGTTGCACCTTGCTACACTAAAAAGAACGTTGGGGCCAAAATTACTGTTAGTTGTATTCCAACGATGTAGATTTTGCACTTCGTTTTTTTTTTTTTGCTTGTAAGATTGATCACAAGTCGGTATCAGGGGTAAAAAGTCGGTTGAAGTAAAATTATGTAGTCCCTCCAGATTAACAAAATGTATGCGATAAAATAGCCACCACTAAGGGTTAAGACTCTGCGGGTTTGTTTGCATGGCTTATTCTCTTATCAATTACTAACTTTTAAGGGCTTAGGAGTTAAAAACAGCATTTTTTTCTTGCAATCACTATAGTGTATCTACATTTGGGTGATTAAAAAAAAATGTCGACTTGGTCTTAGCCCCTAAAAAGTTAGGTATTGATGAGAAAATAAGCCTTGCAAAAAATTAGCGCTCTAACTTAACCCTTAGGGCTGGCTATTTTTTTCGCCCTTTCCCATACATTTTGTATGGGGAAAAATGGCATTTTTTTTTCAAAGTGAATTTTCTTTTAATTTTTGAAACTTTTTTGAAAATATTTTTACATACTCTTAAAGTTGAAGCTTTGAAGCTTCTAAAATGGTGGCCGCCGTGGTGTAGCGGTTAAGTGTTCGGCCTTCTACACCAAGTCGTGTCGGTTCGATGCCCGGCAAAAGTAACATCAAAAATTATTTAGAAAAATAATTTTTCTAAACGGGGTCGCCCCTCGGCAGTAGTTTGGCAAACTCTCCGGGTGTATTTCTGCCATGAGAAGCTTCTCAGCAAAAAATTCATTTGCTTTGCAAGTGCCGTTCGGAGTCGGCAAAAAACTGTAGGTCCCGCCAACTTGTAGGAAAAACTCAAAAGCAACACACCACAAGTTGGAAAGAGAAGCTCGGCTAAAAATCTCGTTAGAGGTTATGATGACCTGTTGGTATATCGCCGCCATTAGTTTTTTTTTTTTTTTTTTTATTTTCTCATCAATACCTAACTTTTTAGGGTAAGACCAAGTCGAAAATTTTTTTTGAATCACCCTATTGTACATACATACAAATATTATCAACCGAGTAGAAAATGGCTAAGGCAACACTTCGTCGCGGTTGTTAGTTGGATTAGGTGGCAATGTTGACTCCATGTTTGACACAGATGATTTGTTGCCAGTTACTATTACTTTTTGTTTTACCCCACACCGATCATGTCTGTATCCCTTGCAATAGAAACCCCGTTGCTTGCTCTTTTGCAGTTGCAGTTGCATCGGCAGGCCATTTCGAAACAATTGATATACTGTAAATTTTTATTTTTTATTCTGCCTCAAAAAATGCATTTCTCTGCACAATCACGCACCTGCATTTATTTTTTACTTTTATACACTTGTAGTGAGCAGTGAGAGTTTCCCCAACATCCAGTTATTTATTTTGTACGAATTTGTCGAAACGTTCACAGAAGTCTGCTGCAAGTTACTCTTTTATTTGTGCACACTGTAAGTACTCATGTAAATAATTGCTTTGCCGACCCTAACGATGCTAAATTTTTTTGCACCCAAATCAATTCGCCATGTCTCGATAACAAATCGAAATAAAATGTTGATACAAATAATACTGAAAGTGAAATTGTAGAAATCGTGTGCACCGTAACTGTTAAATAAATCATAGAAATGGTTGTTAGTTCCCTGCAGCGAAACCAACTAGTTGAAAACTACTTTAGAACTACTTTGTGTACCATGTCCAAATAGTCAATATTTTGTCTTTTTTCCATATAAGGAACTGGTATTTTTACTTGTTGAAGTCCTACGAGATGTCAATTGTTAGATTTCGAACAGAACATAATATGTACATACCATCATTTACTAGCCATGATGTACTCGAATCATACTGGTTGTAAAATTCCAGTTGATACTAGTTCAAAAAGCATTGACCCTGGACTAGTATATTTTGTTGAAAACATAGACATGGACTAGTATGTTTTCAACAAAATATACTAGTCCAAAAAACATTGAACATGGACTACATAGTATGATTTAGACCAGAAATTGATAATCGTATTATTTTCATGAGTTAGCCTTCATTTTATTTTATTTATTTAGTCTTTACAAAGCAGCGACTATCTTATAACTTTAAACGAGCTAAACTTGTATATTTGTATATCCGGTACTACCCCGAGAACAGCTTCACCGATTTGGATTAAATTTGGTATATAGGTAGTATGATTTATTCTAATGGGGGTTGGCACTTGGGGGTGTACAGGGTTGCCATCTATCTAATTTTTTTTTTTTAATTATGGAGTGAGATATGCCAATATGGGTATCAAATGAAAGGTATTATCGCCGACATACCAACTAAAATATTTTCAAGTAGTGTTGCCGCTCAGGGTTACCATTTACCTTATTGTATTTGTATTGTATATATTCGGGATCATATTTGGATTATTTTAGGATCATTTTGGGATCATTTAGGGGTCACTTTGGGATTATTTTGGGGCTATTTTGATATCACTTTGAGTTCAAATTTGGATTAATTTGGGACAATTTTGGGGTCATTTTCGTATAATTTTGGAGTCATTTTGGGATATTTTTGGATCATTTTGGGTTCAATTTTGGATAATTTTGGGAACATTTGAGGGTCTTTTTTCCGTCGTTTTGAGAATATTTTGGGATTATTTTAGGGTCATTTTGGGATCGTTTTTGGATAATTTTGGGCTAATTTCGGGTACATTTAAGGATTATTTCGGGCGTTTTGGAATAATTTTTGGAGCATTTTGGGAGCATTTAGGGTCATTTTGGGATCATTTTGGAATAATTTTTGAGTCGTTTTGGGTTCAATTTCGGATCATTTTGGGAACATTTAAGTGTCTTTTTTTGGTTGTTTTGGGATCATTTTAGGATTATTTTGGGGTTATTTTAGGGTTACTTTGGGATCATTTTGGGTAAGTAAAGTTAGCGCTAAATCAGCAGCACCAAGCAAACTCGGTCACCCAGGTACTTTGTATTTAACCAAACACGAAAAAGCATCTGTGAATTATAGGAGAAAAAGAAGCAAACGAAATATTTCAAAAGATTTTTAAATTTTTGTAACTGGTATGATTTCAACCAGAAAATTATAGCTTTGTACTAGAATTTGTCTCGCTAGTTTGACGTTTCGCTGCAGGGTTGTTGCTATTATTATAGAAATAGGTATTTTAATAGCACTGGTATACAAATGTACATACATACATTGACTTGTTTGAATTAATCATGAGCAAATCGAACTATACACAACTGATTTGAATAAATTAGCACCCGCGCCTTTTTCTGATTTTTTCATTTGTTTATTTACTCAAATATTTAGCAAACTTTTTTGTAGCAAAAAACAGTGCACGCACTCTATGCTTCTCCATTAGAGTGGAACAAAAAAATAAAGCATACTTTTTTACAAAAAGGGTTAAAAATAATTTGGGACTTCGCCCCATCCAGTCCCTTGAAAATATACCTTTACCTTGTCATTTATCTTCTGGTTTTTTTTACATACTTCGCCTTCTGGAAATGCTTTGAGCCTAAAACACATTCCGTTTTCGTTAGCCTCAAAAAACTTCGCTTCACCCTAATATAGTGGCTTACTAAAAATGAAAGTGCGTTATAAAATTTCTAAACAAATATATCTTTTAGCTCGCCAATTTTACTTTCAATACCCAATAAAAGCAAGAGCACAGCTGTTTTTGGCAGTCAAAAGACAGTTATTCACTACACGTTAACAAGCACTCATAGGCATCGCTCCTCATAACAATTCTGCATTCTCTTTAACCCATAACATTATAGTCATGCACTTAAGCACCTTTGCGTCGGTCACTTTCATCGCTATCAGTTTGTTTCTGGTAACGCTCACACTCGGTAGCGATTTGCAATCCGATCTACGTGATTTTCAAGCATTAATACCACGTCGTCGCATCGGTTACATTGGTGCGCGTCATTACATTATCGACGCTCGTTTCCGCACCGCTTTAGCTTTTATACGTAGTCCGGAATTTCCACACACATGGCAACAAGTACGAAACACCAGCGAATTCGCAGAGCTGTCGGATTTATACAACGTGGCAGTGGTGGTAATAGTAGCAGTTTCGATGTAACCACCATCATTGATCGCATACCAAATCAGTTGCGTGCTTTCAATATTCCATCAAAGGTGCCTGTGAGCATGATGTTCCAACGTACCGTGTCCGATTTTCTCAGCGATGTTGTGAGTGCGCTACCACGCGCACGTTTGGCCACCTTAATGGCACGTAAGGTGCAGGATGGTGGTGAATTCGCGCTGCTTTACAAAACGATGCGAAGTAAAGAATTCAAAGATATGTTGCAGAAAACAAAGGTGAGTTGGATTTTTTTTTTAGAAATTCAGTTTAGTTTGGGCTTGATTTTTGGTGGACCAGAATTGGAAGGGTCGCAGGGAGTCACATAATAGGACCTACTAATTACTCGTTTACTAATTATATGACTTGTCTTGTCTTATTTATCTTTACAGAAATCACGTAACTTAAGAGCGCCCCTACGAAAGTTTAATCAAAATTACATTGATGTGGATAATATAATCTCAATTGGATTTAACGTACTTAACTGGGGACCGTAGATTTTTGAATCTAACCCCCTTATTCATAAAAAAAAAAATATGAAAGGTTTATTAAGCTCTTACAATTCAAAATTTGTATGGAAATGTCATTTTAAAAAGCTTTATAAACCAATTTTATTTTTTATGAATATGGGGTTAAAAAAATAAATTTAAATTAATAAGTATACATAAGTTTAATTCCAAAAAAATGTTTTAAATTGAGATTAAAGGAAAATAATAACGGCATTTTTAAATTTACAAATTCCCAATTTACGCTTTACCTTATTTAATATTTTTTTTTTGTTTTATTTTATTTTATTTTATTTCATTTTATTTTATTTTATTTTATTTTATTTTATTTTATTTTATTTTATTTTATTTTATTTTATTTTATTTCATTTTATTTTTTATTTTATTTTATTTTATTTTATTTATTTTATTTTATTTTATTTTATTTTATTTTATTTTATTTTATTTTATTTTATTTTATTTTATTTTATTTTATTTTATTTTATTTTATTTTATTTTATTTTATTTTATTTTATTTTATTTTATTTTATTTTATTTTATTTTATTTTATTTTGTTTTACTTTATTTTATTTTATTTTATTTTGCTTTGTTTTATTTAAATAAGGTAAGCAATAGAAGCGGAATGCAACTATATAGCTGTACAAATACTTATGTATATATTTATGTATGAAGTCCTACGAATAAGTAGTATACCAAAATTCATAAAAACGGGCAAATGTGATACAATTGCACAAATGAATGTCATTATTATGCAATAAACCATAGTAGCGCCTACGCCAGCCAAGACAAAATAAACCCAAACAAGTAAGGAAGTCTAAGTTCGGGTGAAACCGAACATTACATACCCAGCTGTGCACATAAAGTGGGCGTGATCGTTCATCGATTTTTCTTATTTTCTGTGGTAGTACTCTACATAAACATAACATGCCTGGTACCTAGTTTCGTAAATCTATCTCACACCGTTCTGAAGTTGTTAGCAGTCGAATTTAAAAATTGCTTGACTCATAAGTGGGCGGTGCCACGCCCACTTTCCAAAATTTTGAAAAAATTATGTAAAGAATGTGAAAGTTGATGTATGTACCAAATTATATTATTATAGCGAAATCAGTTAATTAGATATGGACTTTTCAATATTTCCACCTCCTTTCAATATAACTTTTATGAAAAAGTAGGCGTGGTCGCGAAGCGATTTCGTTTATTTTCTATAGCTGAATTTACCACAACAATAGTATGTCCTCTACGAAATTTCGTTATACTAGCATAAACTGTTCTGAAGTTATTAAGAGTCAAAATTTTAAAATTTCTTCAAATATACGTGGGCGGTACCACGCCCCCTTTTAAAATTTTTTTATAAAATCGGCCTTAGAACATCCAAATCAATACATATTGCAAATTTTATCATTGTAGCTGCTTCTAATATTGAATCAACCCATTTTATACGTTTTTCGAAATTTTCGATATCGAAAAAGGGGCGTGGTTATGGTCCGATTTTACCCATTTTCAATAGCAATCTATTCTGAACCCAAATAAGTACGCATGCCAAATTTGGTGAAGATATCTCATTATTTGCTCAAGTTATCGTGTTAACGGACAGACGGACGGACGGACGGACGGACGGACGGACGGACGGACGGACGGACGGACGGACATGGCTCAATCAAATTTTTTTTCGATCCTGATCATATTGATATATGGAAGTCTATATCTATCTCGATTCCTTTATACCTGTACAACCAACCGTTATCCTAACAAAGTTATAATACCCTGTGTACAAGTACAGCTGGGTATAAAAAAGCTGAAAACAGCAGGCAACACATTGCATGCCATCATCTCATTATCGCACTTACACACGCAAAAACCACAAAAAAATGTATGTATCTACCAAAAAAGCCATAATAATATAAATAAAACTGAAGCGTGGCGCCCATAAGTATGCAGCATTTTCTTGCGCTGTCCGTGGGGTAGGTGGGTGATTGCATCGCATTGG
>CAXKVI010000004.1:90098761-90106261 GCA_964058755.1 Campiglossa producta | reverse complement strand
ACTCCAATAGCAGTATGAATATAGTTTGAGTTTTTATTTTTTCGGTGTATGTATGCGCTTTCTACGAGGTCCAAACATAAGTGTAAGATGCCCAGCTACCAAATTAACAACACAACAATAACACTATCAATTTCATCAATTTTGGTGAAAACTTTACATTCCCATCTTTCAGTTCATTGTTGATTTCGAATTGTATTGTTTATATGCCTTAGAGAAAGCTTTGAATTATTTCAGTACTTCATATTATCCATTTTGAATTTACAATTAGTATGAGTTTTACAAAAATACACATAGGATAGCAAGTTCTACTTATTTTATTTTGTTTTCTTGTTATTATTGGAATTAAGTAAATAATTTGCTGCTTCAAATTCCAGTCAGGATTTGGCCTCTCAACAAAGCAAAGCTCAATTTTATACAAAACGGGGGAGTTCACTTGCTTGTTGGACGATTTTTGCACGAGTTAGCAGAGAATAGGGGATTGAGGGATGTGTTGTTGTGCTTGTATGTATGTTTCTGCATGGTACTAGAATAACCAAACACATACAAGCTTTTGCAGTGTTGATTCGCCCGTAGTCACAAGTGGAAATTGTGATATGTGAATACAAATGCTTTTAAAAATTTAACATTGCTCATTTGTATTAAGCAAGTTAGTGTTTGTTTACTCGTTTCTTCATTAAGCTTGTATAATGATGAGTGCTACTCATATCAGCCGTTGGCCAAGTAAAATGTTTGTTTTTTGCTCAACTATCATGTGTTCTTTAAAGTGTTTGCTTTGTGCTGAACTATTTAAACGTGGAGATGTATGTTTGTATGTGTATATATATTTATTTATCTTCTATGAAAACTAAATAGTTCACTATTTGACGTACGCACTTAGTATGCTAGTTACATGTATAATTACATGAAGTTAATGCTCACTGGTATTTGCACTACTTACCTGGCTGCCCTTTCCGTTTTTCTTCATTTTTGGCAGGAATATGGTGCATACCAGTTCAAAGCTGCTTACCAATATTCATTGAAATAGCTTTGGAAAATGAGAAGTAATCACCTTATAGAAAAAGTCCGCCTTTTTATACTGGAGAGTGGGCTGAGTTAAGCAAAAGTGGACCTGATTCTGTTTTTCTTTATTTAATCTTCTTTTATTTTATTTTACATAATTCATTTTATTTATTTTTTATTTAATTTTATTATTTTCTTATATAATTTTATTTTATTATATATTATTTTTTGAAGTTAACTTCTTAGGCGGCGATTTGAAGTTTTGATTGCGAGTAAAATTTAAGAAAATGGATGCTGATGCAACGAAAATTATACAACGGAAATAGAAATTGTATCCGAATTTCAGGCGTAGGCGATTTTCATCACGATGTTTGGCTGTGCAAATCAAATAGGAGGTGAAGTTCTAGGGTCTAGCTAACATTGCAAAAATTGTAATAGTTAGGCCGAGCAGAATTCATGCGTGCTGCCACTTATCCATTTTTTTTAAATATAGAGCTAGATATGCCAATATTGGTATCAAATGAAAGTTACTTTCAACCGTATTCCAAATAAGATAATTTCAAGCAGGGTTGCCACTAAGGGCTGCCACCTAACCGCAATTTATAAAATTTTTCGTATATCTCGGAAACTGCTGACCGATTTGGATAGAGTTTGGCACATAGACAACTTGATTCATTCTAAGATTACATAAATCAGTGTCACCACTAAATGTGGTTTACAGGGTTGCCACCTATCCCAATTTTTTTAAATATGAAGCTAGATATGCCAATATGGGTATCAAACAACCGTATTCCAAATAAGATAAATTTAAGCAGGGTTGCCACTTAGGGTTGCCACCTAACTGCAATTTATTTATTTTTTCGAATAATTCGGAAACTGCTTGGCCGATTTGGATAAAATTTGGCATATAGACAATTTGATTCTTAGGGTTTTGCCTCTTAGGGCGGTTTGCAGGGTTGCCACCTATCCCAATTTATTTAAATATAGAGCTAGATATGCCAATATGAGTATCAAATGAAAGGTATTTTGGGCCGTATTCCAAATATGACAATTTCACGCAGGGTTGCGACTAAGGATTGCCACCCAACTGCAATTTACAACCCCTTTTACAACTTCCTATCTTTCTTCGCCTTCACACTATCTCCCTCCCCTTTTCTCTTCATTCCCCTCTTTCCTTCTACCACGCCAATCTGCCTCTATATCCCAATCGTATGTCCCCTGTTAATTTAGGCATTATTCTACCCACTTACCGAATTTGAAGGAAAACGCACCATGTATAAGATATTTTCGAACTGATCCGTTCCCTGGTCCACTTCCCGGAAGTAAGAAATTGTGAATCTAAGCCAGTCTCGAATACACCTTATTTCTGAATTTAAGATGTTATCTTCTTTCACGTTTCCTGGCTACACCCGGTTTTTTTATTTTGTTTTTTTATTTTATTTTTTATTTTATTTTATTTTATTTTATTTTATTTTATTTTATTTTTTATTTTATGGTTTATTTTACCTTATTTAATTTTTTTTTAATTTTATTTAATTCAATTTTTTTATTTTATTAATTTTTTCATTTTTATTTATTTTGTTTGGTTTATGTATTTTGTTATAGCTAGGATCATTCTTCTGGTAAAATCGCATCTGAATACTTGTGTATACATTAGGGTGATTCAAATAAAAAAAAAATAGTTTTTTTTGGTCCCCTTGAAACTTTAGGTATTGATGAGAAAATAAGCCTTACAAAAAATTAATGATCTAACTTAACCTTAGGGGCGGCTATTTTTTTTTGTAAAAATATTTTGAAGGAAGTTTCAAAAATACAAAATAAAATTCACTTTGAAAAAAATGCCATTTCCCCCATACAAAATGTATGGGAAAGGGTGAAAAAAATAGCCACCTCTAAGTGTTATGTTAGACCGCTAATTTTTTGCAAGGCTTATAGGCTTATTTTCTCATCAATACCTAACTTTTTAGGGGGTAAGACCAAGTCGATATTTTTTTTCAATCACCGTAGTATACATACATACATACATATACACCGTAGTGCAAATTTTAAATGTATTCACATACCAATCTATATGCGCATGCAAAGTTTTAATAAAATTTACTGCAAACTGTTTTTTTGTCAAATTGAATTGACACATTAATTAATACTCAAGAGTAATGGTGTCATAATAAAAGTTGAGTCAAAGTTTACGTACGTCCATAAAAACTTGCTTAATACAAAAACAATTTGATCAACATTGAAAGTCGAAAAGCAAAAACATATTTATTTTAAACACCCACACATATCAGTTTGCACACTCAAACCAGCTGCAAATTGCTGCTAATGTAGTGCAATTTCGAACAATAAACAAGCAAGCTGCGGGCTATAAGTCGCGTGGTTTGATGCCTCCTATTTCCCACACTTGCCAATTTGCTTAAACTGCCTAACTGCAGTTTCCAACAGAACATAACAATCGGCTCGTCATCAGCACATTACCTATTGCCTATCTCTTATCGATCACTTTATTGATACATGGATAGATATTTGTATACTTTTGTACGTGCTTATGTGCATGTGTAGCGTACAGCTCATTAGGGTGTTCGGAATATTTTTTTATCATGAAGTTTCTTTAATATAAGGGTTTTATGATGAAGACCTTGAACTGAAACGAGTACGATTAAATAAGATTAAATTAAATTAGTAAGGTAAACTAAAACAAAATAAAATAAACCACATTAAAAAAAATAAAAATAAAAAATAAAATAAAAGCAAAATTAAATAAAATGAAATTAAATAAATAAATGAATTTAAGAATAAAATAAAGTAAAATAAAATAATAAAAATAAAAAAATAAAATAAAATAAAGTAAAATTAAAATTAATTTAATTAAATTTAATTAATTTAAATGAAATAAAATAAAAACTTATTTTTGTTGTTTACGGCCTTTGAATTATAAAAAATTAAAAAATTTTAAAGATAAAATAAAAACCATAATTCAATTAAATTTGATTTGATTAAATGTTACATGGTTTTCTCAAAGAGTTAGTTTAAAAATTCAGAGATTTTTTGTATTAAAGGACACTCTAATGTAGACTGTCACCAGCCCGTTGCTGATGCCATGAACGAAATAACAGTAAAACTAATTGCATTACATCAATTTTTCTGTTAAAAGTCAATAACCATCAAAACGTTTCCGTAAAAGTTCAAAACCATTTTATATATGGACGAACGTGCGCAATTTGATGCGCGACCAATAATAGCAGCAACAACAATCAATAGTCAATGGCAAAAGCGCCATTCAACAACAAACAGCTAGCAAGCAAGAAAAAGTGGTCAACTAACCAATAAAAGCAATAACCGAGCGCCACAAATTGTCAATGTGAGATAGATATATTTATGCATGGATGTAAGTATGACTAAATGTATGAACATAGGAAAAGTAGATTTGAAGAGGAGCAGCCACAGCTGACGTTGGCCAATCTGCTTAAACTATGGTACTCGCATGGTGTTGCCAGATTATTTGGAGATATTGTTAGGTACATATATTTAATATATTGTAGGCAAAAGATGTGCATTGATATTACCCGATCAGAATATAATGAGGAATAGAATTCCCGAATATATTTTAAACTTGGGCCCCACGACTTCAAGCGAGTATGGTTTTTTTTTAGACCTAGTTATATCAAAACTAAAGGGCCTAAGCCTTCGCAACTTCTGGCAACATTTATCCACCAGTCATTCTCATCAACTTCCATTAAATCTTATTTGATAGTCGCGCAAACTACCATCCCCCTTTCGATTTTATCACAAGCAATTATCATTAAATTTGGTCCACCCGCCCCAATAGTTTTCAAGCGTCTGTCTGCATATACAACAACCCCACCATATCAAGCTGTTTTAGCGCTGATGACGTGTCCATACATTCATGTTGTCATCACTTATGGAGCCAAATGAAAAATGCGCTCACCCTCATCCAACATTTACAGACCTTTGTCCAATATCAACCCACTCGCCTAACCAACGTTTTTACTGCACACAGAAATCCAGACATTATTTGGTTCCCTCCAAAAGGAACGACGGAAATTAAATTGTTAATTGATTATAGCAGCGCTGCAAAAGGGATTAAAAACATTTATAACAACAACAAAACCAACAGTTTTAATAATTGCAAAAATTGCTTTAGCAAACTCGATATTGAAAGTGCAGGTGAGATATATGTACATAAGTAAAGTCGATGGGTGTGGGTTTGCGATCATGTAAATATTCACGCGTGAGTTTTATTAAATTTAATGTTTTAAAATATGTATTAATATGAAATCTATCTAGTAATTTCTGTGGATAATACCAGCAATACAGCTAAAAGGTATTTTGGTGATTCCTAGGATTAACTTCGTCGAATAAGGAATAAGAAATCAAGACTTATCCCGAAGAGTCCGAAAACCATACTTGCTCTTCTGCAGTACAAAATAATAACAAAATAATAAATTGTGAATGATAGCTCAGACGAACGATTCGTCTGCTCACAATATCGCCTAGACATCGCATTATCTATCATTTTTGTTCGCTCCATTGGTTTTTATTTTTTTAATATTTTCGACTTTTCTTTGATATAAAACACAAAAATGAAAGGAAATGCGATACTGTGAGCAGACCATGGTTCAATAATACAGGTTGAGGCAAAGGCGAATTCCCATGTATTTTGTTTTTGTAAATTTGTGGGCAGATTGTCAAAATAAATATTCGCCCCGGACAAAATCCAAATTCGCCTTCGGCTCGTTTGGTGAATTGTTTGTGTATCTTCAGTGCTCGTCGAAGGAACACTGATGCTATTGGCAGTAATCTTGGGTACTTTCCACTAAATATTATGTGAATCATTTTTGTTTTCTGCATTTTTCCCGTAAAAATTGAAAATAAAAGTTATCTCATTAGAATAAACGGGTTGACTTTCGCACAGTGGACTATGCTTTGGAAAAAAGGAAACATGTCAAGATAAAAAAGTGCGTCGAAGTTGTTTACATAAACAAATTGTGCATTAAGCCCCCGGTCTCTTATAGGAAAGTGTAATTTTTTGGGGTTTCGCGCGGTTTTTCTCGCATAACTTTTGATAGAATTGAGATATTTTATTTCTGTTTTCAGATTCTTAATTAAGACGTAAATGCGCGTATTTGGGTACTTAATTTGATATATTTTATCCGATTTTCGGTAGGTACCCATATACATATACATACATATGTACACACTAAAATAAAAATTTCCTTTAGTTTCTACTTTCACAGTTGAGATGTGTAGGACCTCCTCTACCATTCTCCCAAAGTAGTTTTTCCCAAAGCGTGGTGCACTCTCAGAAAGTTTCCCCATGCTGAAAACTACTACTTCGTTTCAACGAACACTGCTCAGAAAAAAAAGTGAGCCAAAGCTATTACTGATTTGTTTCAACGAACACAACTAAATTAGAATTCGCCTTGAGTTTGACAATATGCTCATTTTTGTAAATAAAAAAGTTTTAGTTCGTCTTGTTGATAACTCAACCTGTATAATTGAACCATGGAGCAGACGAATCGTTCGTCTGAGCTATCGCTCACGATAATCACAGCTTACATACATATGTATGTGTACCGACCCCAGGGAGCAACCTTGATGTTCATATCTTCTATATGAGGGTTATTTTTTATTTTACTTATATTTAATTTAATTTAATTTAACTTTATTTTATTTCTTTTTTTATTTATTAATATTATTTATTTATCTTTTGTTATTTTTAAATATAGTTTATTTTTTTATTTTTTGTTTTTTTAATTTATTTTATTTTATTTTATTTAATTTTATTTTATTTTATTTTATTTATTTTATTTTATTTTATTTTATTTTATTTTATTTTATTTTATTTTATTTTATTTTATTTTATTTTATTTTATTTTATTTTATTTTATTTTTTTTTATTTTATTTTAATTGATTTTATTTTATTTTATTTTATTTAATTTAATTTAATTTTATTTTATTTTATTTTATTTTATTTTATTTTATTTTATTTTATTTTATTTTATTTTATTTTATTTTATTTTATTTTATTTTATTTTATTTTATTTTATTTTATTTTATTTTATTTTATTTTATTTTATTTTATTTTATTTTATTTTATTTTATTTTATTTTATTTTATTTTATTTTATTTTATTTTATTTTATTTTATTTTATTTTATTTTATTTTATTTTATTTTATTTTATTTTATTTTATTTTATTTTATTTTATTTTATTTTATTTTATTTTATTTTATTTTATTTTATTTTATTTTATTTTATTTTATTTTATTTTATTTTATTTTATTTTATTTTTATTTTATTTTATTTTATTTTATTTTATTTTATTTTATTTTATTTTATTTTATTTTATTTTATTTTATTTTATTTTATTTTATTTTATTTTATTTTATTTTATTTTATTTTATTTTATTTTATTTTATTTTATTTTATTTTATTTTATTTTATTTTATTTTATTTTATTTTATTTTATTTTATTTTATT
>CAXKVI010000004.1:90058860-90098561 GCA_964058755.1 Campiglossa producta | reverse complement strand
TGGGAGTTCCCTTCCTGGTTAGCCTTCGCCAGGTCACGGAGCTGGACATAAAGGAACTGATGGCCTTCATCAAGTAATTTAAATGGTTCGAGGAGGAGTAACGGTATCGGTATAGGAACGTCAGTCCCGGGATTCTGCTATGTGGAGAATTCCGTTAATACCGGGATTTTCTATATGGCAGGGTCCCGGAACTGACTTTCCTAGTGTTGGTGTATCACAACGGGCCTTTTAATACTGGCCTAGGTGTGCCTCTGCGGCAGCCACTTGAACCTAACCTAATTTAATTTAATTTAATTTAATTTAATTTAATTTAATTTACATTAATTTTATTTTATTTTATTTTATTTTATTTTATTTTATTTTATTTTATTTTATTTTATTTTATTTTATTTTATTTTATTTTACTTTATTTTATTTTATTTTATTTTATTTTATTTTATTTTGTTTTATTTTATTTTATTTTATTTTATTTTATTTTACTTTATTTTATTTTATTTTATTTTATTTTATTTTATTTTATTTTATTTTATTTTATTTTATTTTATTTTATTTTATTTTATTTTATTTTATTTTATTTTATTTTATTTTATTTTATTTTATTTTATTTTATTTTATTTTATTTTATTTTATTTTATTTTATTTTAATTTAGTTTATTTTATTTTATTTTATTTTATTTTATTTTATTTTATTTTATTTTATTTTATTTTATTTTATTTTATTTTATTTTATTTTATTTTATTTTATTTTATTTTATTTTATTTTATTTTATTTTATTTTATTTTATTTTATTTTATTTTATTTTATTTTATTTTATTTTATTTTATTTTATTTTATTTTATTTTATTTTATTTTATTTTATTTTATTTTATTTTATTTTATTTTATTTTATTTTATTTTATTTTATTTTATTTTATTTTATTTTATTTTATTTTATTTTATTTTATTTTATTTTATTTTATTTTATTTTATTTTATTTTATTTTATTTTATTTTATTTTATTTTATTTTATTTTATTTTATTTTATTTTATTTTATTTTATTTTATTTTATTTTATTTTATTTTATTTTATTTTATTTTATTTTATTTTATTTTATTTTATTTTATTTTATTTTATTTTATTTTATTTTATTTTATTTTATTTTATTTTATTTTATTTTATTTTATTTTATTTTATTTTATTTTATTTTATTTTATTTTATTTTATTATAATTTAATTTATTTTTACTTCTTTAAATTTTACTTTGTATATAAAAGTAAGCTTCCAGGAGATATTATATTCGGTCACACCCGTACTCAGACTTCCTTATATGGTGTTTTAATTTTTTTTTTTCATCCAATGCACTTTATCATTGTACTTGAATTGCTTTTATTGAAATATTTCACATAACTTTTGTATGCTAACCTGCAATAAGTTATGACAAAATTCATTTTAAATAAAAAAATGTATAATAGCATAAAATAGGTAGTAAATATTTCGCACGTGAGTGCATTTGAAAAGGGAATAATTTTCGGGCACAAAAATGGATATAGCAAAAACCTTCAGCCAAAGTTTCAAACAATTTAATGAAAAATTACCTAAGCGTTCTAAAATGACAGTCGACTTAATGTATTTTAGTATGAAAATTGAACAAAATGCATAAAATATTATATGCACATTAGGGTGTATCGGAGTGTGCCATACCCGTCATACATATATGTACATATGTGTGATATAGGAAGCCAACCAAAAATACGTAATTTCGGGCAACTACGGAAAAATGTTGGAATTTCCAAGCGCCCTAATGGCCATATTTTCATACATAAAACAATGTATGTAATCAATAGTAGTCTCTGGGCATTAAAAAAACTAAAACATCACATTTCAATAAATACTAGGTCATCAAACGTTGTAGTCCAGGGATTAGCTAAATTGAATATGATAAGTTGACCTAAGCGAAAAAAGCTCAAGTGTGAATAAAAATAACAAATGAAATTATAATAAGGCGATATAAAATTTTCAAATAATATATGGTGTGTAAATATGTATTATACTTTAAAGATATTAGCAATGTTTTCAAGTAAATCCCAAGTATTTTACCCATATAAATTCTCTTCCCAAAAAATTAACATCCAATGCCTTACATAATAAAAAATGTAAAATAGTAAAAACTTGCATTTCGATTGTCAATTACGCCACAATGCACACAACAAATTGACAATTTGAGAAATTCAATAAAAATCAGCACCGAAGGGGAATTCATTTTTATGCAAAAGCCAAAAAATAAAAGAGCAACAATAAAACAAAAACAAATAAGAAACGATTGAAAATGTTAAAAACTATATAGATACATAGTTCCACTAACATAAACAGAAAACAGCCGGAAGGCAGAGCAACGTGCAACGGGAGCTAGCTGCCAACGACAAATAACAAAAATTGGCATAAAATTTCACATAAATTTTCACGAAATACAAATTGAAATATAAATTCACTGTCGAAGTAGATGAATAACGCTTTCGAGCCCCCGTGGGCTGGTAGCGTTTCGCACCTCTTTTGGGACGCAAGGGCATAACAAAACTTAAAAACTGAATGGACAGTTAAAGTGGCATTTATTTTTATTGGAAAAAATATATTGATAGAGCTTTAGCAGAAAATTGTGACGATTGTGCCAAATAGGTAGTATTGTGGTCATACATCAAACATACATATTTACATAGCATACATTTAACAGTATTTATTCAAATTTACATGTATTCATATGCAGTTATGAGAAAAAATTTTCAGCGTGTATTGAATACAATTTTGGGAAAAGAGTTTTAATAAATTTGTGCCATATCGCCGCTGGCATTCAATTGAATTGTATGTGTATGTATGTATGTATCAGTGGAGGTTCACATTTTTTTTTTTTTTTTTGATTTCAGGGACATTTTTTATTCACAGCTTCTTTAAAGCTGGGCTTTTATGTTTGTTTTTCAAAAAAAATATATGTTTATCTACATTTGTTAGTATGGGTAATGTCAGATTCAAGGTATAACTTATGTAAATCGTTTGAAAAGTTACCGAATGTGTACTACGTAAACGCAAAAATGTGAGTTGGCAGTTTGCTGGCAGTTTTACTATTTCTATGTAATTGTTCCTGAATTTTTTGCGTAATTTTTACTTTTTTGTGTAATTTTTAGTATATTTTTCGCGTCATTTTTACTTTTTTTTTGCGTAGCTTTTACTATTAATTTTTACTTTATTTTTTGCGCAACTTTTACTGTGTTTTTCTTTTTGTAATTATTTCCAATTTTTTTACGTAATTTTTACTGTATTTTTTGTGTAATTTTTACTATAATTTTTGAGTAATTTTTACTATATTTTTTGGGTGGTATTTTCAATAGATTTGAATTTTTGGGGTAATTTTTTACTGAATTTTTTGCGTAATTTTTACTATAATTTTTGAGTAATTTTTACTATATTTTTTGGGTGGTATTTTCAATAGATTTCGAGTAATTTTTTACTATATTTTTTAATTATTTTTTACCAAAAATTTTCTGTAATTTTTGCTATATTTTCCATGTAAATTTTATTAACTTTTTTTTTGTAAATTTTACTATTTTTTGTGTAATTTTTCTATATTTTTGCGTTATTATTACTAAATAATTTTTGGTAGTTTTACCATGTTTTCTGTGTAATTAATCCCAACCTACTTGTACTGGTACAAGGGTATTATAAGTTTGTCCACATAACGGTACTATGTAACGGCACAAAATAATCGAGATAGATATAGGGTTCCATATATATAAATTCTTACGTTTAAAAGAGGAGTTCAGTAAGGTATGCTCGTCTGTCTGTCCGTCCGCCCGTCCACCCGTCTGTTCGTCTGTCCGCCTGTCTGCGTACACGATAACTTCAGTAAAAATTGAGATATTTTGCATGAAATTTTGTATACAGATTACTTTCTGGCCAAGGTAGGTTGCTATTGAAAATGCGAGAAATCGGATGGTAACCACGCCCCCTTTTTCGATATCGAAAATTTCGAAAATCACATAAATTGACATATCTCGTTAGCTGAAAAGGCTAAAATGATATAATTTTTTTTAGGTGAATCCTCCTGGTCATTCTCTTATGATTTTTCCATAAATTTTTTATAGTGGGCGTGGCACCGCCCACTTTTAAAGGAGGCATTTTTGAAAACTTGACTGGTCGTAACTTTTAAACTGATTACGATAGAACGACGGAATTTGGCACAAAGCATACTAGTATCGTTGGAAGTATACCTGATGAAATTGGATAAAATCGCTCTCCAACCACGCCTACTTTCGATATCGAAAGCTTCGAAAATCACCTAAATTGATATAATTCGGTAACGGAAATGGCTAAAATGGTATACATAGTTTGGTAGCATGAACCCCCTAGTCATTCTATGATTTTTTGATAAATTTTTTAAACTAGGCGTGGCGCCGCCCACTTTTCAGGCAGGCATATTTGAAAATTTCACGGGTCATAACTTTTAAACTGATTACGGTAGAACGTTGAAATTAGTACAAGGTATACTAGCATAATAGGGAGTATATCTGATGTAATTGGACGAAATCGCTTCCCAACCACGCCCACTTCCGAAATGGAACCTGAAAACCCACACCTTAGTCCGTCCCTGGTATGTATAAAGGTATGCACACTTTGTACTAACAAAAATTTTATCCTAAAAGATAATTAATTCATATAAATGTAACTTTTTCTCATTCCATTTGATTTGAGAAACTAAAAGATAAATAAGTTTACTTTACATGTTAATTAATTAAAAAAAAAGTTACCAAATATTATACACATAAAATTCTTGAATGATAAAAACAAGAATACAAAGAATAGGGTATCAAAGAGTAAAATCAAGAGGAACATAAAATTTGGGATAAGGGAGAGAGGGAGCGATTTCTCCGCTGACAAATTCGAGTGTAGATAAGAAAACGCTCTGATCAATATGAGAAAATAAAGTGCGTGAAGAGCGAAAGTTATTTGTTAAATCTTAAACGTACTTTTTATTAAATTGCGGCATACTTGAACATTCTTACAGTAGCTTAGAGCGTACCAAAAATGCATGGAAATAGTTTTGGTTCGAAATTTGATATGCATACTCTCTATATTGGAGCGTTATTTAGGTTAACATGTGTGCGCAGTTTTACTGTTCTAGGATGACGCTAACCAGTGTCGATTTTTAGTTAAAGTTTTGGCTAACAGCTTACACTAAGTTCGCAAAAAACTACATCAATCCTTCGTAAAATACATGATATTAACATTTTTCCCATTTTTTGAGGAATGCGTAACAAATCTCCACGTTTGAATTTTTATAAGGACAAGGATATTGAAAAAACGTATTCACTAGAAAAGGACATTGGAATTTCAAAAGTATTTTAGTAGATTGCCCAACAATATGCTGTCTGGCATAATTGTGTATGTTTTTAGGTCATGCACGGCGTATGAGTAACATTTATTTATACAAGTAAGAAAAGTTAGTGCAAATTGTGTTCATGTTTTGGTTGATATCTCCGAAACGAATTGACATTTCGAAATAAAACTTAAACTTCTTTCAGACCACTTCATTTGATAACCATATAATAAAATTAATTTCTAGGATAGATATCGTTACCTCAATTCACAATTTCTATATCTGCAATGCAATTCCAATGTAGATTGTGAATTAAAGTAGCGATATTTTCTATCCACATTTTATATTAGACTACAGCTTTTTTGAAGGAGGACAACTTTTGATCCTTTGAAGGAGATCCTGAGCATATAGTGAATAATAACATCAGTGAGATTTTACTAATAATTTCAATTGCGAATCATCACGGGTTGTCGTGGTCTGAATTGCATAAAACTTTGTCAGGGTAGTTCTTGATGCATAATGCTTAAAATTAAAATAAAACTCTGAATTTTAGCGAAAGTCCGAAATATATACTACTTTGCTAAGTGGCGGCCGCCGTGGTGTTGCGGTTAGGTTAGGTTAGGTTCAAGTGGCTGCCGCAGAGGCACACCTAGGCCAGTATTAAAAGGCCCGTTGTGATACCACCAACACTAGGAAAGTCAGTTCCGGGACCCTGCCATATGGAAAATCCCGGTATTAACGGAATTCTCCACATAGCAGAATCCCGGGACTGACCTTCCTATACGGGCCCCGTTACTCCTCCTCGAACCATTTAGATGACTTGATGAAGGCCATCAGGTCCTTTATGTCCAGCTCCGTGACCTGGCGTAGGCTGACCAGGAAGGGAACTCCCAAAAAGCGCGTTACGGTGTAGCGGTTAAGTGTTCGGCCTTCTACATCAAGTCGTGGCGGTTCGATGCCCGGCAAAAGTAACATCAAAAATTATTTAGAAAAAGAATTTTTCTAAAACGGGGTCGCCCCTCCGGGTGTATTTCTGCTATGAAAAGCTTTCAGCAAAAAATTCATTTGCTTTGCAAGTGCCGTTCGGAGTTGGCAAAAAACTGTAGGTCTCGCCAACTTGTAGGAAAAACTCAAAAGCAACACACCACAAGTTGGAAAGAGAAGCTCGACTATAAATCTCGTTAGAGGTTATGATAACCTGTTGGTATATCGCCGCCATTCGTTTTTTTATAAGTTTTTGATTATATCTCCCTCTTTGTCCAACTTGACCCATATTACCTTTAATTAAATCCCGCGCATCTGCTAGCCTCAAAAGAGCACATGTAAACTATCAACAAACATACAATGTTGCATGTTTATTTTGATTTCGTGCTAATTTTCAACAAATATACCTCTATTGTATGTCTGTAAGTAATTGCGCTTAAATTTGCTAGTTTTGCGAATATTTGTGGCATATTATTATTTTCCGGATACATGCGATTAGTTTCGTTGTAATTTAAGATTATTTCATTTCGCATTAACACCAGCGGTGCCGCATTTCATGTTGTGAAGCTAAATTGCTTCATTCTAAAGTACTTATTTGGTGATGTCTTGAACCGAGTAGCCGCATGAAGAGTACTAGATTTTTGTATGCACCAAATTTCACAAGCATTAAAAGTTCTCAAAAGTCGTCTAACAGAAAAAGTAAAGCACCTTGTTGAAAATTTATATAGAAAGTTCTTCCAAACTGTGGAAAATAAATCAAAGCTGTTGTTATTGGAACAAGAGTAAGCGGCATTGTTTTATTACTTTATGCTTCTACCGATATAAATCAAAATTTCAAAACCCGTTTAAAATACCCCACCCGACCACAATAGTTACACATCGTAAAAACCCGGTGCTCTTGGAACCGTTCTTTATACACTCGAAACTATACATCACTATTATATAAATCTTCACAGCTGTACATATATTTTTAGTGAATAATCCTTTGCGCATTTATTTCTTTTAGCGGTTTCCGTTTACACAGCACTCAACATACTGTAGGGCACCAATAGTCAAACAATGGCATCTGACCGCTGCCCGGCTATGCAGTGCGGGCGAGCGTGCAACAAGTCAATTAAACTTAATGTTATTAAGTAAATATTTATGATTAGCTACATTCGTAAAACAACAACAACAACAACAATCTCGACAAATTAAATCCGAAAAAGTTTAATAATAACACACAATTAAAGTAAGTTTTGCACAGCACTAAAGCTTTAGGGATACCGCATCGACTGCGATTTTCGTATAAGTATATTGCGTGTCTATGTGGCATAAATTCCGACTCTCATATCCACAGACAAATATTTGAACTTTATGAAATTGGTGCTTCCAATGAATGCGTGTACTATGTAACGGTATTAGAATTAATTTAGCACACTTTTCGCCATCTTTTCTTTTATGTATATAATTTGATTACAAAAGCCAAAATTAAGGTCAATTTGGCATGCGATTAGAAAATCTAAGCGAAGCGGTCCCTTAAGTGCCGTAAATGGGAAATTAGCATTGCGTCTCTATGGCATAATTATTTAGCTTTTTATTTTAACATACGGGTGGTATTCGTTTTTTTATAGCAAGCGTACTAGTAGTAGTACAAGGGTGTTATAATTTTGTCCACATAACGGTACTACGTAACGGCACAAAATAATCCAGATAGATATAGAGTTCCATATATGAAAGTTCTAAGGTTAATAAAAAGAGGAGGTCATTAAGGCATTTCCGTCCGTCTGTCCGTTTGTCCGTGTACACGATAACTTGAGTAAACATTGAGATATTTGCATGAAATTTTGTATACAGGTACACTCTGGCCAACGTAGGTTGCTATTGAAAATGGTCGAAATCGGAAGATAACCACGCCCCATTTTTCGATATCGAAAATCGCATAAATTGACATATCGCACAACTGAAAATTTCTTTATGTCGCTTTCTTGGCATGGATTGCCTAATAAAAAGTAATACAGCCCGTACATACATTTTTTTCTTGTGTCTATTATCTTTACTCCTTAAAGAGCACAGTGGTCGCAACTTTTAAACTGATTAGGGTAGAACGATGAAATTTGGCACAAAGCATACTAGTATCGTTGGGAGTATACCTGATGGGAGGATGAACCCCCAGTCATTCTATAAAGATTTTTTGATACATTTTTAAAAGTAGGCGTGGCACCACTCTCTTTTCAGGGAGGCGTATTTGAAAATTTCACGGATCATAATTTTTAAACTGATTACGATAGAACGATGAAATTGGTACGAGGTATACTAGCATAATAGGGAGTATACCTGTAATGGACGAAGTTGTAATGAAGGAAATGTAATTGGACGAAATCACTTCCCAACACCGCCCACTTACGAAATGGAATATTTCGAAAATCATATGAAAACTACCGCTGGGTATTTAATGTTCGGTTTACCCGAACTTAGGCTTCCTTAATTGGTTTTAGATTCACTTTTCATAAAGGGAGGTAAAATTAGTTCGATTTGTGAGAATTTAGACATGAACTTAATTTATATCGACCATTGCCTGCCATAAAACCCAGTCAATTTTCTTAAAATGCTTTAAATTAACTGTAGATTGAACCAAAATAAAGGCGAAGTGTTAAGAGGAAAAATTCTTGAAATTCTTCAAAATGAAACAATAAACTTAAAATTGGGCTTGAAAGAGTTTCTTGGCATAAATTAACTCACTCAAAGAAATACAAAAGAATTTTTAATGCAACTTTGAGCCGACACGCACAGTAAGATAGAATTCTTCATAACATATGCTTAAGTTACATTATAAGTTGCTTACCACAGGCGCTTAGAATTGTCCAAAAGCACAAAAAGTTTCTTCCAAACTGACACAGGAGCAGTTAGGTACCTAAATGCCCGCATTTCATTTAAACCTTTTTATTTATGAGTATACAAAGCATGTATACCAAAAAAAAAACATGTTGCTTTTGTTATTGTTCAATTGTTCCAACTACTTTACTCTATTATGTGCGTACTTAGGTAGCTTGATGGGTCAACTTTGTCGCACATGGGACATCGTCATCAGCTTCATAAGCGCTTAAAAATTAATTTAGTTTTGTAAACGTTGCGTTGTGTTAGATCGCAAGCGTAGCAAGAAGGTATCACCGCTAGGTATTTACGTATGTAATGCGCGTTGTGTGTGCTGCGTAAGTGCTCAACTGAAATACTTAAGATAGTTTGTTGGCATCATTGCTTGTTGGTTTTAATGCCACTTTTGCCAACAGAATGCATAATTCAAAAAAGTTTACCTTTGTTGAGCTTTTCCGACGCATGGCATATGCTGCAGCTGCCACGTAAGGAATAATGCAATGTAAAGTTTGGAGTTCTGCGAATTTCAGTAGCAAGGAAATGGCTTATTCTGGCGACACCATTTTCTTTTGCTGGTTCTCTATTGTTACAGTATTTAGCGTCCACCTCAGAGTTACACATTTACATACCACCAAAAAAAGGCCTACAAGACTAAAAAAAATAAATAAAAAAAATAAAAATAAAAATTACCATCAAATAAAATCAAATAACATAAATAAAGATAGTTAAAATAAAAAAAAAAAATAAAATAAAAGAAAGAAAAAAAAATTAAGTAAAAGAAAATTAAATCAATATGAATAAAAGATTGAAAAAACTAAAAAATTAAATAAAAACATGAAATGAATAAAAATTAAATAATTATAATTTAGTTATTGTGATGATGATGATGATATTTACGAACTTTGAAAATTTTGTGGACCAGTCGAATAATTTGACGAAAACAAATTTTGAAAAATGCTACAAACAAAACCCACTACGATGATGCCAATATCGATATTGTTGAAGGATCATGTAAAAATTTGCCTGCAGGCACACCAAACTGTGTTTGGTGTAATGGTTACACACGGCCGTTTAGAAATTCCTAATCTCCTCTCCCTTGTTCGATGACCAGTACAGGTAATGAAAAATTTCTAAGCAACAATATAAAGCGGGTTGACAAGATCCTTCAACATGATCAAAATCTCAATCATCGCAGTTGGTATTGCTTGTAGCATTTTTCAACTTGTTTTTGCCAAAACTCAAAAGAATAATATGATTATTCGACTGGTCGCAAGCTCACAAAATTTTCAAAGTTCGAAAATAAAATAAAATAAATTAAAATAAAATAAAATAAAATAAAATAAAATAAAATAAAATAAAATAAAATAAAATAAAATAAAATAAAATAAAATAAAATAAAATAAAATAAAATAAAATAAAATAAAATAAAATAAAATAAAATAAAATAAAATAAAATAAAATAAAATAAAATAAAATAAAATAAAATAAAATAAAATAAAATAAAATAAAATAAAATAAAATAAAATAAAATAAAATAAAATAAAATAAAATAAAATAAAATAAAATAAAATAAAATAAAATAAAATAAAATAGAATAAAATAAAATAAAATAAAATAAAATAAAATAAAATAAAATAAAATAAAATAAAATAAAATAAAATAAAATAAAATAAAATAAAATAAAATAAAATAAAATAAAATAAAATAAAATAAAATAAAATAATATAAAATAAAATAAAATAAAATAAAATAAAATAAAATAAAATAAAATCAAAATAAAAGAAAATAAAATAAAGTAAAATAAAATAAAATAAAATAAAATAAAATAAAATAAAATAAAATAAAATAAAATAAAAAAACACACCCCTTAAACTTCTGGGATCCTTTTTTCGTTACGTTACAATCAATAACAACAACAAAAACTACAACAAAATCAATACATAAATATGTAGGTTTGTATGCATAACAAAAATCTCAGCTGCCATCCATCGCCAAAGAAACGGCAAAAGGGTGAAAGTACAAGCAAAGCAACTTCACTAATTTTACTTGAAAAGTTCAGGCATTAACATTACCGCAAATTAGCAAAAGTTTTCACAGTCTTGTTGCCAACCAACAGCCACCATCCAAGCGTTTACCAAAGTGATGCCCAGCAAGTCACCTTGTGTCGAGAAGCTTGGGCGACTATGACACGCACATCCACACATACTTGGATTTTTAATGAAGAGCCTTTTTGCCATTTGCTGTCGTTTGTTGTCGTCGTTACGCTAGCAGTTTATTTTATATTATTTTGTTGCTATTTTCACATTTTCTTTTAACTTTCTTACTACAACCATAAATTATGTTGTCTTAACTCTAAAACGTAAAATTGTTTTGGCAACACAATTTTTTTTTCAACCAAATTCTTTCATTGCCAAGTTTTAAATGGGCCCACTTTTTTAACTCCAGCTGCGCCTGCTATGGTGTAACTGTTGGACTGTCGCTTGGCTGTAGTTAAAGAAACTAGTTAATTGTGTGCTACATCCACACGACTGTTCACAATGAAAATGAAGAACAACTACCAGTAGTCCTCATTTCTAAAATAGGCTAATCGCATTCTTGGCGTCGTTTTTGAGCTATCCTTTAATTTCAAGATTCACTTTAAATTTACTGGCCAATGTATCCCCAAGTTTTCCAAATATTCAGAAAGTAGTCAGAAAATTCTGTTTGTGAAGTAGATAGTATTCTTCTTTGATGTTTTGGTATATCATTGCCTGGGAGTTTTATAAGTATCTCTTTATTTGCATTCGGCTGGGAAATGCCAATGCTGTGAAACAATTATAATTTATTATGCTTGTAAATACAGAGGTGATAAAATAACTTGTAATAGCATTACCGAAAATCATCTCATCTCTGAATACTTTTAAAGAACTCCCTATTTCAGATTTTTTTCCTAAAAAAGGCACATCTCCACTGAAAATGAATTAAGTTTTAATTTTTTAAATTTTTTATTTTATTTTATTTTTTATTTTTTTTTGTTTTATTTTATTTCATTTTTTATTTTTTTTTGTTTTATTTTATTTTTTTTTTATTTTTTTTATTTTATTTTATTTTATTTTATTTTATTTTATTTTATTTTATTTTATTTTATTTTATTTTATTTTATTTTATTTTATTTTATTTTATTTTATTTTATTTTATTTTATTTTATTTTATTTTATTTTATTTTATTTTATTTTATTTTATTTTATTTTATTTTATTTTATTTTATTTTATTTTATTTTATTTTATTTTATTTTATTTTATTTTATTTTATTTTATTTTATTTTATTTTATTTTATTTTATTTTATTTTATTTTATTTTATTTTATTTTATTTTATTTTATTTTATCTTAATTTTTGATTTTGTATATTATTTTGTTTTATTTTATATTATTTTTGTACTTTTCGCTATATACGACGAAATTTTATCTAAATTTGCTTAGCATAATTGGACTAGCATTTTGTTTGCCTCTTTTGAACTTGAATAATGTTGATACAGACATACATACCTAATGCGAGGTACATTTGTACATACATACAACTTTTGTTTGTGTCCAACAAATAAGCGAATTGAATCAAATAATTTATGCAAAATGCTTTAAAAACTTATTCGTGCACTAGTACATACATATATTAGCTCTCACATCATACACCTCCACATTTGTGTATACATATTTGATATGTACACTGAGGGAAAAACAGCTTTTATAATTTTGTTATATTTACATGGAATATTTTCTCACAAATAAATTGTTTTTTTTTTTATTATTTTTGTTACCGATGCCGATGAAATTCGGCCTATAGATGGTATGATTCCTTCTAAGGATAATAGCATCGGCACTGCCACTTGGGGCGGTTTATAGAGTTGCCACCTATTTACATTTAAAAACTGTATACTTGCTTTTTTAACAAGATTTATTGAATCCCTATTTTCATAAAAATTATCGTTTACGTGATTTTCGTGAATGAGGTGTAGCAGGGCAATTACTTTGCATCCCCTAGCCGTAGTCGGACATCATATACTGATCCCATTTGCCTTTTTTTTACACACAGAATAATTTTCATGTTGAATCAACACTTTTTTAACACTTTTTCAGGTTATTATTTTTCAACACTATCGCGCATGTTGTTCTAACATGAAGCTATTGTTTCACTGTTCCTACATGTTAAATCAACATGAAGGAACAGTGTGAATTTAACATGATCACAAAGGTTTGAATCAACATGATTTCCTGTTGATACAACATTATTTTTCTTGTTAAATCAACACGATCAGACATGTTAAATTATCACTATACTATGTTGAAATAACACTTTCGTCCTATTAAATTTACACGATCTATCATGTTAATTTAACAGGATTTTATTGTTAAATTAACACGATCTATCATGTTAATTTAACAGGTTTTTATTGTTAAATTAACCCTTAAAATAAAACACCTCGTTTTTGATTTTTTTAATAATTTTTATTTAGTTAATTCATTTATCGAAAACCTTTAACATACATATTTTCAGGTATGAAAGAATAAAATGCTTGTATAATTTATTAACACGATCTGTCATGTTAATTCAACATGTTTTTATTGTTAAATCAACACGATCTATCATGTTAAATTAACACGATCTATCATGTTAAATTAACACGATCATCATGTTAAATTAACACGATCATCATGTTAAATTAACACGATCTATCATGTTAAATTAACACGATCATCATGTTAAATTAACACGATCAGCATGTTAAATAATAAAACTACACATATGTACATACATATACACATTCTTATTTTAATGCAATCATTGGCAACTTCTGCATCGAAAACAGCAACAACAAGATCTGAAAATTAAATAAAAATTGTTTCATTGAAAGCTCTTTAAATTATCCAAGCGATTGTAAAACTGGTAACACACGTCCAATTAATGTAGGGATAAGTATCAAACGACGCCTTTTCTACCCGGTATCCCTAATCCTAAAGCGTTTCCATGGTATTTATGTATAGTGCGCGTAGGTTAAAACATACCCCGACATTTTTGGACGTGTTTTAGCAGGAAACGTTCACAAAATATGAAAAACAACACAAATTACTTACCCAAAACTTTTTGCAAAACTTCACAACTTATTCGCAAGTTAAGAAACTATAAATTTCACAATATATTAATTATTTATAATATCTACAACTTTTCATCAAGTCGGTATCTACACACTGACTTAAATTCTGTTCTTTTGAGAACAATTCTGTTCACAAGCTTTGATGGGGAACAGATGATGCTCGAAAACAACACTTGTTCATGTTAAAACAAACCGAATATAGTGTAAGGGATACACACTAATGTAATTCTTATGCAGAAGTACTTCATGTTATTTTAACCATACGCTTCATGTTAAAATGTTCGTGTTGATTTTCCGAAATTGTTTTTGTTTTACGTACAAGAGGTGTTCATGTTGATTTAACATGAATCATGTTAACTAAAAATGTAAGAAATTTTTCTGTGTGTAGTTTTTAGGTACTGGTGAATCTGTTTCCCTTGTTCTTGGGTATAGGAACTAAAATTCTCTGGAAAATGGAAAAGGTGATTGTGGAGATAATGGACTTTGATGGACATGTTACATCCTAAGTTTTTAAAATTTTCTAGCATGTTGTTAACAATTTCAGAGCAGTTAAATGAAAAGCTATAAAACAAAAAGCTGATTTATTTATTAAATAAAAATTTAAAGCAAATTATATAAAAGTTTAAAAAATATTGAGCATAGATCAGGCATTGAACTCACGACAGGGATTTTGTTGTGAGGATTTTGTTTTTGGAGATAATGTGGTACACTAAAGCGTTTGGCTGTACTGAAAGCGAATCTTAAGTCAGATTGAATTTTTTGCACTATGGAACATCTGTATGCCCTCAAATATTAAAATTATAATTAAATTATGGTTCCTTGACAAATCGGGGATTTTTTAAAAGCTGGGTATTTTGTGTTTGGGGATTTAGGTGCACTTCCATGGTCAAAGTCATATACCATGAAACTCCTTCAACTTTAAATTAACATATTTCTATTTGATGCAACAAGTTTCATTGTAGGCTGACTATCATAGCAATTTGAACTCGTTTTTCTCGAATTTGACGGTTTTTTTCCCTCAGTGTACCTATGCATGCATTAATGCTAGAGGTCAGGTATGCTTTATTTAATAAACAATTAAGTGCGTATATCTATATTTCAACAAAACACACATTTATGAAATACTTTTTTAAAATTAATAAATTTTAATTTTACGAAAAGCATTTTGCAAAATAATTTATTTGTGATATTATTTATGCATAGTTCTTACATACTGTCATAAATACATAGTTTTAGCATTACCCTGCAACAAGAGCGATTAGTCTAGTATGCAAGTGGATGAGTCGCGACTAGTGCCAGACCTGATCACTTTGTATGGGTCGCATTTTTTTTTAGCATCGCTTATGGAGAGGCAAATTATCCGCATTTACATATATCCGAACGGGTACCAAAGTACTAGCCACACAAATTTTTTACAGGGTATTCTCAGTTCGCTTGATTACGCATAGTAAATTTGTATGTGTGTTTGGATGTATTTATGTGAGTCTAACAACAAAATGGTCTATTTGAAATGTTTAAATATTTATTTAGCCATTGGCAACGCATTCTAATTTTTTGTGATAAAAATTTAGAAATTTAAATCTATATTTTCCTATTTACTTATGTATGTATGTATTTATACATATTAGTTTATGGGATTTAACTGCTGACTCGAAGAAAGAGTTATGATTTACAATTTTAAATCTTGAATTTATATACTTATAAGTGGAATATCTCGTCGTGGAAAATCTTCTTAAATCATTTTGATATTTAAGCGGTTTTTTATTTAAAATTTTATTCCTATTCAAACATAAGCTTTGGAAAACATAATTTTAGGCTTAAGAAATAAAGTAATTGATGTAAAATAAAGCTCAGTAAGAAAACTTAATTATAAATCTTACTAATATTATAAATGTGAATCAAACGAAACTGGAAGGTGCCAGGTCTCATTTGGACTACGATATATTTCGATAAATTGATCGATAACTGAGTTATCGGTGAAAATGTAATTGCCCAAAAACCTTCAAATTGCCCTACAATATGGGTATCAAACGAAAGGGAATGGCACCAGTTTTCATTTGGACTTCAATATATTTCGATAAATTTACCGATAATTGAGTTATCGGTGAAAACGAGATGGCTCAAAAGCCAAAAGGGATGGCCGCAGGTTTCATTTGGACTTCGATATATGCATTTCGATATATTTATCGATAACTGAGTTATCGGTCAAAACGTGATCGCCCAAAAACATCAAATTATTTAATCAATCTATCTTTTCCCATTGATGGGAAATTTGAAAATTTTTAATACCCTTGGCAAATGCTTCAGTATTCAATAATATATTATATAAATATCAAAGTTTGATTTTTAGATGAACTATTCGATAAATGCTTTCTGAGACATTTATATCCATACTTAAAGCCAAAGCAATATTTAACTCTGAAACCTCACTTTCAATCGATTTCAAGGATATGTATATTAAATAAAATTTTTGAAAACCGTTTTTCAATACATACTATTTTTTCAAAACTCTAGGAACATAGACAAATAATTGATCTTCCAACAGTTTTTTATTTGACCAATCTACCTAACTTGGTGAACTTCGACGTCCGAATTTTTACTTAAAATGTTGAAAGGGTACTTCGCAGAGGCGGGCAAGGCCGCGGGTATTTACTAGTCCATCCATAAAATAACTCAAGATTTTTCAATCGCTTGGTCATAATTAAATTTTGATGAAGACGTAGGCCTCCCCAATTTGCAATTTGTAGAAAAACCCGCATGTAGCCAGTTCACGTGAAATAAGTTACTTTTCTTATCGTGGCCGCCGTGGTGTAGCGGTTAATTGTTCGGCCTTCTACACCAAGTCGTGGCGGTTCGATGCCCGGCAAAAGTAACATCAAAACTTATTTAGAAAAATAATTTTTCTAAACGGGGTCGCCCCTCGGCAGTAGTTTGGCAAACTCTCCGGGTGTATTTCTGCCATGCGAAGCTTCTCAGAAAAAATACATTTGCTTTGCAAGTGCCGTTCGGAGTCGGCAAAAAACTGTAGGTCCCGCCAACTTGTAGGAAAACTCAAAAGCAACACACCACAAGCTGGAAAGAGAAGCATAAACACCGTGGTGAAAATCGCCTACGCCTGAAAGTCTGCAACATACGCCTGAAAGTCGACTACAATTTCAATTTCCGTTGCATCATCAGCCATTTTCTCAAGTTTTACTCTCAATCAAAATTTCATATCGCCGCCTAAGAAGTTAACTTCAAAATAACTCAAGATTTTTCAATGGCTTCAAGACCTCCCCAATTTGTAGAAAAACACTAAAGTGAAGCTCGGCCTAAATCTCATAACGGGTATATCACACCAGAATATTATTATTATTATTATAACACATGAAGAAAAATGTCAACAGTATCAGCATTAAAGCGGTCCCAACCGGAAGGCATTTGTGTAATTTTCACTCATTCTATTGTATTTAGATTAAACTTAATTGAATTTAACTAAATAATTGACGAGAGTATAGAGGCATAAATTTTAGCACTTGAATGTGACCATTGAAATATTCCTACACTGTGAGCATATAGCAGTATGGTAGAGGAAACAGCTCAGTATAGCGGCTAAATCGTGAAAACGGCAATATTTTTGAAAGCAAGTGGCCGAACCAATTTTGAATTGATCATAGAAAGTAAAAGCAATTAATTTTAGAGATTTTTTGAATTTCAAAAAAAGTGATTTAATGTGTTTGTGAAAAAGGTATGAATAACTACCTACTACCTATCAATGAAATGTTCCTCATAACGTGAAAAATACGTGACCATACATTTAAAAAAAAAGTACCTGCGCTAAGGAGGACTTAGTTAGAAAAGTTTTAATTAATTTTTATTAATAAAAAAACTAAAATAAAAAATATTAAAAATGCTTATGTCAGCGCAACACACAACAACAATCACGGTCTGCATTCTGCTGCCCATACTCCTTACGTTCGCCCCACGCCTGTGTCACAGTCGGCCCTCACATGGCTATACTACAGATGGCAGCGAGTTAATTGTCGTTGAGGAGGTTGTACGTTGCACCCGACAGGACCTTCATGCATTGTGCCAGAATGAAACAGCGAATGTACAACAACAACAACAACACCAACAGGAGCAACAAAACAACAATAAGGCTGATAACGAGTCGGTGATGGACATAATGGACGATTTGATATTGTTAGAGAATAAACGAAGGCAACCACAACAACAACAAGCACATCCCTACGGTACTTATCAACAACAACAAAGTGATTTGTTAACATCCGCTGCGGCGCGCGAAGACACATTAGTTTCTGCCGCTGCTGCAGAACCCGCTATTGGTGATCCGGTGGATTCCATTGCATTAGGCAACTCATATCGTCAGGAATCCTTTGATTCTGACAGTGATAGTGATGCGGATGATGATGCTAACGACGCGATGAATACAAAAACTACCGATGTTGATGCTGTTAATGCAGCTGCGGCGGATGAAATTATAGCCGATGGCGTTCTATTTCATGGCGTGCTGTTACGGCTCGCCGATGGGCCACATTCCATACCGCAGCCGGTGCCACCCATTGATATGAGCGATTTTGTATCAATAATACCGGCTGATGAGGTTAAATCGATTGCCACCAATTACTATAACAATGATGCGGAGGTGAGGCGCGCCTATGCCTATTTGAGTGGGCGTGATTTTATTGCGCTGCGTCAACAAATTGTGGCTTCACCGGAAGTTGGCGCATTTTTGCAATATTTAAATGTTAGTGGGTTTGATGTGCTGAAATTTGTTTCGGCGATTGCCAATTTGACTCGAATAGATAGCAGTGAACTAACAATGGAAGCGAGGAATTCACAAAATAGTTTTGAGCAGCAACAACAACAGATGGAGAGGGAGAACGGGGATAGAGCAGTGATATTAGTTAATGGTGAGTTGTGGGAAGGGATTAAATGAAACACTCAAAATAATGCACCTTATCAATAAAAAAGTATTAAAAAAAGAGAAGAAACAAAAAAAATAAAAAAAAAATATAATAAAATAAAATTAAAATTAAAAAAAATTTAAAAATCAATACGAAGTAAAATAATAGAAAAAATAAAAATAAAAAAAATAAAATTTAAATTAAAAAAAAGAATTAAAAATCATTAATCAACATAAAGTAAAATAAAAAAATAACAAATTTAATCAAAATAAAATAAAACGAAATAATATAAAATATAATTAAATTAAAAAATAAAAATAAAAATTTTAAAACTAAACAAAAATTAAAATAGAAACAAAGTAAAAATTAAAAACAAAAAATAAAAAAACAATAAAACTAAACCAAATTAAGTAAAATTAAAAAAGAATAAAACAAAAAAAAAATAAAAAATTTTACATAAAATAAAATAAAATTAAAAAAAAATAAATGAAATAAATTAAAATGAATTAAAAAAATTAAAATTAAGTGAAATAAAATAACATGGAATGAAATAAAATAAACAAATATAGATAATAAAACAAAATATAGTAAGAATTAAATAAAACAAATTAAAACTAGTTAGGCTTAGACTTCCTGTTTCGGGTAAACCGAGCATTTAATACCCAGCGGTAGTTTTCAGATGATTTTCGAAATATTCCAATAAGGAAGTGGGCGTGGTTGGAAAGCGATTTCGTCCAATTACATCAGGTATACTCCCTGTTATGCTAGTATACCTTGTACCAATTTCATCGTTCTACCGTTATCAGTTTAAAAGTTATGACCCGTAAAATTTTCAAATGTGCCTCCCTGAAAAGTGGGCGGTGCCACGCATGGGTGGTAGGCGATGTCATGCAATTTCATCAGGTATACTTCCAATGATACAATTCAGCTTTGTACCAAATTTCATCGTTTTACCGTAATCAGTTTAAAAGTTACGACCAGTCGAATTTTTAAAAATGCTTCCCGAAAAAGGGGGCGTAGTTATCATCCGATTTCGCTCATTTTCAATAGCATCCTACCTTTGCCAGAGAGTAACCTGTATACAAAACTTTATGCCAAAATATTAATTTTTACTCAGGTTATCGTGTACACGGACAAACGGACGAACAGACTGGTAGACGGGCAGAAGGACGGACGCTTTAATGAACTTTTTTTTCTAACCTAAGAACTTTCATATATGGAACTCTATATCTATCTAGATTATTTTGTGCTGTTACATAGTACCGTGATGTGGACAATATTATAATACCCTTGTACTAGTACTAGTACGCTGGGTATAAAAACGAAACACAATTAAAAAATAGGATAAAATAAAACAAATTAAAAAATGGAAATACAAATTATCGGTTGCTTTCCACAGGCTAGCATTTCACAATTTTTTTTTCCTCAAAATAGAAAGTAGCCCCCAGCCAAAGAACTTAACACTTAAAAGCTTCGCTGATTTATGCATAGAAAAATGGCCTCAGGTCTAGAATGTCAACAACGATAAACGAATAAAAGCAGACGGCACGTTCTAAAATCGGGTGTTTGCCAAAATTTTTTGAATTTATTCGCTATAGAATGACCAACGACATATTTCAAACGCAAATACATAAATGGCCGTGGCAATTATTTTTAAAGTTGCTAGACATTTATATACATTTTACATTCACTGGCAGCAAGCGCTGGCACCATAAGAATGTCGTAAGTAAATACCTGCCACAATTTATGTTCATATGCGTATGCAGAGTTATTTATGCATTTGTAGTAGGGCTGCCATATACATATTCTTGTGCTTAGAATTTTTGCATATGTCTCTCGCGCTTCCCTCGAGAACTACCGCATGAAATTTGATGCAAAATTTCAACATAAGTATGTTTGTTGCTTAAAGTTTAGGATCGGTTCCAGAACAGAGAGTGCTTCTGTTCTGTTTGGAGGGACCAATTTCTCTCTGTGCATCAATGTTGAAGTTCTGTGCAGCCATTGTGAACTTTCCTTTTCAAAAAAATATTTACTTCAAATCTATATCGTACTAAAGTGGGCTATGATTTGGACCACTAGGTATCTAGTCCTACCTCGGGAATTTATCCCTGTTACATCATATGCACATTCAAATAAGCTTAATGCCAAACACACTATCAAAACTACCTGCTGCCATTGAACTTCTTTGCAGGGCCATTTTCTCTTGGCTGAAAACAAGAGCCTGATTTTATTTATTTCACTGATTTCATTTGAATTATTTTCAATGTCATGGTTCAAGTACTCAACTGACTGCGTGCCACAATGGCGATTGTATAACATGCCGGCATGCATTAATATGTATAAATATTATGTTGAATGTACTTTTGTAAGTACCTGGGCAATCAGTAACACCGAAATAAATGTTCGCTTTATTTAAGGCTTATGCCACTTGCTCTTTAGATTCTGGCACCCAGTGAGACAATTGTCCGAAAATCTGAGAACCAAACTTACACAGCTTATTATGCTCTTTGCTTGGCCTCTCGATTAGGGATGTGATATGTGGGCTTTTCCTACCAAAACTGGTAGGTTTTTTTCCTGTTCGTAGGATGGTAGGACGATTTGAATTTTGGTAGGTTTTTACCTTCGTTCAAGTGGCGTCATTGTGTTGCTGTAAGAAAGACTTTTCGAACGTCGAAAGGTCATTTTTGTTATCTTGAAAGAAGGGGTTTTCATAGCAAAGATGTGATCTGGGAATTCATATCATTTATGAGGGGTTTTAGGAAGATTATTACACAGTGTATAGGTGTTAATAATTGTGCACAATCTGACTTGCTAGCATCAGCTGTAATGCAAACTGGGTTTCCAAAATCTGAGATCAGTACTTTCTCTTCTTAGTTACATGAACCTACTTTGAAGCAAGGCAAATTAAACAAGGTAGAATTGACAACTGAAATATTTTGTTTTTGTAGGAGTTTTAACTTCAAATAAATGTAAACAAGCGCATTAACCCTTTGTCCCCCAAGCACAGATTTTGTGTCCCATACAATTGTTTTACTGAAAAATTACTGGGGTGTAAGAATAGGTCGCCTCCCCGTTGGTGCACCCTGGGTAAAGCTAAATGACCTACATGGCCTACCCGGCTAGTTTCTTGTATTGCCGGTTCTACGAGAACGGTACCAGTACTTGTGCTGTACCCATCGTGCCGAAACGACCCGGACCGTTTCCTTATATCGACCCGGCCAAGAGCAATACACTCGGGGTGACCCTGTCTGACATTTAGGCAGGACTACACCTCGTTACAACAACAACAACAACAACAAAAACAACATAGCATTTGCTTATGCCAAAAAATTAACAATACCGCGAAATATGCTAGCCCAAACAGTAACGGAGTAACTTTGGCCACTTGGGAATCTACCTCTTCTCGGACCTTTGCGTTATAAATATGGCGAGTATAGAATATTTGTCGATTTCCGCTGATGGCACCACAAGAAGGTTGTCGCCAGAGTGTGTGTTGTAAAAGGGATGTGACGGACCAAACAGAGTTGTACGGTATTGAGTCTATGCTCTCACAGCTGTCGAACCACCTTGTGGTACTATTCCCATTGCCAATTTCATCAACCCCGTGACCGTGGTCAAAATGGATTTTAGTCGCCTCTTGCGACAGGCATTCCACCACGGTCATGAATGGATTTTAATCGCTTACAGTTTCGTTTTCGGTCTAAGATTCAGTTGCAAAAAGATTAGACCAATCATCTTAGCTAAAATGTGCTGGAGTCTAGCTAATCTGAACTCTAAACTCTATTTAAAGTACAAGGAACTGAGGCAAGTGGTATTGTATTCATATGAAAAAATTTGCTATTTCTTTACACTATGGAAAAAATTGAAAAATCTTGAACAGAACGGGTTAAAATTTTTTTTCATTTGACGGGAAAATTCCTACAGAAAAGAGAGAACTGTCAAGTTCACTATTACTTTGTTTAATATACTTTGCTTTGAAGCCACACTGCAACTTTTTAAAACTGAGTATTGGCACACTGAACCAAAAACGTTCATGTTTCCAAAGAAAACGTACATAGATTTTCAGAATTGTTCATTAAAATCTCTCGAAAGAACTTTTTCATTGAAATTTAAGAATATTTCTAGAATTAAAGTATTTGTTCTTAAAATATGTAAACAAATCCTCGAAATCATGAATTCATTCATAAATTGTAAAATAATTTTCTTAGAATCTATATATGATTTTTTTTCTTTTTTTCTAAGAAATATCAGCTTGAATTTCTATAATAATTTTTTCTTAAAAATGTAAATACGTTTTTGGTTCAGTGTAGGATGGAGGCCTTTTGGTAGGTTTTTAGTTTGGTTTTGGAAGGAAAAAAAAAAATCCAAAGTGGCATCCCTCGAGCTTATGAGAGCGCTATGATCCATAAGCTGTTGCTGAGCTTTTTCGGAGCCCAAACTAGGAGAAAATTCGTGAGAAAAATCCGAATCCGATAACTGTGGAGCGTTTTTGACTCTTTTTAATTGAACTTCGGAGTCCTTTTCGAGCCTTCTGTTGATAATAGTTTGAAGAGTTTTTATAGTCTTTCATGTGACTTTTTACGAACAGTTTTTCCTCCATTTTTATAGGTTTTCAAACCTCTTTCTTTGGTTTGCTTTGTACGCTTTGCTGAGCTTTTTGGAGTGTTTTCTCTTGTTGGTCAAATAAAATTTAAAAAATTATTTGTATCTACCTACAACTTTTCTTGGAGGTTACCCCCTTGAAATGCCTGCTCAAATACATACACATAAACACCTGAAAGCGCATTTCAAACTACAGCATGTCCAATCAACGTACTCAGCTGCAGCGTTTTGTTATGCAATGCGTCCAGTACGATCCGGTCTGGTCATGACCTGAATTATTTAAGTGTAAAGCGCGTACGAGCGTACCATTGATAAAGTACCCAGACAGACAGGACGACTATGATATGGGCCTATGTATACGAGTATTGGTATGCTCTTGTATGCGCATAGCGACATATGTTGAGTAGTTCTGGTTGAATAGTGGGGAAACATGTAAAGCAATTATGGTAAGCAAAGTACTAGGTATAATATTTTTGATTTTTGTAAATCCAAATGGTTTTACCTATCGAAATTAATTTTTAATTGATAAATATTTATACACAATTAGACAGATTAGATAAGGGAATACTTGGTGGTATTGAATTCGCGTAAACCTATCGAAAATTGAATAATGCAAATCATTTTCGTTCGATCTTTGCTGATTTATTTGCTTTTCTTATCACAAGAATTTAAGTGAATCCTTTTCCCGCATAACTTACCGGCAACTTTAGTATTTAGTTCAGTCAAAAATTGTGGAGATTGAGTCAACATTTAACCTATTATAAGGATGACCCTTACCAAGAACATACATTCAGTTTAATTCAGAAAGCACTTAGTCTAGTAGACTACCTACTAACCAACAATTGTATTGCATCTATATAAATAAATATTAAATTCACCTTATGTCCATTACAGAAATATCAAAAGTAGAGCATAATCTGCCACCAGCAACCAACATAAATGCAACACATACGCCAAAGCCACAAACTGAAGATGATACAACGTCAACGACATTGACATCAGCGTCAAGCGAAACGACAAAACTTGATGAAGCCAAAACAAAGCAAGAGGGTCAACTTAACGGTTTGCACGGTTTGGTCGATAGTATTTTGCAAATTTTGCCACAGGATCAAATTCTAGCAATGTTCTTTGATAAACTTGAGTCGGATGAGAGTTTTAGAAAATTTGTAAATAATATACAAAGACCAGCGTTCGCGCAGATACTCAGCAAAATGGAGGTGAGTAAGAAAGGATGTGACGGTATAAGGGTCAGCGTATTTTAGGATACTCAAAATAATTACGTCGGGATCGGTTTTTGCTTCGCACGATTGTACAGATAGTTGGTTTAGAGATGTTTTGCCATTATATTCGCTTAGCTTTGGTTTAAGTAGTTCGTACACATGAATTCTAGACTGTCCCGAATTTTGACCATTAATCATCAAAAGCTATCCTGGCAAAGTTTTATGTTGAAACGTTAGTGTATTCCACTGCTTTTGAAAATTGAATTAGTTATGTAATAGTTTTACTCATATTACTGTGTCCTTACAGTTTATCCCAAAAAAATTAAACAAAAGTTGGAGATGTGGTTACTTATTTATAGGGAAATCTCTTTGGCTTTAACTCTTTCCGTCACACTTTCATATATTTGACTTTATAATTGAAAAGTTGTATTTCTGGATTGGTTTAGACAAATTTAGTAAGGGGAAAAAATTTCACAAACATAACTCACATAGTTTTTGAGATATGAGGTGGTAAGGTTAGTAATCGAGGTCCTCATATTAGTCAAACCCGAAGAGTTATGGAAATGAGGGATACCTTAAATCTTAAGTTAGATGTCTAGTAATGCAATAGCAAAAAAGGTATTCAGTTCCATTACGCAGTTCTTTAATAATGCGCGTGCAAACACACGGACCGATAGAAATAAAATTCTAAAAACCTTTGATTTGGATTCTATTGGCTAAAAAATTATCCTTTCTATAAGTTTTGCTTGAATATCAGACATCGAATTGTTACAATTTTATTAGATGTACTTAAAAAAGGATAACAGTTAAAAAATTTACGTTAAACGGTACATAAAAAAAGTTTTACGGAAGCTAGAAAAGGTGGTTAGCTACAGTAACCACCGTGACTGAAAGAGTTTAGAAGAAATTCTTATTAAAAAAACTATACATTTTGTACAAAGGTGTAGTTATACGCTGACAACCATTAGTACACGATGGCCGGAGCAGCAGCTGGGTTTAGCATTCGAAAAATTGTAAGTTCGATTCTCGGTGAGGGCAATATCATTTTATTTTTCATTTAAAATATTAAAAAAAAAATCTTCTTAATAACATTAAAAAGACTGTCTCTACAATAATAAGAAGCACATCTTCTTCAAGAAAAACTATAGAGATATCTTATCATTTTTGTTCTATTTCATTAGGTACCTTTGGCTCTGTGTAGTCAGTAATAGAGACATTTCGTGGTCTATTTCAAATTTGATACAATTTGGTATTCAGTAAGGTATCTCATTTCTCTAGTCTAAAAAAAAAGTCACTAATTTGAGACCTGGCTACAAGCAGGTGACAAACGAAATTAATTAAAGAATATTGGGTAAAAAACTGGAAAAATTAAAAAAAGTGAATTTACGAATTAGAAGTATTTATATGTTTAAAAAAGTTAATTAAATTTGAAAAAATTATCTAAATAAAAAAAATTTACTGTTCGCGGACCGGCACTTGAACCTGCGACCTCCCGCGTCATAATCCGGACACTTAACGCCTCCGCTACATCGTCATCTATAGGCCGGGTGTCAAAGGCGTTACTTAAAATGTATCTATGCAATTTTTGTATTCACCACAACTTAAAATGAGCGAGAGAGAGACTGTGGTAGATTTTTTTGACTTTCCTTATAGAATACCGGAATCATCTCAAGTCACAAAAATTATATCTAATGAAATATATCAAATTTAGTGACTTGATATGAGAAAGAATTACCGAATACTGGTATTAGTTTAAGTTCGATATCTCAATCCGTTTCGGAGATATGAATCAAACATTAATAAAATTTTCCTGAACTTTTCTTACTTGTATAACTTAATGCTACTCATTACTCATACGCCGTGTATGACCTATAAAAAGTGCACTGTAATTGCAAAGTTTGAAGTTGTATACAATTGTTTTTTGCTAGAAAACATATTGTTACGCAATCTACTAACATCCTTTTGAAATTTCAAGGCCCTTTTTCGTTTTTCCAATATTCTTGTAAAGGATCCTGTTGTGCTTATAAAAATGAAAAAAAAAAAATTAGTCCTTTATGTATTGGAAAATTTTAAAATCGTTTAAAATTCGAAGGCTTAGTGTATCTAGTTTTTTGTGAACTTAGTATAAGCTGCTAGCTAAAACTTAAACTAAAAATCGGCCTGGTATCCTAGAACAATAAAACTTCGCACACATGTTATTTAAGCTATAGCGCATCAATAAAGAGGGCATGCATTTGTATCAAATTTGAACCATACATTTTTGGTACGCTCTAATGTATACTCACAAATAAAAAATTGTTGCTTTACGTTTATGTATTTATTTAACATTTCAGTTTGTTTATTTTAATTAATGTTAAATAATTTTGTTTATGTTATTTTGTTTTATTTTATTTTAATTTATTTTTTTTTATTTTATTATATTTTATTTCTTTTTTATTTTTATTGGGTTCTATGACCAGTAAAGATGATGAAAAATGTCTAAGCAACAATACACAGCGGATTGACAAGATCCTTCAACAAGATCGCAATTGCAATCATCATAGTTGGTATTGTTTGTGGCATTTTTCAACTTGTTTTTTAATTTTTGTAATTTTATTTTATTTTTTTATTTTATTCTTTTATTTTATTTTATTTTATTAAATTTTATTAAGTTTTATTTAATATTATTTTTTTTTTTAATTATTTTATTTTATTTCGTTTTTTTAGTTTAATTTATTTTTTTTTAATTTTATTTACTTTTTTACTTTATTTAATTTAATCTATTTTATTTTACTTTATTTTTTTATTTTATTTTATTTTATTTTATTTTATTTTATTTTATTTTATTTTATTTTATTTTATTTTATTTTATTTTATTTTATTTTATTTTATTTTATTTTATTTTATTTTATTTTATTTTATTTTATTTTATTTTATTTTATTTTATTTTATTTTATTTTATTTTATTTTATTTTATTTTATTTTATTTTATTTTATTTTATTTTATTTTATTTTATTTTATTTTATTTTATTTTATTTTATTTTATTTTATTTTATTTTATTTTATTTTATTACTATATACTTATTTTTAATTACTTTCCCTTCAAACAAAAATTATAGAAATTTGCGCCAGCAATTCTATCGCCTTTTGTCCTATCACACTTTTCGTGAACAAGGACTACCCTTCTCTATTTAAGCTTATTCAATTATCTCTTTATATCTCCTACTTTTCAAATTATTTTGAATAGTTTGGTGTGCACACGCCAACATAGAATTTAAAAAATTTTACTGTTTTTCTTTGTCATGCAATACGCACTTTTATGCGCCCCCAGGCATTTAACTTTGGAATTTTTTGCATGTACTACACCCTGCTTGAAGAACTTAGAAATATTTCGAAAACGAAACGTGATCTAAATATTTGATGCGTTCGCTCACGAGTTCTGTATATTTACTACCTTATCCTGCCAAAAATTGCGCACCTTTTAAAGCGTTTGGTTTTTTATTTCTTTTTATTTCGGTAGATTTTCATGCATTCTGCTTATATTCTCTGCCGTATTTTTATTGTGCATGAGAGTCAAACTGTTTTTTTCCTGTCCCTCATAGCTAAATACTAGGTATGTATACAAATTAGCTTCCGGTTTCTCTGTTTGTCTAGCGGTTTCCGTTTTGGATATGTCCGCTTTTGAAAACTTTGTGGCATTCGAAGTTTTCGTCTATTTTAAAGTGAATTGGAATTTTCTAATTGGCAATTGAGCTAAAAACGTGACGGAAATATCTGAGTATGGCTAATGCCAATATTGTTCTTATGACGTGACCATATTATTCCTAACCTCAATTTCTTGTTTATGGTTATAATGCTGGGGAGCTTAAATGTTGTTCGTGTTTCTTGCATGTTGTTGAATTTCAAATTTTATTACCGGTTTTTTTTTTTTTAATTTCCCCAAAATTGATTTATTTTTAAGTTCAGTTTCACTTAAGAAAAAGAAAAAATGTGAGGTTAACCTTTTATTATAATAAAAATTCATTTTTATTTTCTTTCAGCAATCGATGTCTTTGAGAAATTTGATATTCACTCTGCACAATAATGGCATCTATATAACGCGTATTGTCGATTCACTCAAGGCATATTTCTTTCTCGGCGGCTTCTCATAGATCCAGAACTCAAGCACACAAAAACAGCACCAGAGAACGAGAAGGAGAGAGAGGAGACTGGCTGAGAAAACACGAAGTAAATCAGGCAGAGAAATTCAGTTATGTTAACAAGTAAAATACATGAATGGGCTTCACTTCAAAAGCAGTGTTCGGAAAATATTTTTCTCGGAGTCGAAACGTGTTCGGCAAAGTATTTACCGTTCATTGCTTTAAGACAAATAAAGCGCAAAATATAAATGTTTAATATAAAATTATAAAGAAGAACTGGATAAACATTTAAGAATACAGTACAATAAAGCTATGTGTTTGAACTTTTATGAACACCCATGAGATCATTACTTATTTAATTTGCTTTATTACCCAATTTAAACCTTTCAGACATGCATGCTAACCTTCAAGTTACAGCACCTGAAAATGCTATAAAATTATAACAACAAATTGTTTGGATACTATTAAAAGCGAAAAAGCGTACAAAAATGATTGTAATAAAACCCAAATATAATGACCATTACTCGGTGAGCTAGTCCTACATAGTATCTAATATACGTAGATATGTAAGCATAAGGATGGGTCAAATTTCTTGTATCACATTCGTATTTTTTTCCAAAAAACAATGGGTCTAAAACGAATTTCGAGCCAGCGGTTTTTGGGATCAAGCGCCGTTTTTCCGAAATTCGGCAATATTGTCGCGAAAATTCATTAAACAGTATTATAAGAAAAAAAGAATAAAAAAATGACCCCAAAGAGACACAAATGGTGCCACAAAAAGTTTCCTCTACCCTGAAACCCCCTTAGAATTTTTTGGGCCCATAGAAATCGACCCGCCCCTGTAAGCATGTATAAACATTAGGGTGATTCAAATAAAAAAAATTTGGTTATTTTTTCGGTCTCACCCCCTGAAACTTTAGGTATTGATGAGAAAATAAGCCTTGCAAAAAATTAGCGCTCTAACTTAACCCTTAGGGGTGGCTATTTTTTTCGCCCTTTCCCATACATTTTGTATGGGGAAAATGGTATTTTTTTTCAAAGTGAATTTTCTTTCAATTTTTTAAACTTTTTTGAAAATATTTTTACATACTCTTAAAGTTGAAGCTTTGAAGCTTCCAAAATGGTAAGCCATGTGCGAATATCTTAACTATTAAAATAATTACAGCCTCTTAAAGTTTACTAAATTTTATACGTGTTACTGTGTATGTGTGTGCTATAGTACAAAACTCAGCCATTTTCAAATGGCTGTAATTATCTTAGTAGTTAAGATAATTGCACATGGCTTACCATATTAGAAGCTTCAACTTAAGAGTATGTAAAAATATTTTCAAAAAAGTTTCAAAAATTGAAAGAAAATTCACTTTGAAAAAAAATACCATTTTCCCCATACAAAATGTATGGGAAAGGGCGAAAAAATAGCCACCCCTAAGGGTTAAGTTAGAGCGCTAATTTTTTGCAAGGCTTATTTTCTTATCAATACCTAACTTTTTAGGGGGTAAGACCTAGTCGACATTTTTTTTGAATCACCCTAATAAAGATATTTACCGAAAACTTTTCCTTTATATGACGCTTTTGTCTGTTGATTATAAACTTTAGAGCTTGATATTCCCTTTATGTTGCATCGAACATTTCTACGCTTGAATGAAAAATCACCCTTTCTCAAAAATATTTTCTAAACATCCTATTTGAAGTTTTGTTTCAAAAACACCCTACCCCGAAATGAGGTCAGAAACACTGGGGCATAGTCATAGTCGAGATAAAGAAGATACTAAAGTTAGGGTCAGCTTTTTTCGACACCTGTAAAAATATTCCACCGCTAAATATAGTGCCTACGTTATATCGTCTGTGACTATACTCCACTATATTTGACAAATATGTAAACGTAAGCTCAGATACATATGTAGGTATTTTTGACAATATTTCTGTGATGGGCCGTTTTGGGAAAACTAGAGTTTGCCCAGTGGTTGAAATTCAACCACAAAACCTTATCTTATTTCCCTAACTTTTTGCTATTTCTTTAATTTTTCCTTCTTTTCCTTATTTTTTATATTTTTCGTTTATATACAGTCCTATTCTTTTTTTTTCCTTTTCCTACCTCTCTACATAATTCAGTAATATAGTTTCAATGTTGATAATTATTTATTTTAGGTCGTCTTTATTCGTCTTTCTTTCCTTTCCTTTTCTTTTCCTTCCTTTTCTTCCTTTCCTTTCCTCCCCTTTCTTCTCCTTTTCCTTCCCTTTTCCTTTTCCTTTTTTCCTTCCCTCTCTGTTCTTATCCTTTCCTTTCTCTTCGTTTCCTTTTACAACTTACAAATTTGGTACGTTTTTGCCATTTTAACTTCAACGCAACTCCAATGACACTGCTACAAATATAAAAAAACACATTTGATTGACTATAAAAAAATTATTTAGTCATGATGTTGTTTATTTTTCACTCCCCTTCTTCACTGCAGTAGAAGTGAAGTGTTACCACTTGGGAAAGGGCGAAAAAATAGCGACCCCTAAGGGTTGGCAAATTTTCTTATATTTGAATCACCATACGTACATATAATAAAACCCGTTTCTGTGTTAAATTATGGCAGCAAATGAACTGCTTAAAATTGTTTTAATAAATGTTATATTGTTTGGCTAGCAAAAAATTTTGAACAAACGGCAACCGTGCTATGCATTAGTTTCGTTTCGTTTCACTTCCCGTTTTCCCTTTCATTTTATTCATTTTCTTTTCATTTCACTTCTTTTATTTTTTTCTAACCTTTTTTCCATTACTTTCGTTTTTCCTGAGATTTCTTTTCCTATCACTTCCTTACCTTACCATTCCTTCCCTTTCCTTTTCTTCCGTTTCTTTACTTTCTTTCTTTTCATTTTCGTAACTCCTGTAGTTTTCTTTCTTTTTCATTCATTTGCTTTTATAATTGTTTTCCCTTTTCATTCCCTTCCTTTCCTTTATTTTTCTTTCTTTTTATCTTCATTTCTTTTCCATACCTTCCTCCTCCCTACAATTTATTTCATTTACTTTTCTTTCCTTCCCTTTCTTTGTCTATCTCTATTTGCCTCTCTTTTCCTTTCCTTTCATTTCTTTCCCTCCTTTTTTTTCTTTTCCATTCCTTTGCTTTCCCTCCTTTATTTGCCTTTGATTTTTCTCTTTTCCTTTGCTTACCTTAACTTAACTTTAGTTTCCTTTTATCCATTCCTTCCCTTTCCCATTCTTTCCTTTATTTTATACTTTTATTTATTTCATTGTTCTATATTTATTTATTTTATACTAGCAGACCCGGCAGACGTTGTCCTGCCCAAACATTAACTTGTTTTCGTTTATTAAATGTGACTCGCCCTTCTCATTTCAGCTCCACAACCTTCTTCCCGTCCACCCCTCCTTCATCCTTTTCATATGCTTTTCTCTTTTCATTTTGTTTTTCTAATTGTCATCCATACCCCTATCCCTTTCCCATTCCCACTCCCAAAATGAATGAAAATAACTAATTTGGCCGTAAAAAATAAGGCTTACATAAGGTCTTCTTACATTTGAAACGACTTGTTTATTGCAGAAAGTTTGAGCAAAAGTTGAGATACCCAAGCTTAATACTGTTTTGTAGCAAAAAAAAAATTAAGAGAAGATCCATCTTAATCAAATACAAAGCAAGAAAAGGGGATTTCTTCGAATCAAGAATACAATAAGATAATGATAAAGAAATCATAAAACGATTTGTAAAATATCTATTAAAGGAGATAAAAGAGTTGATGGACGATTTCCATAGCAATCATTTTGTGAGTGTATGCCGAAAGGCGCAAAAGTTCGTAATTAGCAACCCAAACCAAAGGAAGTATTTCATGATTTCAAAATATAGCTGTTCATAAACTTGTTCTTTTTTCGGTTAAAAACTAAGTTAAGGATTTGGATATAAGAATGGTTGTATAATAAATGAAAGTTGTATTTTGGCGAACTGACTTATTACATTGCAAGGGCTAACACTTTAAATCGACAAGCTCGTAATTCATTATAGGTAAATAGTCATGCTACCACAAACAGTCATTTAAGCAACACATCATTTTATCCTGAACGATTTTATAGATGTTTATGTTTGCATCCTTTTAAACTTAAAATTTGGTAGTAATTTATTAATACACTCACTGATATGCCGTGAAAAAATATGATACCCCAGAGAATAAAACTTTCTAAAAACCAATATGAAGACAAAACAGGTAACATTAACGAGCAACAAAAGGCAGATGAGGTCGATGCTTTGGTTATCATAAGGAGTTTTGGTATAAAATTCGATTTGCCTACATTCTAACTAGGCACATTTTTCTCACCTCAAGTAAGCAACTTAAATAAATGGAATTACGTCATTTAAGAAAAGAAAAGGTTCGCACTTAAAAGCAAAGTTTTGCTCAAAGGTAAGGAAAAGTTTTTATAAAAACCAGAGTACATCACTCACATACTTACATCCATATTAGACTAGGCTATTTTTTATTAGAGCTCTTCAACCTGTGAAGTAATAAAATCACCTCCATATCGACGCCTGAGTGGAAGATTACCCATTATAAAACCAAAACTGCAATTACGCCCTATCTAAATTTTTTTCAGTAACTACCGCTGTATTTCGGAACTTGTTTCAAAAATGACCTATCTCAGAATTTTCTCAGCTGGAGAATTTGAGTCAAAAACACCGGATATTGGATGGAAATGAATTCAATTTTCATTCAGATATGTAAAGTATATTGATATAGGGCGATCTATATAGTATTTTAGAATATTAAGTTCCCACAAATAAAAATGTCCCAGTGCAAAATTTTCTTCAGGAGCCCAGTTACCGTGTAATGTTGCTTTAAAAATGATCAAAAAAAAAAAAATTTGCTTACCCTGTCTAATGTCGATAGCATTCCCAAATATCAACCATCTGCTAAACCAACTGAGGCGCAACAGTTGCACATTGGTGATGGTGACGGTGAAACCAAGAGCTATGAATACCCACATAAATCACAGAACGAAAACTTTTCAACCTCAAAAACGAAATATATAAAAAATGAAAGAAAGAAAACCCCTTAAATGAGCTCATATCTAAAGGTGTTCGCTCTAAATTGTGCGGGTTAATACGCTTTGTAAAAAAGTAAATGTTTAACTTTTTGATATAAAAATTGCAAAACATCATTGGAGCTGCTGCTGGTAGGTATGAAAGTAAAGCGAAGAAACTTTTGCTACCAAGTAAATAACTTCAATATGTAAAAAAAGCGGAAGTTAAAAAACAAACGAAGGCTATTGTGAAAGTAGAGCGCTTACTCAGTAAACAACAAAACGAGACTAAAGTAGAAAGAAAAACAAGAAAGTTTCTACAAGATTGTCCCATGGGTAAAATTATTTTCCCAGAAAAAGAGATGGAGAAATAAAATAAGAACACCTCATTGGAAGTAAATAATTGCGCTATATTAAGGAGGGAATGAGTTAGATAAAATGTAGAAGCATACGCACACACGGGCATAGAATTTGTTAACTATAGCCGTGGTAAAATGATAACATATGCCATGACTTTCAGACGCAATGGACCTGCAAAAAGGTTAGACATTTTCACAAGCGAAGGGGTTGAAGTTCTGTTCAGTCGAAAAACTGCAATGAGAACGTCCAGTGATTGTTAAAGTTCTTTAATTGGAAATCAAGTATTTTGTTTGACTGTCTTTCATTTGAATTTAATGTTGATTACACTGTACAACAGCTAAAAATTCCCAGAGGGTTTCTCATCGGTTTCTAAATCTTTTGGGTGTGCTGAATCCGAATCTGAAGACAGATTTTTCGGGTCACCCAAGGTTTTCTCTACAGAGGGTAATTTGATCGGATATTAGTAGTATTTAGTAAACCATTTTTTTTCTTGCACTTTTTTAAGTTTTTTTCCTAAATAACTACTTTTCATAATAACCAACTTTTTGCACTATTGAACCCGCGCAGCCGCAAGTAGTTAAGTCTGTTTACCAGAACTTTAAAATCTGTAACGAGTAAAGGGATATCGCGCCATCCCTTTTTTTGCCCTAACTCAAAAACCGTCACATCTCAAAATTTTTTAGGTTATCGTTACTCTTTAAAGAGCACTGTGATGCCAAGTTTTTAAAAATCAAATTACTTTTGTGCGATCCAGAAGAATTTAACTGAAAGTTACTCCGATTTTGAGTTGTGTGTCTTTTTGATTTAGTGTGCGATAAGTATGTTTGATGTGTGTTCGAAAACTCTGTCACAGCAAATAAGGTGGCGCTGGAGTCGAGATATTAATAAAGTCCGTATATATGGTTCGTTTTTTAGGACAAATTGGAGGGCACCTGCTAGTTACAGATATTTTCTAACCTTTCCACCCAGAAGAATGAGTAGAGCGTTGGTACGTTGAGAAGAAAAGAATAAACAAACAAAAAAAAAATAGGTTGTGTATAAAAATGGATTGGTGTTTGTGATTAATGGTTTTGTAGCATAGAAAAAACACATTTTACTGGGGTGCCGAAATCGTAAAAAATATTTTTTGTCTCAGTTAATTTTGGCAATCCCTTATACCTTGTCTAATACATTTGCCAACATGTAAAGAATTTATATTTCTCGCACCTTTGCTGCATCACAAAGTTAATTTCTTTGAATTCCTTTTTATTTCATTCTAAAAAGTAATTTGTCATTTTTTACATAAAAACTAATTTTCTAAGCACCCACACTTTCTACCCACCTTCGCAGATCTCCGCTGCTTGCTGTCTGAAACAACTGCTACCTTACCACTCACATTACCCACACCACCCACAAGCGCTATGTTATTGACGTTATAAAAACATCAAATTGATTTTCTTTAACCATTCAATAAGCCTAAAATCCTGTAGAGCTTTGCGTACATCCTGAGAAGCTGTCGCGTATACGCCTGTTAGGCACTCAAAATACTGCATATACCAATGCCTCACATCCCAGCTCTTAAGGCTGAACTACTGGTTAGTAAGTAAGCCCAATCAAGCTGTGTTACTCAACGAGCAACAATGCTTCACTTTAACACCGTAAGCCAAGAGATGGCGGACAGCTGCTGCGATTTTTTGCTTCTTTTTTATTTTTGGTAGCGGTTTTTCCTGTTTCCGTTTTTCCCTTGGGGTGACCAGAAATCTATGACCGCACTTAGCGTTCGGTGTTACGAATAATTCCTAATTCGTTTGTCATTGTTGTTACATTGAAGTGTAGTTTGTAATATCGATGTGATCAAAAGTTATTTGCAAACTGTCTAGTGTGGGGTGTGTTGTTTTTCAGTAGGGTGAATAGCACCAATTTTCTTAAGGTTTGCTTGTTTTTGTTTAAATGTAACATTCTAGCTAAGCTTAATAGATTAATGCATTATTGATATTTCAGTTGTGATTTGATATGCACCTTTCGGTTGGTAAGCTGAGTGTACTAGTGAAAGCACAGTGGGGAGCACAGATTTGAAGCGTTTACAAGTTTTCTATATGGTATGGTAATGGTATGGTAATGGTATGGTAATGGTATGGTAATGGTATGGTAATGGTATGGTAATGGTATGGTAATGGTATGGTAATGGTATGGTAATGGTATGGTAATGGTATGGTAATGGTATGGTAATGGTATGGTAATGGTATGGTAATGGTATGGTAATGGTATGGTAATGGTATGGTAATGGTATGGTAATGGTATGGTAATGGTATGGTAATGGTATGGTAATGGTATGGTAATGGTATGGTAATGGTATGGTAATGGTATGGTAATGGTATGGTAATGGTATGGTAATGGTATGGTAATGGTATGGTAATGGTATGGTAATGGTATGGTAATGGTATGGTAATGGTATGGTAATGGTATGGTAATGGTATGGTAATGGTATGGTAATGGTATGGTAATGGTATGGTAATGGTATGGTAATGGTATGGTAATGGTATGGTAATGGTATGGTAATGGTATGGTAATGGTATGGTAATGGTATGGTAATGGTATGGTAATGGTATGGTAATGGTATGGTAATGGTATGGTAATGGTATGGTAATGGTATGGTAATGGTATGGTAATGGTATGGTAATGGTATGGTAATGGTATGGTAATGGTATGGTAATGGTATGGTAATGGTATGGTAATGGTATGGTAATGGTATGGTAATGGTATGGTAATGGTATGGTAATGGTATGGTAATGGTATGGTAATGGTATGGTAATGGTATGGTAATGGTATGGTAATGGTATGGTAATGGTATGGTAATGGTATGGTAATGGTATGGTAATGGTATGGTAATGGTATGGTAATGGTATGGTAATGGTATGGTAATGGTATGGTAATGGTATGGTAATGGTATGGTAATGGTATGGTAATGGTATGGTAATGGTATGGTAATGGTATGGTAATGGTATGGTAATGGTATGGTAATGGTATGGTAATGGTATGGTAATGGTATGGTAATGGTATGGTAATGGTATGGTAATGGTATGGTAATGGTATGGTAATGGTATGGTAATGGTATGGTAATGGTATGGTAATGGTATGGTAATGGTATGGTAATGGTATGGTAATGGTATGGTAATGGTATGGTAATGGTATGGTAATGGTATGGTAATGGTATGGTAATGGTATGGTAATGGTATGGTAATGGTATGGTAATGGTATGGTAATGGTATGGTAATGGTATGGTAATGGTATGGTAATGGTATGGTAATGGTATGGTAATGGTATGGTAATGGTATGGTAATGGTATGGTAATGGTATGGTAATGGTATGGTAATGGTATGGTAATGGTATGGTAATGGTATGGTAATGGTATGGTAATGGTATGGTAATGGTATGGTAATGGTATGGTAATGGTATGGTAATGGTATGGTAATGGTATGGTAATGGTATGGTAATGGTATGGTAATGGTATGGTAATGGTATGGTAATGGTATGGTAATGGTATGGTAATGGTATGGTAATGGTATGGTAATGGTATGGTAATGGTATGGTAATGGTATGGTAATGGTATGGTAATGGTATGGTAATGGTATGGTAATGGTATGGTAATGGTATGGTAATGGTATGGTAATGGTATGGTAATGGTATGGTAATGGTATGGTAATGGTATGGTAATGGTATGGTAATGGTATGGTAATGGTATGGTAATGGTATGGTAATGGTATGGTAATGGTATGGTAATGGTATGGTAATGGTATGGTAATGGTATGGTAATGGTATGGTAATGGTATGGTAATGGTATGGTAATGGTATGGTAATGGTATGGTAATGGTATGGTAATGGTATGGTAATGGTATGGTAATGGTATGGTAATGGTATGGTAATGGTATGGTAATGGTATGGTAATGGTATGGTAATGGTATGGTAATGGTATGGTAATGGTATGGTAATGGTATGGTAATGGTATGGTAATGGTATGGTAATGGTATGGTAATGGTATGGTAATGGTATGGTAATGGTATGGTAATGGTATGGTAATGGTATGGTAATGGTATGGTAATGGTATGGTAATGGTATGGTAATGGTATGGTAATGGTATGGTAATGGTATGGTAATGGTATGGTAATGGTATGGTAATGGTATGGTAATGGTATGGTAATGGTATGGTAATGGTATGGTAATGGTATGGTAATGGTATGGTAATGGTATGGTAATGGTATGGTAATGGTATGGTAATGGTATGGTAATGGTATGGTAATGGTATGGTAATGGTATGGTAATGGTATGGTAATGGTATGGTAATGGTATGGTAATGGTATGGTAATGGTATGGTAATGGTATGGTAATGGTATGGTAATGGTATGGTAATGGTATGGTAATGGTATGGTAATGGTATGGTAATGGTATGGTAATGGTATGGTAATGGTATGGTAATGGTATGGTAATGGTATGGTAATGGTATGGTAATGGTATGGTAATGGTATGGTAATGGTATGGTAATGGTATGGTAATGGTATGGTAATGATGGTATGGTAATGGTATGGTAATGGTATGGTAATGGTATGGTAATGGTATGGTAATGGTATGGTAATGGTATGGTAATGGTATGGTAATGGTATGGTAATGGTATGGTAATGGTATGGTAATGGTATGGTAATGGTATGGTAATGGTATGGTAATGGTATGGTAATGGTATGGTAATGGTATGGTAATGGTATGGTAATGGTATGGTAATGGTATGGTAATGGTATGGTAATGGTATGGTAATGGTATGGTAATGGTATGGTAGGTATGGTATGGTATGGTAATGGTATGGTATGGGAGGGTAGATGGGGAATGGTAGGGTAAGGTATGGATGGATGGTAGGTATGGGGTGGGTAAGGGATGGGGATGGGTTGGGGTGGGTTGGGGTGGGTTGGGTGGGGTTGGGGTTGGGGTAGGGGGAGGGGTTGGGGATGGGGTTTGGGGGGAGGGGGGATGGGGAGGGGATGGGGTGGGGTTGGGGGGGTTGGGGTGAGGGGTGGGGTTGGGGTTGGGGTTGGGGGTGGGGTTGGGGTCAGGCGGGGTGTCCAAGGCGGTGTCGCTAGGTGGTGGAGGGGCCAGAAGAAGACGGGGGGGGGGGGGTAGCTGATGGGGTGGTGTTGAATGGG